>BRZM01000011.1:7199255-7661282 GCA_033238685.1 Lates japonicus
ACTGAAGAACTCCATATGGAGAGGTAGGAGAAATCATGAAGATAGAGTCCTCACTTTTCCCCAGTCAATTATCACCAGAGTTAAAGAAACTAATCGGTATTACACAAGAGCTCAGTGACTACAATCTGTTCCAGGTTGATTCCCAGCTTTGAAAATCCAGTCACCTGGAGGCAGAGAGCAGGCGAGAGAGGATCTCCTTGAACCTTGCTGCTGATCCAAAATCAAATATTACGGGCTGGGTTTCCATAGCGTAACATGCCCCCTACATGACATTTGGGGTTCAGCAGCTGTGAAGAGGTGCCACCTCCTCCCTCTCGTCTGTCTGCCTTCTTGTTCAAACGTAGGCAGAATGAGATGAATAAGCAGCATCTTGACCACCTTTTCACCTTGGCGATCTGCAGAGTTGTGTGCCTTCTCGGGCTGGTTTCTGGGAACAGGACATGTAGCAAATACTCTCCCTGTGCTGCAGAATAGTGTGGGGTCCACAGAGAAATGCTGAGGCCATGATTGCTTTCTCCACAGGGGCTAATGTGCAACCGTGAGCCCACAAAATGTCAATGGATATGAATTGTGTAAAAGAATACCAGTCCTAATTCAATGTTAGCAAGCTTCACAAAAGGTCGGCTGTGGTAAAATAACAGTGGCCCACACAGACCTTTCCCAGCTTGATAATATAAATTTTTTCACACATATTCCTGATTTTCTATTTTACAAAAAGCCTGCTGTAAATACAGATATATAACAAATACAAAATGCCACCCACCCTCTAATGTACAGTGATATCCAGCTAGTTTTTGAAATGGTGGTCACACACTAGCTGGACTAACCAAAAGTATAACTCTCAATGATTCATTATAAACATGAAGGCTAGCAACACTAATACTACTGCAAGACAAACAAACAAACAAAAAAGCAATTCAACACTTGCAGTTACTGATAATTCTCCCATTCAAAAAGAATATCTGATGTAATGAACATGTCATTGTCTTGTCCTCCATTGTTAGACAACCTCCTTTTCCAATCAAACTGTCCCAATATTCTTTTTACCCTGTTTCAATGTAAAATCAAGTTTGTCCCAACAGACTAAACATTACGTCCTTAACTACCACAGGTAGCCTTGACTCCTATCAGGCCAGATTCAACTGACTGCTGTCAGGTTTATATAGTTGCTTCACAAAGGAGAAATCATTGGAATGGCTCATAATAATTCAAGTAATGCATCACAAGTGAAAATAGCATATTACCTAATGACACAAATTAACAAACACCGACTCTGCTCTACAGCGGTCAGCTGAGCTATATAGTGTTCTCTAGTGGACAAACTACACAATAGTGACACTGGCAATAAAGTAGTTCATGCACTATCTTTGGCTTTAGAGTATTTTAATCTCTTATTGCTTATCAGCCATTAAAACACTGCTCAGTTTATTATGCATTTAACCCAAAGGACCAGTGTGGAGAGTTTTAATTGGCATCTAGTGGTGAGAATGTAGATTGCAGCTGGTCTACAGTGGGCGCCCAGGTGACAAAACGGTATCAACTATTGCATCAACTAGTCTGTCAAGTGAGGAGGTTCATTTTTATAGATGTTTAGATATTGTATCCCTAGTTGTTAGTTTCAAACTATAGGTAACAGCTGACATGTACTCTCCCTTCTTCCTCTTAGTCTTCTTTCAAGCTGCAGTGTCAACAAAAAAAAAAAAAAAACATGAAGGATATATAGAACCACTGTTTGATTTGGTTTGTCTGTTTCTGGGCTACTGTATTGTAGCAATGCCACATGGTGGACTTTGTGGAAGGACCTATGTAGATATAAATGTCTCATTCTAAGCAAACAAATACACAATTTTTAGTTTAGGTAATTATACACTAATAAAACCTTCTTATGCATATTACACTCCATTTCTGCCAGTGAGGCTCCATAAATGTTACACACTGGTCCTTTAAATGGGACAATAAAATCAACACATTCAGTGCACTGGATGAGCTAGACTGCAGAAACACACTGCAGAAAATACAATGAAACACAAAGATGTTGCAAAGCACAAGTGAATACAGAAATATGTTGTAAAGAGTCAGACAACAAAAGGAATACAAAAGGCTCATCGACAAAATACAGAAAACACAATCAAATCCAAAAAGCAGCAAATGAAGAAAAGACAATAATACAATAATACAAAACACAAATGCAGAAACAATTTACCAAATTAAACAGTGTTGTTGGAAAATGTGCAAGCAATTTAGATTTGTTATGGTTTTAACATTTGTTGCATGATTAAATATTACTCTGGATATTTGCTAGTTACCTAGCATTGTACTTTGCAAGCCAATTCAACACATAATTAATAACTTATCTAATAAGTAAGTTTTCTGTCTTTACATGTGTCTTCTGTTTGTTTGTTTATAGGGTTGTTAGGGTTTTTGTTGTTGTTTTTTGTTTTTGTTTTTACAGTTCACTGACCTCCAGAGCTAACTTTACAGAACTCCATTGAACCAACCTTTTTCCTCCTCGCAGCATGTCTACTGTTTTCTAACACCAGATACTGCTGCCCTCCCACACTTACTGCTTTAATATTCATCTGGGAGAGTGCTGTCATGATGAAATACATTTAATGCTTACAGAACACTGCGGGCTCTTTCACAGCATCAGTCCAACTACCATCAATCAAAGCTGTTTCAGAGGGGTGAGTACGTATGAACAGGCCACATATATACAATATACCACACTGAGGAAGACAGAATAACAGGATGGGAGTACAGCTAACATTTAGACATTTAGATAGCTGCTCAGCTGTCACGAGCAAACATGCGGGTATTGGCTCAGTGTGCTGATGATCCAGTTTTGATACTCAGCTCTCTGGTCCTTTGTTTAGTCTGTCGCAGATGTTTCTGCCTCTGTGCGCATGTGTGTGAGGGAGGGAGTGTGCAGAATGATTTTCACCGTGGTCTACTGATCTCCTCGCTACATTAGGCCAGGTCATTCCAGTGATTGCTGCCAAAGCTGCCAGTAAACCAAATGAATGTGTGAGGAGGAGACAGGGAGCCACCACATGCATATATTTACAGGCCAGAAGCAAAACAACACAAAGCTGGAACATAAAACTCTCTGTAACTGCACTGGAATCACTGAACACCACAAG
The DNA here is from genome assembly GCA_033238685.1 of Lates japonicus. Classification (NCBI taxonomy): domain Eukaryota; kingdom Metazoa; phylum Chordata; class Actinopteri; family Centropomidae; genus Lates; species Lates japonicus. The sequence continues at coordinate 7,202,396 of BRZM01000011.1, forward strand.
TTCATTGTAGATTCGTTATTTTCATGTAGAATATAATTTTCATACACAGCATAATGTTTTTTTTTATTATTGTCTGATTGACTTTTCACTTAACACCTTCCTCAAACACCAACAAGTCATAGCTTAGCAACTGTAATTACAGTTTAAAGGAGTTTGCATGGAGCTGTAATAAAAACAATGTCTAGCATTTAAATAGATTGAGGGGTTGTGTCTTCTTTTTCTGCCTTTACAACCTTTACAACCACAAAAGTAAATGTAAAAAATGAAAGGAATTTATCAGTGTTTATCTACTCAAATATAAGTTGTGGACATTGATATGATAGATAGAAAACAGATAAGCTGAAAAATAATTGGCAATGATTATTATAATCAATGAATCATGTCAGTCATCAAGTAAAAATTGTAAAAGAAAAAAAAAGCCAAACATTAGCATGTTTCGGTTCTGTATCATTGCCAACTGAATATTTAGGATTTTTGGACTTTTGGTCAAACAAAACAAGACTAAATGATTAATTGATTAATCAAAGACATAATTTGCAGATTAATCAATCAGCTTTCCAGCCACAGTACATTTGTGACCAAGCCCAAGGCCAAGAGGCACCATTAACTAGCCATCTAGTGCACATTAAAAATCTTTTACAAAGGGTTTTTTGTTTGAAAATGTGTAGCTGAAAGAAGTAATGGTGCAAATGATTGTGATTGCAAATGAATGATGATGAGCTTAATTAGCTAGCAAAAAATCTACAACAAGCTGTGATTTCAGTCAGCAAAATAGATGGTGAGAAGTTCCTTTGGTCTATTTCTGTCTAAAAATCAAGGACTCACCTCTGCAGAAATTATCAAGCATTTCAATGGTAAATTGCACGTATAATAAGAATAATTAAGGAATGAATTTTCATGTAAAAGGGCAATTTCTTGCAAATTTTTTTTAGACCTTTATTAAGTTCCACTTTAATAAAGAACCATTCTACGCTACTTTATTCTGTTTACAATTATTGTTTGTTTTTTTTTTGTTTGTTTGTTTGTCTTATTTTTAATTTGAAAGACATATTGAGAGAAAGATAAAATAATAAGTGATAGATGCCTCCAATTTTAGAAGGACATTCTCCGCCAACTGGAGGGTGGTTAAATAGATGAAGTGAAAGAAAAGGATGTGTGTGTGTGTGTGTGTGTGTGTGTGTGTGTGTGTGTGTGTGTGTGAATGCTGGGGGGAATACACAGAGGGCCTCATTCTGTCTGGTCCATTGTCTTAATTGTCACAGTATTCTGTTTAGCAGACACTGTCCTGTGGTCACTGAAGAGGAAGCTGTATAAATACACACACAAAGAGTTTATGCATGTTCAGTGGCTGGCAGCACCACTCACAGGTTTAAAACTGTTAATGCAGCCATTGTGTGAATGTATACACAAACACACACATATGTATATGTTGGAATAAGTTGGACCAAAGTTCTGCACACACCACACCACTTATTGTAAGAAAAAGCCTAAAGAGGAGTATTTGATCATTTATTAGGAGTGACTGAGTGGCTCAGGGTCTTGAAGGTGTGGTTGTCCATCAGTTTCCAAAAGACTCCTGGAAACAAATGTGATTGGCTGCTTAAAATTCACTGAGGTTTACGGATATTAATTAAAGTGATTCAGGCACCTCTAATCCAGGTGTAGGTGATTAATAGTTGTCTGAGAGTCAGAGGACGAGGCCTTCAGCAGGTCTAATACTGTTATAAATCTACACTTCTCAAGGAAAGATAGACAGATGCAGCATTCAGATGCATCTCTGTCTAAACTTATATCCATCAATCATACAATAAAGTGTGTGTTTTTACTTTATGAAGCTCTTTTAAGAACTTTTATCCCTTGGCTATGTGCTGTAATTATTGATTTATTTGTGTATTTGCAGGATCAGTGCCACAAACTTCTACACAGAGGGAGATTTATTGTAGCTTGTGGCTCTGTTTTGTGTATCCTCACGCTGAGCTCGAGGATTTGGGAGGCTGCTCATGCAAAAGAGGAATCCTCCACTCTCCACTTTAGTCAATGTCATGTAAGTTTTTGGGAAACCAAACTGCATCTCAGTGAAGATGAATTATTTCTCACTGAGGATCCGTGCTTTGATTTCTCCCTAATCGAACTGAAGTTTAGCTACACAGAAGTTCTCAGGCACAACACATGCATTTTTCATAAAAGACGGATCATGGAAAGCAGTTCGGAGTAGGATAGCAGTGACATATTTTGTGCTGAACAAAACCATGCATATTTCATAACAAAAAATGTTTTCTCTCCACCAGCTTTGTCGATGCATGGACTCAAGAGGGATCGAGCACTGTTCCCTAACCAAGAAATGTGAGAAAACTGAGGTATTCATCTGAGGTCCTATTCTTAACCATTTGTTTTTTTGTACATAAATTATATTTAAATCATAACCATCTTTAACTACATGGCCAGCAACAATATCCCATACTGGTAATAGTATTTTATTTGTATTTTGTACCTAAATTTCCATAAACAATGACCAGCAGAAACTGTTTCCTGAAAATATATTTAATTTTGATTATTTACTGTCAGTATTTCATAGGAATTAAGGACCAACTCCACACTGAATCGTTTCTGACAATACACACAAAAACTAATTTTCAGACCATTTGGAATCTGTTATATATCTAAATGTGTTATTTATGGGTAGCTTACCAAACAAAATCTAATGAATTACTCTCAAAAGCACAGATAGCAGTTTCTGCTATTCTGACCATAGGTTAGCATAACTAGTTTCAATTGTATTTCTCCTCATTTCACAATGTATAACAGAGTGAATTACTATGATGCCAGCACATTGCAGCTATGGAAAAATAAGTGAGTAGGTTTAGTTTTAGCTTTGGATAAGGCTAATATAGCTGTTGTAATCTAGTCTAGCTCTTTAGGCTGACTGCGAATAACACATGTATCCAGTTTTTAATGACGTGTGCATGATTTAACTATTAATTTAAGACACTTGAGGTCAAACCCAAGCATGTTGTGTCTAATGCTCAAGAGTCAAAATAGCCATATTCTAGTTTAATTTAATAAGCAATATTAAAAATAATGCTCAACACTTAATATGTACTGTTGTATGCACTGTTACAGTAACACTTAAAATCCCCCTATTTATCAGAATATAGACATAATAAATGCTTTAAAACACACTATAATGCAGTTGTAAGCAGATGTAACAAATGTAACTCATATAAAATACATCTCCACAAGAGATGTTATAGTTGCTAACAAATGCTGTTCATTAATAATCTTACACTGTCTATATATATATATATATATATATATATATATATAGTTCTATATTAAATGTGCTATAAACCATTAATTAAATGTCAATATACTGCATGTTACCAAATTACTATAAAGAAAAACATCAAAAAGTAAAATTGCTGTCTAAACCCAATTTTGCTTGAACGTAGTAGTGTTTTGGCTTTGATGGGCACCCTAATCACATGCACACATTTACATGCATGTGAAATGTGACGTGGTACTTATACAATGGTAAATTCCCCTCTGCCAGCAGTGCAGCACAATCGCTCCCCATCATCTCTCAGCTGTCATCTGCTGCAGTTTGTCACAATCCACAGCATCCCACTGACTTGCCGGCTGACAGCTCTGGGGCCCCACTGAGGGGCATCAAATGGATTGTGAGCACAGCGATGTGTGCCAAATTGAACGGCACACACCCGTTTGTGAAACATACATTTTCAAATAAAAATTGACAAAGAAATTTAATCTCAATTCAGGGAGCGGTTGAGGCATTGTCACTGGAGAAAATTAATTGTTACCCGCTCAGTGATGGCGTGTGACAGGTTTTGAATAGGCTGGATAATGGCTTTATCATCTCGCCATGAAACAGTCATAGTGAAATAAGTGACAACTAGTGCAACAGGAAGGGCACATGAGCTAGATAACGGACGGGTTGGCAGAGAGGAATCGATGGAATCACATTTAAAACTGTGCGAACAACATCTGACGAGGCATCCATTTTCAGCGTGTTGACAAGTCTCAGAAGTGAAAACGATAAGATTTCATATCTGCCAGAGACAAAAGACTCCCCTAAATTTAGCCCAGTTTATGGCCTGGTTGATAGTGGGTTGGTGGAGAGAGGATGGCTGGGAGTATTGGATTTCTGTGCCACACGACTCTAATGCATCTCATTACAGAGCTAGTCCACATAGATTTGGTTCAGAGTGAGTATCAGGTCAGAAAGAAATGCATTAGATGGACTCCATCAGCTGCCAGAGTGTCTGCCTTCAAAATAAAGTCCCAACAACGTCTTGCAAACATTCAATTTCAACAACTGGATTAATGTATTTTACTAATTCAAAATAGCTTAAACAACAGGATGATAAATGTATTTACTTGTAATACAGTGCCTTTCTCAATCTACATTTATGTCTGTACTTATGTTTTATGTTACACAATGAACAAACTCATCTCAACTAATTTCTACCAGTATTTTACATACTGTCTACTCGTATACTGATCAGCCACAACATTAAAACCACTGACAGGTGAAGTGAATAACATTGATCATCTCATTACAATGCAATGTTCTGCTGGGAAACCTTGGGTCCTGCCATTCATCTGGATGTTACAAACCATTGTTGCAGACCAAGCACGGCCCCCAATGGCTACGGCGCTCCCCAGCAGCAGAGGCCTCCCCCAGCAGGCCGATATGCCTGCTACACCAAAAAACTGCTCCGAAATGGCTCCAAGAACATGACAAAGAGCCCTCTGCGTTGTTCCGGCCTCCAATCTCCACAAATCCCAATCTGATCAAACGTCCATGGAATGTGCTGAAATAAGCCAGATCCATGGAGGCCCCACCCCACAATCCACAGGACCCAAAGGATCCACTGCCAACGTCCCCATGTCAGACACCATAGGACACCCCCAGAGGTCCTGTGTCCAAGACAGGTCAGAGCTGTTTTGGTGGCACAAGGCGGACCTACACAATATTAGACAGGTGATTTTAATGTTGTTGTTGATTAGTGTACATGCTCACTGCTGAGACCATTTAGCACTACAAACCTGTAGAAAGCTATATAATTGACTCAACCAGGCTGCTGCTTCAAGGCTTGCTGCATTCATTCATATACCAAAATCAGACAATAGACTCAGTGCTTGTTAGCCTGTTAGCCTGTGGATATTACTCCTGATTGCTGCCAAACATCAGCAGGACATATGACTCATGGAGGGACCGTTGTTCGGCTTTGGGGATCAAAACTGTCCCAGAGCAGGCTTTCTTCCCATTGGACAGGTGAGCTAACATTACTGTAAAGCCTGTGAAATGTATACTGGATACTGGTTCTAGCTGGCTAATGTTAGCTTGCCTGCTAACATGGACAAATCAGTAGCAAACTATTGTGTTGAGTGGTTTACTTTCCAATTCTGTATCTTACATTTTTGTGTCTCATTACACTATCCATAATGTTTCTACTTGTCTTTGATGGATATTAAAGTGAACAAAGACAAAGATTTAAAGACAAATAATCAAGACAATATAAAACATTGTTAGAGAATGTCAAACTGATCTGTTTTTTGTCATTTGTGTGACATAATTTGAACAAAAAGCTTGGAAATTGAGGCAGGAGCACTCTGTCAGGACCATAGAAGAAAAATATAATGTGGGAAGATGAGCGTGAAGAAAGATAATGTGATGTTAATGGTTCAAGGTCATTGCTAAGTCTTAAAAGGAGAGACCTATTTGAGGTAGCTTGGTTCATACAAGCCACCTCACTATGACTTGTCAATCAAGGAAGCACACAATAACATATTCTTTACATGTCAAGGTATCAACTGGATTCAGTTGAGTATTTTTGATGTCAGTGGCATCAATCCATGTTGACAGCCAACCTGAAAATACATGAGCGCCTCTGCCTTATTCCTATTCCCCTGGACTTTCTCTCTCCTGGGCCAAAAGATTTGACTCAGGCGTCTAGAATCAGCCCATGAAAACATAATGAGCAAACATGGCACTAAAGAAAGCCTGATAGACGAAGGATTGGGGGATTTTGTGCTGCACACAGTCCCACCACACACTTCAAAGTAAAGCACCCTATCTTTGAAGAAGTCTCTCCCTTTCCTCCTCTCAGCCTTAAATACTGCAACAGCATCCTCCCCCTCTTGCCCTCTTCTTCTTCCTTTTCCTCCTCTCTGTTTCCAACTTTCCAATTAAAGGTCTCTGGTCCCTTCCCTGACAATCACTGTAATGTAGTGCAGCTTTCCAGTTTGTTTGCAGCCTGAATAAAGATACGGCTCACATATATGAATTCTAAATCATCTCATTTCACATTCAGTTGACCTAAACAGTTACACAAGGACATTGTTCAGTTGAGACGATAGCCTAGTTTTTTATGCCTAAAAGAACAGTGCGTGAGGTTAACAACAAACATAACTACTTCTTTTTTTTCATTAAATGACTTCATGAGAAGAGAAACCATAGCTCTAACTGCCAATAAAACCCTGGGGGGATGTTGCAGCTCCAGTGAACAGGACTAAGGGCCCCATCGTTGCCAGAAACCATTACCCACTGAAGCTGCTCTACTGCCACAGCCTCCACCATGGAAATGAAATCAGTAAAATGGACGGTAATTCAATTGCCTCCTTTGTCCTCAGACCTTTCAGTCCTGATTCTTCAGCACAGATCTTAAGATTTGACAGTGATTATTAATTAGTAGTGGAATTGGTGCCATTACAGTGCATGGAGTAGATGACATTTGTCTGCATGGGTCATCTTGGAGTCAACAATGTGCCAACTGCTGACATGGCCAACCCACCTCACATACAGTAAGTGGTGGGAGAAGAGCTGAGATCCTTTACTTAATTTAAAGTATTAATTCAACAATGAAAAAACACTCCATTGCAAAAAAATACTGCATTCAAAATCATACTCAAGTAAAAGGGGTAAAAACTCAAAATCCCTACAATAACATTATATATACCCCTGAAAGAGAACTTTCATTTTTCAGTTCAGGGAAAAAATAAGGCATTTTCATCAAACTCCAGTATACAAAAAGGATGAATTAATGGACTGGTATTTGGATATATGGATTATCTACAGTTTATGGGAGTTTTAAAGTTTTTTTTTTTTTAACCCTCTTGGTGAAGAGGGTATTGACAGGTATATAATCCATTAAAACATTAATATTTTCAATCTATCAACTTATACATTAATTATCCTGTTAAATCTAATTTAAAATACACTGATACATTTCAGTCCATTCATTATTCCTGTAAATCCTAATAGAAATACCTTAGTTTTCTCATTATTGATGGCTAAATTAATACAAATTTTAATTAAAAAAAATTAAGGGACTCTGTGTTTTCAGATAAAAAATGGTCTTTAGTTTGATTTAATTTGTTTTCCAAATAGTATCAGGTATTCAGCATTCAGGTGATTTACAATATATGAAGGTATCTTAGTAGATTATATGTATGGTTTAAGGGCTTTTAAAGTCTTAACATTTACAAAATAACAATTACATTTACTCCTTAATTTGCACCTTAAGAGGACCTTAACTGAATTTTGATCTTGAAAATGAAAAGTTAAGGTCTTTTTAACTTTTTAACTTTAAATTAACAGCTGTTGTCAATGATTTTTGTTAAGTATATTTTGATACCAATACTTGTAACTTGTAACATTGTATTATTATTGAGGTTGCCACTTATACATAAGAAAAAGATCTGAGTATGTCATCCACCACTGCAATAACCAGTATACTCCTGATCATAACCAGACACACCCACACTCCCTGTACGTCGCCCATCAGCCCCTCTGATTCTGTCTGTCTCTTAAAGCCATCAACACCATTCATGTCATTAAATGTCTGAATGAAACTACAGCAGAATTCATTTTAACACATAAGGCTGACATCAGCTTCTACACCACAGGTGAGTCATATTACCTGAATGAAAAGAGCATTACTTCACTGTGTGAATTTGCGCGCACTAAAACACAAGAACCAAGGCTTTAACAAAGTGAAGGCAAGTGTAAGAAAAGGGAATTTCCCAGTCCCAATCCGCCTTCAAAGGATTTTCATATGCAGTGTCTGTGCAGGTCATGAATTATCCATGATTGCAAAATAGATCCCTTGCAGTAGCTGCACTACATGTAATATTGGTATGTAAAATAATGCGAATGATCCCCAGAAATATGCATGAATTGCCAGCCTGGGTTCAGTCAGTGTTGCGCGCCAGACAAATTAGCTCAGGAGCATGTTTCCTAAGACAGTCAAATGACAGAACAGTTTGGATAAATGAGAGGAGTTTGCATCCTTTTACAGAAGCATGATTCTTCTCAAAATGTAATTCATGGTTGGGATTATTTTCATTATCAGTTAATCTTCCTCAAATCGTTTTGCCTGTAACATGTCAGAAAATATTGAAAAATGCCCTTTATAATGTAGCTGACATCAGCTGACTTCTTGTTATATCCAACCAAATCTCCAAAACCCAAACATACTCATATTACTATCACACAGGACAAAGAAAAGCAGTAAATCCTGACCTTAAAGAAGCTGAAACCAGAGAATTTTTGCCTTTTTTTGCTTGAAAGGGAACTCTAACAATTCATTAATTATCAAGGCAGCTGCAGTGTTTGCAAGTGAACACAAACCTGTGATGCCCAAGTTTTCAATGTTTGTCATTTTCAAGTAAAAATGCCAAAAATTTGTCACTCATATGTGAGGATTTGCCAATGAATTTTCTCAGTCTACTAACTGATTTATTGCAGCTCTGAGTCAATGTATTTTGTTTTCAGCATATCCTCCAAAACCTAGACACAACACCGGAACTATAATGCATGTCCATTAATCCTCTAGAAACCAAAGAAAACAGAGAAAAGCACTCTCTCAAGTCTGACAGGGGAGGCTGTGGTTGCTGGGGAAACGAGAGACGGTGATGGCCGACACCTCAGGGACTGGATGGACGGATGGGTAGCGAGGGGATGTGTCAGTGTTTGTGTGTCTGTCGCTCTGTGTGGAGACAGAGGAAGAGAGAACGTGTGTTGTTAATGAAAGAGTGGGGGGTGGGGGGATGGATAAGCTGAGGAGGCAGTCTTCAGTCATTGGAGTGGATGGATGGTTGTTACACAGGGGGAGTGACAGCTACAGCTTAGGGCAGCCTTTCGGAGGATGGTGGGTGGGGAGCACTGTGCCAGGCTGACAGATGTTTGGATGAGCCACTGTGAACACATCTCAGTATATAATCATTGCTTTCATCATAGATTAATCTACTGTCTCAGGTTTTCAGATGTCTTCTTTTGACCGACCAAAAGTCCAAATCAGTCAGAGTCAGAATATTTGGCATCATTTGACTTAGAAAGTGACGGAAACAATTAATTGATTATCAAAATAGCAGCATTTTGTTTCTGTCGATCAACTAATTGATTGGTTGACTAATTGCTATAGCTCTCAGGTTATATTCATGTCATGTCATTCTTTCTACTCTCTGGAGTGAACGCAAATCTGAGAGGCAGGGGCGTTGCTTGGCATAAAGCTCTACAGGGGCACAGGCCCCTCACCTGGGAACTCCTGGTTAAATCTCAGTATTAAAGATGAACTGCCTTAGACAATATGTAGTGATTTTATAAAACCAGATATTTGAGCGGGTAATGGCAGGTGAGAAGTAAAAATGACATTAGCTGGTATGTTTTGATCCAAACCACGCCCCATACAAATTATAGATAAAGTCACTTTCTCACTTACATGCACATTTAATCAGTTGAACATCTGTGTAAGGGCTCAGTCGTGTGTGTGATACACACTCTACCAGGTGAACTACTGGGGTGACCCAGTGATGTGGTATATGGACTGTGTGTATTCAGCACTTTTCTAGTCTTCACAACCGCTCAAAGTGCTTTGTACTATATGTTCCCACATTCACATCCATTCACACACACAGTCATTTCTGATGGAAGTATACTAGAACACTAAATTAAGACTGTGAACATTGTAAATATTATACGTACTAAATATCAATCAGCATGTTAGCATTGTCATTGTGAGTGAGTTATCTTGCTTGATGTTTGCATTTAGCTCAAAGCACCATTGTACGATTACATATTTACAACATAGACAAATGAAGTATTGCACAGAAGAGAATTTATTGCACATTTACTGGGGTATTTCACAGAGGTTGAGTAGGGATCATCAGGTTTTGGCAGTATTTAGTGTGATAATGGTCTGAGGTAGAAACTGTTTCTCAACCTGAGAAGAGGACCTGTTAGAGGAAAGTCCTAAAAAACAATAATTTGTTGCAGTAGAAATATATTTTTTTCTACTGTCTTTTAAATGTCCTGTATGAGATGCACATTAAGCCACAGCTGAGAATAGTTCCCAACAAATGCACAGTTTCCTCCTGTTTGAGTTACATTTGCTAAAATCTACAGTGTCCAATGATTATAGAAATTACTGAGCTTTTATTTTAAAAGAAATGTACCTTATAAAGATTGTCGGAACAGTCAGAACAGCATAATACACTTTACAAACCTGATTCTGTATCATTCTTTGTGATGGTCTTTGGTGCCATCCTGTGTTCAGTAAGAGGAACTTACAACCAGTTAGCTCAGTTCTCATCTGTATTCTGTTGTATGTAACAAAATAATAAGTCTGCCCAATACATATATATTTATTTTATTTGTATGCACAATATATGACCTCAAAATATATTAAAATGTAGTAACAGTAGCTCTAATCGGACCAGCTGCTAACCTCTGACTTGACTCATATTGACTTGAGTTGATTTGATTTTTATTGTGTCATATTGACTACATGTGTTTAATTTTAAGCAACATGGAAATGTTTGAGATAGTTTTTTCTTTGATATTTAACTTTATTTTTGACTTAAAATTAAACCAATTAACAAACCTAACAAAAACCCTGACTGAAACATCTGTGTTTCTACTGTAGCTGCTTTTAGACATTTAATTTAATGAATAGATTTTTTTTTTTCTGATGTGAGAACTCAAAAGCTGTCTTAAAAACTATTTCTACACTGTCTTTAGTCACACAATACTTCTGGCGGTCTGAAGAAGGGTTTGAAACAGCCTTAAGGCCTGGGCTTGCAGTATTAAAGAAGCATCCAGATCATGTACTCAAGTAAAAGTGAGATAGTGTGAGATATCACATGGTTGTAGAGAGCTACTGTTACTTGTTCAAGCTGGCGTCTGTGTCAGGCTGGGACCAATGACCAGCATTTCTGTTTTATCTAAATTTAGGAGCAGGAAATTTTTTGACATCAAGCTTTTCACAGCTTCAATTCAATAATTTGAGAGGGGCCATCAGCTTTTAAAGGTAGATACAGCTGTGTATCATCAGCACAACAGTGAAAATTAATTCCATGACTCTGTATCATTTAGCAAAGAGGTCAAATATAAAGAGAGAAAAGCAGATGGCTGAGAACAGAGCCCTGGGGTATGTCACACTTCACATCAGGAAATAATGATGGAGTATTATCACAGGAAACGCACCGTGTTGTTTCAGACAAGTAAAACTTTAATCATGTGAGAGCCAGGCCTGATACGCCAAATTGATTTTCCTATTGCTCTAGGAGTACACAGTGCTCTGTGGTAAGACTGCACTGAGACTGAGTAAGAGAAGCACAGTAGAATTTGAATCCACAGAAAGCAGAAAATCAGTTACCACTTTAGCAAGTGCAGTTTCAGTGAAGTGACAAGCCCTGAAGATAGACTTAAAAGGTTCAGATGGATGTTAGAAATGTGGGCTACTTTTGAAAATGAAAATAGAGACTGGTTGATAATTATTAAGAGACTGGGATCTGGGATTCAATGTAATGCTCAGCTGGTTCTGCAGAACAGGCTGGAAGTACAGAACTAATTCTGTGTCTAATTTCATCTATCTTACTGCAGCAAAAGTCTAAGAAATCATGCAAAACCTATGTGTATAATGAAATACAGCACTACAAACTACATCCTCCAAAACAGTCAGTTGATTCAACACCTCTTTAAAACAGCTTTAACACAAACTGAACATTATGACCTTCATTAAGGGAGGATTTGTCGTAGGACTGTTGTATTAGACTGCATTAGTTTTAGCTAGGTGTTCCTAATAAACTGATAACTGAGAGTACAGTTAGATAGATTAGTCCAGTGGTTCCCAACCTAAGGGTTGAGCCCCTCCAAGTGGGTCACAAGATAAAACTCAGGGGTTGTGATATGATTAATATAGAACTAAAAAATGACAAGAAAATGCTACTGGACATTTTTCTCCGAAACGTGACAAGGGATCTCAGTGCTGCTTTTTTGTAAGGGGTTTATTTTATAAGTTCATTACACATTTTGAATGTAAAATATCAATATGAAAAGTATCAACAGCTGTCAGATAGATGGAGTAGAAGTACAAACTAGCATAAAATTCAATTACCCAAGTAAAGTATACAAATACCTCTGAATTGTGCTTAATGAAAGCACAAATGTTACTTTCCAGCATTGGGTCAGAACAAGTAGCTATTTCAGTAATAAATGTTTAATTAATGGACACAATTGGACAGAAGATGCTTTCTAGCTCACTGTTGGGCGACACCAACCGCGCATGCGCAGCAGCTTCCTCTCCTCTCCTCTCCTCTCCTCTCCTATGACTGACCGACAGTGACCTCAGTTTCTGCAGCAGCACCCAACTTGGACCGGCTCTGCACTCACACACACACACACACACACACACACTCACACACACACACTGCACAAAAAAACAAACAGCACGCAGAGGGAGAGATGGCCGGGATTTTCGGGAAGATCTTCGTGGGTATTTACGTGGAAATAAAACGGAGCGACGGTACGTTCATACACAGACACCGCTCTCCATCCGGCTGGTCCGGATGAGCGGAGCTAACGTTGCCGCTCACCGCAGCGGGGTGTTTCTGCTAGCTAGCAAGCTGCTACATCATCCTCTCCGCAGCGCTGTCATTGGGTTACCGCGGTAAAAACCCGGCGAGTGAAGTGTTACGACATTAAAACCAGCAGAAATTGTGTTTTATTGCCACGCTGCTGTCGTCTGTCAGTCAAACAGACACACGCCGGCCGGCCGAGCTGCCAGGCGGGCGGGTCCGTCCACCTGTGTGCGGCTGTCCGGCTGTGACTTGAGCCAAAAATGACACCTGCCCCGCTTTGCTCGTGTCTCCTCTCCTCTGCATCATGGTTTCAGCAGAGGATGAGATGCATGCACCAACCTGCACTGCATCATCCAGCAGTGGCCTGTGAATCATGGGCTGATGGATGGCTGGCTGCATGCGTGGGGCCTCTCCCCTATGACTGCATCTCATCTCACTGGCACAACAAATAGCCTGCTTTAAAGCTCATTTCCTGCTGCAAATGTGTGACTTCAATGATTAGCCGACTTGCCAAGAATCCAATTAACAGCCAGTAAATGCAGCTGTTAAAGTTGTGTGCCACACATAGTGACAGGGGAAAGTCTTCTCATCATCCCTCATGAGCCACACCCATTAGCATTTATTTTAGTGTTAAAATTGTTGAGACAGACTGGAGACAGGAAGGATCATTTTTTTCCTCTTGCATGCAAAGATTTGCAAATGATATCCTGAGCCAGAGATACTGTGTCTGTGGTTCACGGCTCATTGCATGTGAATTAAAGCTGAAGCAGCATACAGTATATATCCTATAGGTACTGACACTGAGCAGGCCAGGCATCTCTTAACATCCTCTGTCTGTAACCCCCACTGCAGGACGAATACACCAGGCTATGGTCACATCACTGCATGAAGACAATGAGAGTGTGACAGTGGAGTGGATCGAGAATGGGGACACCAAAGGGAAAGAGGTATAGCTGCACTACAGCCATCCCACACATGTAATAATATCAATGAAAAAACAAGTGAAATCAAGTAAACAAGTAAAATCAATCAATTTTCAAAACAGTGCAGAAAAGGTTGCCAGGTCTTATTAAACTTTGTGGTCCATGAGTTTGAGGTGCTACAGCACATCCTGTAGCCAGTATTAATAAGATGTTGGTGCCCTGTGTTTCTATTTGAGGAGAGTTGTCGAGCAGGAAGTGCAAAGAAGGCCACAGCTATAGGCTGGCTAGGGCTTGATCTTTAAGTCATTGAGAGCCCCCACTGATTATCATGTGGGTCAGAGGGTTGGGGTCAGTAACAGTGGAACATGCATTTGAGAAAAACCCTGTCAAGAAATCCTCAAGCTCTCTCTCCTGGAGCTTTCCCAATACACATGATTTTTACATGAATGATTTCAAATGCTTGTTTCTGAGTCTGGTTCAAATTCAACACAGACAGTAGCTGCCTGGAAGGCCCAGTATGGCTAAGTGCCGAGGGCTCTACATCTGGGTGACCTTTTTCTCTCAGTTACTGTGTTGGATCATAGTGGGTCAAGGAGAATGTGTAACCAGATGTTTATTATGTATGGGTCACACATATTGCAGTACCTCACAGAAACAAGCATTTTATATGCTGTAATTGCTTTTTTCTCCTGTGTGTGTGTGTGTGTCTGTGTGTGTGTGAATGTGTTCCTTCACACGTTCTTCATCTCTCTCTGCTTCTGCCTCAGATCGACCTGGAGAGCATCTTCGCTCTGAATCCAGATGTTGCTCCTGATGATGAGATACCACAGAGTCCTGAGGCTCCTCTTCCTCCCTCTAATGTTGCCAAAACCAGCAAAGTCCCCAAGGTCTGCTCCTCACCAGCAGCTCCCCCTCATAACACATGCCATCTTAATAGATTATTATTCCTGATTTGAAGAGAACATGTTGTTCTTGTTTGAGATAATTTTATTGCAACTAATGAACTCATGACTTCTTTCATTTTGGTAGGTGATAGACTTTACATACAGTTTAGTATTGGCACATTAATTTAGAACTGCAAACATCTGCATCATAGGTTTCTAGTTACACTGCCTGGTTACTGACTACTAATCCACACCTGCCAGCAAATCAGATTTGAAACTTCTTGGTAGCCAGGGTATAAAAAGATAGGAGTTCCTTTAAAGACAAATAATTATCTTTTCTATTTATTGAATCATCTGCCAACAATTCTCTTGATCAAATGTTTTGTCCATAAAATGGCAGAAATTAGTGAAAAACTTTCCCAGAGCCAAAATGGACATACTCACATGACCAGTTTTTGTCCAATCGATAGTCTAAAACCTTAAGATAGACAGTTGAAAATGTATTTAAAACAAAGGAAAACAGTAAATCTTCACATTTGAGAAGCTGGTAGCAGTAAATATTTGTCATTTTTGCCTGCTTGAAAAAATACTAAAATGATTAATCAATCAGAATCAATAATTTTCTGTCAATCTACTAATCAATCCACATCTAGTTCTTGTATTTACAGCTTCTGTTCTCTCTGTAGCAGAAATTCTGTTGAATGAAACCACTGTCAGCTTTTCAGTGTTAGAGATGGAACATAATTACAGATTTTATCACATGAAGCTACAGACTACTGTGGTATTTAAAGATGATTGCCTACTTGCAGAGAAATTGAAAACTTACTGTAAGTCATTAAATTTTTTGTTTCATGTTCAATGTTTCACACCTTATTACTAAAGTTTTATTAAAGTCTAGTCGTGTAAATCTAGCTGCATTTTTGTTATGTAAGAAACAAAACTCTCAGTCAGACTTGTTTCGACCTGTGCTTTGGGATCAGTACACTGAGTTTTTGAGCTGTAACCGTTTCAGCATGTGATTGTTCAGCTGTCTGACATGAATCACCTTTAATCATGGAGTTCTCTTGAACAGTGTCTGTGAAATCAGACTGTGTTGTGGTTTAATTTTACTGTCTCTGTTTTTTATTTTCAGACCCGACGGATCACAGCAATACCCAAGGCTGAGAATGCTCCAAGGGAGAACAGAGGTAGGTTTGATTTAAATGTGCAGACACCTAGAAACCCACTGACCCACAATCTGAATCTGAGGTAACTAACTTGACATGTTGCTGTACCTGTACCTCACTGTAATAAGTCTTCCCACCTGTTTCTTCAGTAAGAAGTAGTTACAATGATGACTGGCCAATATTTTCATGATCACTGATAATATTTTCTTGTTTAATCATTTGTTCTGGAGGATATCAGCAAGTAAAAATGGGACATTTTATAGTGTCTCTTTGTCAGACCAGCAGTCCACATGCAAAATACACTCAGTCCACTATCAAAGAAGAATAAGAAAACTATATAGTATTCAGTTAGAATCTTAAATACACTACTCACAATAAGTTAGGGATATTGTGAGAGACTCAGTGGATGTCATACATACGGTGTTTGTTTCACTTCAGAGATTTTTGGGATAGGGAGGCAATTGTATTGGGGTGATAGACACACCTCATTTTGTGTTTTCCACATAATGGTCTCACTGTGTAATTACATGCTTAATGAGTTATCAAAGTAGTTTGCAATTAATTTTCTGTTGATCAGCTACTCAGTTAATTGACTAACTGTTTCAGCTGAAACCAAAAGTATCTGCAGGGATAGATATTAGAAGGGCTAAGTGGAAAAATAGTATGTTTGCTTTATAATTTGGGTGAACTGACCCTTTAACTTGCATAAATGACTGATTATCCTGAACTGTGTGCTCCTCAGCTGCAGCAGTGGGAACCACCCGGGCCCGTCCCAGCCAGCACAGCCAAGCTGCAGAGCCACCTCCACCCGCCATCGCTCCCCAGCCTGCGCTCAACCAGGCCCTGATACAGCAGCAGAACGGTGGGTAAATTCATGTCCATGTGCATCAGGTTTATATTCTCTGAGGTAGTTTCCAGGCCCAGTGTCTCTGTTGTTGTTTTCTGGTGGAGGGTAAGTTGCTGAGGCCAGATCCAGTGATGTCATGCTCCCACACAGCTGTGAGTGTCAGGGCCTCAAAGGCTCTTTCACAGCTTCTCACTGGCTTTGGCTCCTGGATTCCGTCTCATACTACAGCACTTGTTTTAGTTTTCTGCTGTGACTGTTGAACTTAGCATAAATGTATGCTACTGTGGAAATAAAATCAGATATACAGTAACCGTCAAAGCATGACAGTGTGGAATCACAGTTAAGGATAAGGTTTTTACTGTCATACAAGGGATGACAAATCCCTTAAAAGATCAAAACTAATAAAGGATTGATCTTTAAAAGTACTGTCTGTGCATCCAAAACCTGATACATCTTATCTTATTAGTCTGTGCCATAGCCCTGACCGAAAACAATTAAAAACCAGTAGTGGCAGAAGCATTTTGATGGTTTACTTAAGTAAGAGTAGTAACAGTACGGTGTGAAAATACTCTGGTAGTTTATTCAATGGTAATTTATCATATAATTATAAGTAATTAAGGCAGTGCACACCCAAAATCCATCCACACAGGTGTTTTCTCTTTTGTTGCCTAATTAGTGCTGTGCTTGATTGACATCTCCCTCCCCATCATTATGATTGTGTTGTACTTGCTGGGAGGGGCAACTCACCCTGTTATCATTCTTATTAGTACATAGAGTTTAGTGAAATCGCGTACCTCTCAACATAGTTCCACCCAACTTACACGTGACTAGAGGACTAATCAGCCAGTATAATTGAAAACATCTGTGTGGGTGTGCAGAGCCTTCAGTTTGCAAAATAACTAGAAACTATAGCTGTCAAATAAATACAGTGGAGCAGACAGTACAGTAGTTCCCTCTGAAATGTAGTGGAGTAGAAGTGTAAACTAGCATAAAATTAAACTATGCAAGGAAAGTAAAACTGTACCTAAGTGGAGTACTTCTTGAGTACAAATACTTCATTATTTCAGTGTCATCAGTGAACACACACTATAGTTTATTCTGACTCAGTCCCACACACACCATCCTGCTGAGGGCTAAAGGCACAGCTTAAAGTTTGATTATTTAGTTTTGCTCCTTCCTTTTCAGCACGGAGGAAATCCAACTGTGTGAAGGAAGTGGAGAAACTGCAAGAGAAACGAGAGAAGAGACGACTTCAGCAGCAAGAGCTCAGAGAGAAGAGAGCACAGGTGAGGAGCAAAGAAACACGCACAACCAGTTTGCAATTTATTGGGAACACCTAATGACCAAAGTTTGGAATTAAACTGAACATTCTAACCTATGTGAAGGAGGATTTATCGCAGGACCTTTTGTGTTAGACTGCACCATATACCCATAGTGTCTAAGCTGGAGAACCGTCTTTGGTTTGAGATCTACTGTTTCTGTATTGATCTCAGTAGACTTCATAACACCACTCCACCATGCAGATTTTGTGAAAACCATGAATAATCACAATTTTAAAGAAAGAAAAAAGACTTTGTAAGTAAAAAGCAAGCATTTCTTTTAGGAATTTAGTCACAAGGACCTGGAACCCTCCCTGAGATATTTTAGTTCTTGATGGTTTAAAAACATTATTCAGTTCCTGCAGATTATTTTGCCATGTGTTCTGTTGGAAACCTACTCCTCCACTGCTATTCGGATTGTGTGTGTTTTTTGTTTTTTTTGGGGTTTTTTTTACCAGTGGAGTAAATGGAAGTCATGGTTTGTTTTGGGGAAGAGGGAAAGAGTCAGTGTTGCCAACTTACCAACTTAGTCTGGTGCACTAATAATATATAATAATAATAATAATATAATAATAACTTATCAAACAAAATACTTAATTATAGCTTCAGGTTTTGTGCCGCGTTCATGTCTCAGTTTTAAGCACAGGCAGAAGTATATTAGTATCATTAGGTTTTGAAGAATGAAAAGGCACAGTGTATTACTGCACATTTTCCCATACTGCAAATGGGTAATTGTTTGCTTGTGAATGAAGACATGTATCTTTCTCTGCTCTGCCTGTCTGCATAAATAAAATGTACAAAATGTTCAACTCACTGCTTGTAAATGTCATCTGACACTTCTGTTTTCTGTTCCATTGCAGGAGGTGGATGTCAATTTACCAAACTATGAAATCATGTGCATGATCAGAGACTTCAGAGCAAGTCTGGACTACAGGCCTTTAACCACTAATGATCTGGTAAGTCTGGTTGATAGGTAAATAGAGATGAGGACATCTGCTTCTGGTTATTTCACATACTTATATATTAGGTAAGATGTAGGTACACACTCATTAGAGATAACTGGAGTATTCAGCCAAAATAACCTTTTTGTGGAGTTTGTTATCATTGTTTTGGCTTCTGAGACACATTAGTTGTTATAATCTCATGCAGTGCAGCCAAACTTTGTTGAACCCTTATTTTGAATTTTAGAAAAGATCTAGTTTCCAAACATACCAAATATGTCTGATATGTTATATGATTGAATTTTGGGCAAATGTGTATAAAATTATGCAAAAAACATTTTTAATATTTCCATGTGGTGGCAGGCTGCAGTCATAAAATACATGGTGGGTTCGAACATTTCACTCACTGTAAACATCATGTAGCTTCAGTGAAAAGCTGAAACAAGCTGATACAGAGTATATGTGAAACTGTCTGTGTGGAATAAGGAGATTTCTGTAGGAGTAATGAGGGGGAAAAGTTGCAGTGGTGATAAGTTAAATGTCTGAACAGAGGCTCTTTCCATTGTCTGCATCATTACAGTATATGCAGTACATAAGTGGCCTGCATGTCCTTAGAAATGACTCAAAGCCTTATAAACAATCATTTCTGTGTACCTTCTGATATTTCAGATCGAGGAGCACAGGATATGTGTGTGTGTGCGTGCACGTCCCCTCAATAAAAAAGGTAAAAGAGTAGTTCAGGGAGCTGTTCTGTCTTAACTTGCAGTTTCAGTAAATGTTTTCTTTGTAGCATTCATTATCACATGAAAAAAAAAAAAAAAAATCTCTTCGTCAACATCAGAGTTGTCAACGAAGGATCTGGATGTGATCACCATTCCCAGTAAGGACGTGGTAATGGTGCATGAGCCCAAACAGAAAGTCGACCTGACCCGCTACTTGGAGAACCAAACTTTCCGATTTGACTATGCTTTTGATGAGAACTCCACCAACGAAATGGTTTACAGGTAATGTGTTTTTCTACATGCCAGCACTCTACACAGATATCCTGTTGCTAAAGAAGATGCTCCTCTATTCGCAGGTTCACCGCTCAGCCGCTGGTTGAGACCATTTTTGAGAGGGGGATGGCAACCTGCTTTGCATATGGACAAACCGGAAGTGGAAAAACACATGTGAGTGCTTTGATTTTAACTTGAGAAGCGTTTTGTTTTTTAGTGGCCTTCTCCTGTTGTAACTCATCTCCCCCTTTAGACAATGGGAGGTGACTTTTCAGGAAAGAACCAGGACTGCTCTAAAGGGATCTATGCGCTGTCTGGTCAGTTTCCCCTTTACCTCTATATTCAACGCTGTATACTGAATTTGACATTATATAAGTGTCTGTTTTTCTCTCCCCATGCAGCCAGAGATGTTTTCCTCATGTTAAAGAAGCCAAATTATAAGAAGTTGGATCTGCAAGTCTTTGCCACATTTTTTGAGATTTACAGTGGGAAGGCAAGTCTGTTTTAATATGATTAGTAATTCATTTATTTATGTATTCATTTATTCAAACAGGGGAGTGAGTTAACCTTAAGCGCCATTATTTATCATTCATAAGCATTTGTAAACATAGAATAGTTTATGACACATTATACTGTAGTTGTATGCAGATATAAGGACATTTTAAGTGTTTATTGACATATACAGTATTTTCAACTATTATAACTTTATAACAATTCGCCTTTTCCTAAGACTATATCTTACATACTTGTTATATAATTACAGGCGTGTTGTATTATGTTGTCATTTGTTACCAGCAGGGATTCGTTATGAGCAGAGCGGTTGTTTGTGACGTTTAGCAGGTGAACCACATTTCTAAAGTGCTGCTGTTCAGATGAAAACTGAAGTTTTTTGTTCATGCTGAGGTTAATGAACATCTGTCCAAACCTTCCTGCTATAGACTCATGCAAACATCCTTCCTATATTTTCTATGATATGGATATTACAGACATTATTATATATTGATACTACAGAAAAAAAACTATAGGAAACAAGCATGTTGTATTATCTTATTGCAGAGTTATTCAGCTGTAAAACATATCTACATTACTTAGCTAATTGTGATGCAGGCCTGAAGTGTGCATTGGTAGTAGTATAATGAAGGAAACACTGGGTCATAAACATGGTCAGGACATGCGTCAGTCTTACATTAGTAAAACCTCCAGCTTGATATAGGAATGATATAGACTGTTAAATGTTGAGGCATCAGAGTCTCTCCTACAGTCAGGTTATGTTCTGTATCAGATTCTGAACACAATATTGAGAACTACTTTATAATGTATTAAAAACCATTTATTAAATGTTTCTGTACTGCTGAATAGGGTGATGGTGTAACCCAGATATGTTGTGATATAATATGATGTAAGATGAGTTTTTTTCTGTTGTGGCACAGTAAATGATGCAAGTTGTAGCAATATGTAAATTTGTGCTTGCATTTTAAGGTGTTTGACCTACTAAACCGCAAAGCCAAGTTACGAGTCCTGGAGGACGGGAAGCAGCAGGTGCAGGTGGTGGGGTTGCAGGAGAGGGAGGTGAAATGCACAGAGGATGTCCTCAAACTCATCGAAGTGGGAAACAGCTGCAGGTAAACACAGCAGATTGTTGTCTTTGAAAAAAAACAGAAACAAGATCTGAATGAAATCTTGGACTGATTCTCAAAAATAAGCTTTGTGCTGTTTTTCCGTGTCTCCTCCAGGACTTCTGGTCAGACCTCGGCGAATGCTCACTCCTCTCGGAGCCACGCCGTGTTTCAGATCATCCTGCGTCGACGGGGGAAGATGCATGGAAAGTTTTCTCTCATTGACCTGGCGGGGAATGAGAGAGGGGCAGACACATCCAGCGCTGACCGTCAGACTCGGCTGGAAGGAGCCGAGATCAACAAGAGCCTGCTGGCACTCAAGGTCTCCTCCTCAGCTAGCTGTCTGTACTAAATTTAGTTGAAAACTGAATTTCAGTGGGATTTCCATGACTGTATTTTCAACATTGAACAGGTTCTGTGGGATCTACTGGTCATATTTCTTGAAGCGAGTAAATCCTTTCCTACATTACAGAATTATTGCTCAGGTTTAAAAAAATGTTTAAAAATGAAGTATTTGCTGCAGGACCAGAGGGATGACTCTTATCAGTTTGTAGTACCTGCATGTTGTTTGATATTGTACTGTATCTGACTGATGATAACTAATGATTTCTGTTGTTTCAAATAATCTATTAATTATCTTTAGATTAATTGTTGAATATATAAAATGTGACATCTTTGATTTGCTTGTTTCGTCCAACCAAGATTTTTAATTTGATAATAGAAAACAGAAAAAAACAGCAGATACTCACACCAATGAATATTTGTTATTTTCCTTGAAAAAAACAAAATGTTTCAGCCTGTGTATTTAGAAATCGTCACTCTACTCAACCACTGATGATGTTCCTGACTTTGTGTAGGAGTGTATTCGAGCCCTGGGCCGAAACAAACCTCACACTCCTTTCAGAGCCAGCAAGTTAACCCAAGTGCTGAGGGACTCCTTCATAGGAGAAAACTCCAGAACATGCATGGTAAGAAAACAACACTACCACGTGTTACTGTACCCTCTGTTGGCAGAGGCACCATTGAAGCATTTAACAGTTATGAATAATGTCTTGATAAATATTGATCTGATGTTTCCCTGCATAGATTGCGACCATCTCTCCTGGAATGGCCTCTTGTGAAAACACCCTGAACACGCTGAGATATGCCAACAGGTAAAACTTAACTGCTCTTAACTGGAAAAAACGTTTTACTTGTAACTGAGTATTTCAAAACTCTGGTATTGCTACTTTTACTTATGTAAAAGATTTGACCACTTCTTTCACCACTGTCCTCTCTTGTCTCTTCTTCTTGGTTATGTGCTTCTCTCTCTCTACCACCATGTTTCCAGGGTAAAGGAGTTTGGGATAAGTCCCTCAGACATTCCCTTCTCTCAGAGCGGGGGCGGAGGGGGTCGCTCTGAGCTCTCTCCTACTTATGAGTACGATCACTCTGTCATCTCCCATCACTTCAAATGTGGATTAAACCATCGTTGAAAATAGTCCCCAAAAATTCTATATCTCCTTCTGTTTAAGTAAAGATTTGGTTGTTTGGATTTGTTGACAATAAGTAACATATAGAATATCACCAGCCTTTTACTTTTACTGCAGGTTGTAATTAAAGTCACCCTCCATTCAAAAAGGGTTTCTTTATTCTTAATTCACTTTGATCTTTTCTGTGCAGAATGATGCATGTGCACAGTTTGACATTAGTGGCCCCCATTTACACCCACCACTATAATCTGATCTGTATCTGCATACATAGCTAGATATGGATAAACAGATGCTAATGATCAAATAAATCCACTTAGCCTTTAGACTTTGACCTGGGATAGGCCAAGTCCACCAGCCTTGCCCAGCCTATTTGCATATTGATAATTGATCACAATGCAGGCATGATCAAGATAACCAGGACAGGTGTCAGTGTAAAGACCCACGGATCGGATGTTGTCATCCAGATAATATGTCCAGATACAGATCACATGTTCATCCCAGGTGCAGATGTGTCTGTTTTCACATTCATCTGCTGAAGGGTTTGTCATTAGCAGCTTCCATGTTGTCATTTGATACAATTTTAACATTAAAAAGATATTGATAAATTTGTTTTAAATGAAAAATAACAAATCACGCATGGATAGTTTTCATTGTTTTTCTAGAGTAGATATATATCAATATGTATCTGTAAGTATCAGTCAATTCTAAAATCACCCAGTTTGTAAGTAAAAGTACATTTACTCAAGTACTTAAGTACAGTTATGAGGAAAACAGTTCTCTGTGCTCACTGAGATATCACAGCTAACAGTAAAACCTATGAAATCAGACATATTAGCATAGAATTTTTAACAAAGTAAATTAACTTTTTTTGGTGGAAAAACAACATTACCAGACATACATTTTTATCTCAAGCAGAGTATTTTTATGAGTCATAAAACATGTCTGGAGGGGATCTTTAATGATGGCAGCTCACCTGAAGGCTATATACTGAAGTCCAAGTCACTTAATCTTAGTGTTAGTAGAAGGTGTAATGTCTGCTTTTTGTCATATGTTTCGCTAATTTTGCATTAATATTTGTTGAAGTTGACCTTCTTTTATTTTCTTCCAGGTTTCATTTCCCTAAAAACCTGCATGGATTCTGTAATATTAATCAGTTTCTTCATCACCACACTGATGCTCCAAATGTTGCTCCATGATAACACAGTATTCATAATTGCTTCAGCCCATGGCATGCTGCATTTTCACCGTCCACATGTCAGTATTCATAAGTTGCATGCAGCTGTGTGCCTCTGTTGCTCATCAGGTACTTTTGCAGTAATTACAGTAGTGCTGTTTAAACCTGCAGCTCTGATGTGTTGTCAGGGTGAAGGAGCTCACAGTGGACCCTGTAGCAGCGATGGAGAGCCGTCAGGGAGGACATGTCAACCAGCTGGAGGTGCTGGAGGCTCAGTGGGGCGTTGGGAGCTCTCCACAGAGAGACGATCTAAAGCTGCTCTGTGAACAGAATGTAAGACAAACACAGACTCACACTGTAGGCTTGAAGGACAGGTTCACATGCTGTGAATGTGACCTGTAGAGTAAGTGAGAAAAATCTAACTCAAAATATAATTAGAACTATGTTAATAACTATAAATCCAGCCTGTTAAGATATGGTGGTTTCTTTTAAAATTGATGTTTTTTAGAGGTCCTCAAGGAGCAGCATTTCCCATAAGCCATAGATTTTAGAGACTAAAGGTCATGGTTCAACAGAAGAGGCGAGTCTGTGGGTGGTGGGGGTTGTGGTTAGTTCAGACACATCTGTAATAACAGCAGGACAGAGACAGCTTTCAGAGATTACAACCAGAATGTTGAAAAAATGACTAGAGGAGAGTGTTGTGATGTCATGACATCAGCTCTCTGTATGATAATTACATTCATAGAGATAATCTGAAACTAGGTAGGTAGGTATCTGCAGGTCTGGAAAAGTCAGTCCTCAGAAAAGTCTTACAAAATAATAAAATCTGAGAAGTCTTTTGGCTGCTATAGGCAGTAATTTTCCTAAATGTTTCTGATTGCAGGCGACATTACACACCAGTAAACTAAAAGTAGGATTGTTGTGACAGTGGATTGTGCTACAGGAGGCTGGTTCAGTCCTTTTTGATGTAGCAAACATTGTCAACACTGCTGCTACAGAAGCCAGGAGGAGTCGATTTTTAGCAAGAGCTTAATTGAATTTAAATGAATGAATCATTTTTAACTGGTAATCCATTCAGCAATTTTCTGCTGCCTGTCCCAGTCCAGGTTGTGTTAATTTAGTTCATTCACTCATTAGGAATCCCTGTTACATACTGTACTGCTGAGAAGTACTGAAAAACTGTTCTATAATAATAAGTAATTGTAGGTGATATCATCTCCTCTGGTTTTCCATCATCCGCTCATACTTTGAACAGATATTAAATTACATTCTAGGTGGAATTAAAAAGTCAATTAGAATTCTTAAATGTAACTTTGTGAACCCTGCAGAAAAAGGCTTCAGAGGTATGAAGCACAGGAATATTATTAACACAAATGTGTAATTACGTCCTAAAAGACTTCAAACTGCCAACCCTCGGATCACAGTAGCACTGGTGTGAACAGACTTGGTATTTATCTTTTTAGGAGGAAGAGGTTTCCCCGCAGCTCTTCACGTTTCATGAAGCCGTGTCTCAGCTGGTGGAGATGGAGGAGCAGGTTCTGGAGGATCACAGGGCTGTGTTCCAGGTACTTTGAGTACTGCCTAGTGATGCACTGACCTGTCAAATCACTGTCAGCCCAGACACTGACCTGACATAACACATTCACATTAAGAACTTTAATGTTTTCTCTTCTGCTCCATTCATTTACTGTGGCAAGATCATTTTTATGTGGTAAGCTTCTGCTGTTATTCATCACTTCCTCTGTGCTTCACTGCTAGTGCATCTTAATATGAAGACGATGGCGATGTTGTCATTTGAAATTATCTAACACTGACAAAAAGTGACTTATGGCAGTTTCTCTAAAAGTAAACTAAACTATAAACTTTTAGCAACTGGGTTGGTTTTGGATTTTGAGCTAAAAGAAGAAAAAAAAAAGGCAGGTGCTAACACCATCAATAATCCAACAGCAGAAACTGTGTTTGTCATCCACTGTGTATTATACCAGAGGGGGATTATTGTTGAGAATAAGGGAAAAATGGAATGTGTGCACAGAAAAGAGAAAGGTATGCATTTTAACATCCAACCATCTTTACATACCCCTCATCCATCTCCCCAACTTAACTCTCCTACCCACACCCTCAACCCCAACCCTGGTCTGTTTGTTTCTAATGTAAAAAAAAAAAAGAGAGAGAGAGAGACAGAAAGAATGAAAGAAAGAAGTTCCAGTTCCATTAAACTGTATCTCTACATCTCATACATTCTCATATTTTAATCTCATCAAATGACAGTCTTCTAAAAAAGGAGATTATGTGATGCCAGTGGGAATAGAATTTAGCTGAGGATTCTTTTACTCCAAATTATTATTTTTTTAACTTTCAGGAATGTGAGGCGATCTCATTGGCAGGAATTCCATAGAGGTGGAATTTTCTTTTTTTTTCTTTTTTTTCAGTGGTTACAGTGTGATGTCATTCATACATGAGAGGTTTTAGATTTACTGGTTTCTTAGTGTTACTTGGCATCATCAGATACTCAGATGGGTGTTGGAATCAGTGTCAGGAGAGAAAAAGTCAACTCTATGTGTCCTTAACTACAGCTCTAATGTGACCCACCATTAGTAATCTATATGTTTTTATTTTCCATATTCAAGATGCTTCATCCTGTAGAGATGAATTTAGTCCTCATGGTTCAGTGTAGGCAGATGTTTTATTTCTGTTCTCTTTATCAGTCTGATGTCTGCACTTCCAAAGTTTAAACCTCACAGAACTGACGTGCTGTGTGTCCCTTACAGGAGTCGATCCGCTGGCTGGAAGATGAGAAGGTGCTTCTGGAAATGACAGAGGAGGTGGACTACGATGTCGAGTCATATGCAACTCAACTAGAACAAATCCTGGACCAGAAGATCGACATTCTCACTGAGCTGAGAGGTAAAGTCATTTGTCCAGTCACCAAGTGTAGACACACACCCGTTTACATTAGTCTGATCTCTGATGGTCCAATGTCTGAAAAAATGCCCTCGATACGTTACATAAAAGTAATAATATAAAATCTCTATATATTTCTCTAATATTTATCTCTAATATTTCTGTATATTTCTGCATGACACAGTCTTAAATGAATGCTGTCAGATTAGAGTAAAGGCTGCAACAGCACATACAGAGAGACAGTGGGAATACGAGACTTAAATGCTCTAAGATCATTTTAATATATATAATATATATGAATATATTTAATATATATAAATATTTATTATCTCAGTCCATATCTCTGACGCACAAAATACCATAAAAGCTGTTAAATAAGCAGTTAACCAGTTTCTTCTTATGTGAGATCAGGCTATGAAACTACTTTTTCTCTCATGGGGATGGCCAAACGATGTATGTCTCTCTGAATATCAGAGATGAATGCTGGTTTTTAAAGACTTCTGTAGTCTTTGTAACTGATCTACAGTTTGGCGTTTACCCTTGAACTTGCTGGGCCTGATCCTGACAGTTTGAGCTGCTAACTATCGCTCAGTTAGAGGGAGATTGTGTCCGCTCACTAGCGAGACAGGGCGTGGAGTGGGAACGACAGAGGCATCATTCTCCCTATTACAAGTCAGTGCACTATCACAATGATTCTGAAGCTGTTGAAGGTAAAATAATTCCATAAGGAAATGATCTGCTGAAAACATGAAGGGGTGAGCATCCTTTGCACTCAGGATGGTCATTGATATAGGATTCAACTGCAAATGAGTTTGAGAATAGTTTGAGGAACAGCATCTCTCTCTCACACGAGGTGACAAATACTGTGGCTCTTTCATAAATATCCTGTCATGTCTGAATAAAGTCACAACAAACATTCATGTAAAAACATCTGACAAAAAGCCATCACTCGAAGAGACAGATGAAGCCAGCAGTGTTGTGTATTTCATATCTCAAAGGGTCTTTACAGATTGTAAACACAGCCTAATTTCTTTCTTGATATTTCAGTCATTGCAGCCTGTGCTGTGACATTCTCTTTTCTTTCAGATAAAGTCAAGTCTTTCCGTTGTGCACTGCAGGAAGAAGAGCAAGCTAGCAAACAAATAACCCCTAAGAGGCCTCGAGCACTATAGACACCCATAAAACACATGATATGTCACTGTAATACTGACTCGTCCTGAGAAAGATGGAGGCCTGTCTATGAGGAGCTCAGCTGTGATGACTATGACTTACTGTCTCTGTGTGTTTGGTTTCCCCTCAAACCCTTTGCTGTACAGGCTGTCATCGCTTCCCATCATCCATCCGTCCATCTGTAAAACCAAAGAGCAGGCCGTCTTTGCTCTCCATCCTCCTGTGAAGTGTATTTACAAGCTTTCTGTATGTGTGATAAGTCACAAGTGCTTCATTTAAACAAAAAAGGTGAATAATTATTTGTTTTAAAAAGGAATTTTTATAGAGTCAATCATATCTTATCCTCACCATGGCCAATTTTATAAACAGCTGTTGCCATTTTGTGCAATATTTGGAGGACTCTTCCTGTTCTTCCCCTTGTTTCAGCTCAGGGGTGAACAGGGCATGTTGAGTTTGTGTGTAAAATGAGCCACTGTGTGTTTGTGTTGATACTGTATGTAATATAGGTTTGACTGAGAGAAAGCCTAAAACACAAAACTAACCTTACACTACATTAATTGACCTAATGAAGGGACTATAATCAGACAAAGCAGTTGATTTCAGACTTTTCCAGAAAACATTTACAGAAACAGTGTTTTTTCATTTGCCATAATAAAGAAATGCTACTTCTTGTTGCTGCACCTGTTTTTATTTATTCTGTAAAAATGTCATTGTAAAATGTTTATGATAGAAGCCTTGAGCCGTGTGTGGTTGTTACTGTCCCTGCAGACAGACTCTGAGTAATACTTTAAGTTTCCAAGTTAAGCATTTACTTGCAGTATAGAAACATGTAAAAAATGGTTTATAACACACTACCATGTAGTTATATCCATGTATAGTGTTTGTCAGCAAGTATAACTTCTCCATTAATACGTAGTTGCTGTTTACCATGTTATCATTCATTACACTGGGGAAGAATTTGAAAAAAAATTCTGTTGAGTTAGATTTTTATGCAGATTAAAACTAAAATTGTCATGCTGATTCCAAAATTGCAGTCAGTTTTTTTCTAGCACGTCAAGTTTTTTCTCCACAGCTTACCCTCCAGATAAGCAAAATTCCACTGATTAGCTGTAGTAAGACTTGCCAGCTGATTATACTGGGGAGTTAGGTCTGACAGCTGTTTTTAACTAATTTTTGGGTGCGGAATCCAAAACTGATCTCAGTTTTGGCTACTGTGGATATGGCTACTGTAATTATAATTACAGTAGCCATATCCTTTGTAAAAACATAATAGTGTTAAATAAACATTGCAGTCATGCCTGTTTCTTTCATATTTCATTGTATGTCAATATTTGAAAATTTTTATAAAACAAGCACATATCTGTTAAGTACAGTATTTTTCATATTTTTTAAGAAAACGGGGATCCTATAGTTCTAAAACTTGACGTGATAGAGAAAAACTGAGATCAGTTTTGGATTCTGCACCCAAAAATTAGTTAAAAACAGCTGTCAGACCTAACTCAACAAAAATTGTGTTCCCCAGTGTTATCTCTTTATACAGCAGCCTCCCCTTATGGGAGTTACAGTTGTTAACAAATACATTAATATAGACCTTGATCTGCTAACAACTACACAATTATAGTGTGTTATAAACCATTAAAAGTTTATATATATTGACTTGTAAGTGCTCAGTGATTTGCAGGAAATTTGTGACAATTTGTTCCTTACTGAGGATATAATTACTTAAAAAAACAGCTAATAAATAGTTTCTGTTTTTAAAAAAGCTCAGTAATTTCCAAAACCAGCAGTTTTTAACTAACATTACCTCAAATAAGAGGTAATAATGTATTTGTTGGGGACTATGTTCAGCAGTGGATTAATACACATTGTTGCTCTGGTGCACTCATTCCCAATAAGGAGTACTTGTACTTGAGTACCCCAGGGAGTGCTTACGCATTTACCAGGTTGTATCTGGAAGTATTGTGAAGTAGCTCCAAACGTTAAAGAAATACAAGTTATGATTAAAATAAATATACACTTTCCAGCCACAACATTAAAACCACGTACAGGTGAAATGAATAACACTGGTCATCTTGTTACAATACAGTGTTCTTGCTAGGAAACCTTGGGTCCTTCCATTCACCTGGATGTTACTTTGACATGTACCACCCACCTAAAACATTGTTGCAAACCAAGCACACACCACCTCCCCATTGGCAGCAGTAGCCCTAAGGAAAAGTCAGGAATGTCATGACAATCTATCCAATAACTTGAAATATTTCAGTCTTGACCGAAAATGTGGACCAGCCAATCCACAGATCCAATAAAACACACATACTCATGTCGCATCACCATCCAATTGGTTTTATTCCACAGTACAGACAATGGTAGAGAGCGCCGGGGTAAGACGTCAGACTTCTCACATATACTGTATGAATTAGGAGACATCAGCACCTACTGTATCCCCTGTCTGAAAACAACAACATGTGAGTCAAAATCACTTAGAGAGGTAATTCTGATACTGGTGTTCATTAATTACACACAGTGCTTTTATCAGTGTGTGTCAATGCCATGTATAAAAGGATAACACTGTCAACAACATGTAAAAATGGGTTATGATCAGCTGTATACAGTAGCCCCCCCCCCCCCATTTAGCATTTATGAGCAGTATATGTGTAAACATTTAATAAATGGTTTATAACACCTTCTAATGCTACGTGGACAGATATATGCTCTTTGAATTAAAGAATATTTATAAGAAGTATATTTATTGAAAACTATAACCCATCCTGACACCCTCATGACTGTTGTATAAACAGTAAATGAATACTTTGAAGCTAAATAACATAAAGATTGTAATCGTATATGAATAAATCTTTATTCTTTGTGCACATTTAGATTTAATACTGTTTTTAAATGTGTTTAAAACCATATTATTAGCTGCTACATTATAGTGTAAAGTGTGTTGAAAACTATTTATTGTTTATGCACTGCTTATAAATGCTGTATACGGGGATTAAGTTTCATCGAACAGTTTTGAGCATGTTAATCTAATTTCAAATGCTGCATATATCCAAAATATATATGGATTATTGCCACCATATATTTTGACCCCTCAATATTTGTCACAGACCCACTGCTCTATTGTATTTGTGATGTCTTACTACAAAGTAGTTTTACAGCAGGACATCACCAGGCTGCTGTGCAGAGTTACCACCAGCTGTGGAAAAAACAACAACCTACTGTTGGTATATATACTGATACAATGTTGACACAACTTTATAATAAGAATCCCTTATAAAGCTGAATTTACTTTATCAGTGGTTAATAAATAATTTACTAACACTTAATAGATCAGTTAAAAACATTGTCTTCCCCACCCCCACAGCCAGAAACTGGATGTAGTCTATAATGGTGACCTCACCTTGTTCAGTACAGTACAATCTTGTGCCTTCACTTAGTCCAAAACACACTGAACATATTCTAAAAGACAAGATTGTGTCACTCCTGTTCTGCTCTCTCTCTCTCTCTCTCTCTCTTATTTTAAAGATTTTTTAGAGATTACATTTAAAACACTTCATGGGCTGGCTGTAAAGCACTTTGTAATCTGTTCAGAAAAGTGTTTTGAAATGTTCTTTTTTTAATTGTTATTATTAAGACTGCAATTGTAATGTTAAAAAGTGATTAATAAAGAGTTTTAATCATCAAGTCTGTGCTAAATAAGATGTTAATAACTGGATTTTAGTCCAAATTATCTTCAGCTCTTTTCCATAAGATCAGTGGTCAAAGTGGTCTCACCAGTCTAAGAGATTTTTCACAACCTGCCAACCCCACAGATTGTTGTTACTAATGGATTTTAACTGATCTATACATTAAATTCTTTATTTAAGGAATACTTTGACACTGGAAGATACGGTTATTTGCTTTCTGCTGAAAAGTCAAGTGAGAAAATCAATGCCACCCTGATGTTGGTTTCTTTCAGCCAGCAGCAGCTTAGCTTAACATTAAGACTGGAAACAAGGCTCTGTCCAAAGGTAACAAAGTCTGCCTAATTAAGACATTATGTCTTGATCATTCAATCCCGCAAAAAAATTAACCATTTATGGTGGAATATGTCGAACCTGTTGTCGGCATCCCAGGCTAATCATTTCCAGTCTTAATGCTAAGCTAACTGAAGTGTCATTTTTTGTTTTTGTAAAACAACATAAAACACATGAATTATCAAGGTTTATAGGCATTGTTTTGTTACCTTTGGACATAGCCAGGATAGCTGTTTCTCTGTTTCCAATCTTTATGCTAAGCTAAGCTAACCAAACCAGATGTTCCTTGTAGCTTTCCTGAATGGAATGATATGAGTGATATTGATCTTTTCATCTAACTCTCTGCCCTCAGAAAGAATTTGTATTTCCCAATATGTCAAACTATTACTCTAACTTTTATTATGGACTATTACCCTTTCATAAATGGTACCTTGCTTTAAAGTAAACCAAAGGCAAGGTGCCAGCAAGCAAAAGCAATACTGGCCTGTGGAGTTAGAACTGAGCTACAGGTAAACATGTAGGTCTTTTTTACTTTTTATCCAAGAGTGGCAATAATTGCAATAATCTCAAATATAACCAGCAGAATGTTTTGATATATTTCATTGAACAGTGAGGACATAGTGGACAACATAACTGGTTTATTATTGTTAAGCATGAAGGTTAAGTAGTTCCAATCTGACTGGATGACATGCAACAGCTTGTTAAATAGAGCTGCTTCATTATGGGATTTTAACTATTTCATGCACCCACTGCTGACTGAAAAACCAGTCTCACGTTATATTTCAAAGGTTCTGTAAAATACTCCATTTTGAAAAATAGGTACAGTAAGTCCTATAAAATGCTCAGCAGTTGTTGTAAAGAGACAGCAGAGGTCAACAGTAGCTCGAATACAAATAGTTTTCACGAGGAGTGAAACACAACTGCAGGTGGTGTGTCTGATTTCAGACTATGAATTGCCTGTAGCTTGTATTGGTGTAGATTGTGCCCCTGCTGTGATAGTGGTTATTTTGCCTGGCTGTGATTGGAACGATAATATTGCACTGGTAAGAACAAAAACCTTCCTGTGTTGGTTCATAGCCTTGATGACTGCCAAGTGACAAATAAAATGCTACATATTTCAAATATATTTCACCTGAAATTTCCATATTAACATCATGAACTTTAGGTAAATAAATAACTCTCAACCATTTAGGTCCTACATATACATCTTTACATTATGTACACTGACACATCCATGGCTCCTGAACAGACTCAGG
Organism: Lates japonicus; assembly: GCA_033238685.1. Classification (NCBI taxonomy): domain Eukaryota; kingdom Metazoa; phylum Chordata; class Actinopteri; family Centropomidae; genus Lates; species Lates japonicus. Next base: position 7,235,961 of record BRZM01000011.1, read on the forward strand.
ATCCAAATGGGAAAACATTCAACTTAGCAGCCAAACGGCCAAAGGGGAACCATGTGTTTGTATCCAAAAACCTGCCACCCACCGCACAACTCAATGCAAAGGTCCATTTGTAGCTTATTGTCCATTATTACAGGGATTCACTCTACCTTTGCCCTCAATTAAAAGCTTTTAAGACAGATTCATTTTTCTGTCAAAGCCGTTCTTCTCTCTCAGACATGGACAATATCAGGTTAAAAAGATGCAGTCACCAAAAACCATTAAAATGCTCTTGGTACATATATCTCTCCTTCCTTTCCTTATAGTAACAAAAGCATGGGTACTGTCTAAATCAAGGGGCTTTCAAACAGACATGAGACAAAGATACTGTGTTGAAATGGACAGGTACATGCTGGGTTTTCTAAAACCAATGTGATTTTAGTCATTGTGGTTTGACCTATGATTTTGCAATTAAAGTACTTAAAAAGCATTAGCGCCACATTGCCGCAATAGTGTCAAAACTGCACTCCTTCTCTGACTCATAACTCAGTCACAGCTGACCACACAATTTTAGATTAATCATGACTTTGTTTCCAGGGATATTATTATCTTGCAAATAAACATTCATACTTAGAAATCATGGGGAAAAAAGATACTCTTTATAACTTCAGAACATGCCTGAGAATCATCACGTTTTAACGTTTTCTTCAGTGTCAGTGTCATCTACTGATAGTTGTCTGTACATCTGTGGGTGCAGTACAAACATTAACTGCTTACAGCTAATTCAGCACACTTATAATGGTGCTAATTTGCCTAAATGTAAACCAACACAGGCATCAAAAACTGGACTCAAATTTCAGCCTACAGAGTAACTCACTAACAGCATTATGGGAACTATAGTTTCAAAACATGGAGCATGATTATCTACTAAAGAGAAGTAAGACAAACAATAATAATAATAGGAGAATAGGAGGGCAGGGGTTTGTTGGGGGGCGAAGTTGTCTCAGTGTCAGACTTTGAAAACCCCTTCTCTAAATACGTCTCTGTCTACCGTTTGGCACATTTACTTGCATTATTTTCATATCCTGACAAAATGTACAGACATGTGCATACCTGCACATACAGTATACCCTGAAATAAATAAAAAGTGTCATGCACTACAGTGTTCAAATGTAGCAACATGAGATGGTAACTACAGTATATTTCCACTGTAAACTAGTGCAAAAAACAACAATGAGGTTACACAGTTGAATAACTACAGTAGTAGAGAATGATTTTGGCTTCTGTGGTGGGTTGGAGACACTGCTGATCACGCAGAGAGTGGAGACAGACACGCTCTTGTGCCATGTGGAAGCTGGGCATAAAACAACAGCATAGTAAAATGAAGTGAGCAAGAGGGAACAACTGCTCCACACATCTGCACACTGAAAGCTCTCATGGGTTTGGACAGGTTCACAATTTCAAGTCAGGCTTAAAACACCAGTAAAGTGCCTGGTTGAACACTGAAACAGGCCTTACATGCTGTAATCATTCCTGCTGTTCACACTGGCTGTGAAGAGATCCTTTCAGTGTAAGTGGTGGGAAACAAAATCCACAGTCTGAAACCTGTATGAGTATATAGGGGTGGAGTATAGGAGTATAGAGTCACATTTTGGATTAACTTTAAGTATTTTGTCAAAACTTCATATGTCATCACCCAGAGACTAGAGTTAGTGGATCACTGAACTCCAGCACTAATAATTTAGCCAAACAACCGGCGTAAACTTCAATACTGTTAGCCAACTCTGGTCAGGTGAACTAATGTGTGTGTCATTTCAAAAGCCGTTTCACCTTGGAACACTGCTTTTCTTTCTTTTCCCCTCTTACCCAAGACACTAGACTTACACTTTCATTTCATTATTCTCATACAGGCATAAGACTGTAACATGCGTAACAATTTCCCCCAGCTCTTGCATTGAAACAGTATAGACAGGATGAATGATGGCAGGACCTGTTTCAGTGTACATATGTGCACCTGACTACTGACAGACTTGAAAAACCTGTCATTTAATGAACAAGGGTGGAAAATCATTTTGTGCACATTGTTTGTGTTTAGTGAATGTTTATGTGAGGTGGCTTCTTCTTCAACGTCCCTTTGAATGAAAATATACAGCTCAACTCAGCAGACAGAAGTAACACCGAGTCTCAGAGGACACCAGTGATTTTCTCCCCACTGCCACATTCACCAATGCTAGGATCAATCCAGCCACAACATTCGTGCTGAATCACTTCCTGCCCATTTTTTGGTCCATTTAGTAAAAATACTGAAAGATTCACAGGTCTGTGTAAGTGGAAATCCTGCCTCTGCCTCCTTCACCAAGTGTCCAGCCTGAAATGGAACAGGCTCCTCAGCAGAAACACCAGGTCCATCCTGTTCGATATCCTATGAGCAAAAAGAGCAAAAAGAGCAAAAAGCCGGGGAACACCACCCAAGTGTCTACCAGCAGCAGCACAAGTGGGAAACAGAACACCACCAACAGGTGGATCAGAGGTATTGCAAGCAGATGAATATATAAAGGGATTGTTGCTGTGGACTGTACAGAGTTTCAGTTGTTGCTTTAATGCTGCATGCCCTGTTTTTCTGCTTCCTGTTCCATCTATGGATTAAGCGTCTCGTTGGATATTAAGGCCTTGAACGGCCCAGAGGCCACAATGAAAGGGAATAATACTACAGAGTCTCACACACAGTGGAATGAAAACTGGAGCGAGCAGTTCAACTTAGACATAAGTATAAGTAGCACATCAATGATGAACACATTAGTTCTGTGACTAAGACAAGGACTTTTCTCTCTAATAGAATATATTTCAAGATTTCGAAAACAGCTCTCACATGTTTAAAGGATCATTTCACCCAAATTATAAAAAAATCTAAATTTGTTATCTCTTGTGGTATCTAGCTGTGCAGGCAATTTTTGTTTTATGTGCCCAAGTATTGAGATATCAGTCTCTGCTTCTGCCCTGATACAACAGAGGTGAATCGATTTTTTGGGGGTGCTCACAGAAAAAATAGATTTGAAGTCAGAGTGATCAATATATTTGTATTAAAGGTGGGTCAGCTATGTGGGTTTTTTGTGTTTCTTTTTTTTTTTTCAATATTATTTTTTCAAAGTGTTACAGTCCCACACACAGTTTATCAGGAACACCTAACTAAAACTAGTGCAGTATAATTCAACAGTCATGCAATAAATCCTTGCTTTATGAAGCTTATAATGTTCAGTTTTTGTTTAGGGAGGTATTTCAATTATTTTATCCATCCCACTTATATCAGTGAGGGTAGGCTAAGTATCAGAAACACTTCTCTGTAAACAACAGGGGTTGTGATCAGTCCCTTCTGCTTGCTCATGGTGGGAACTGTTGGGTCTCTCTTTGTAAATATAATCATCTAAAGAGTACGGTCTAGACCTGTTCTATGTGGAACGTGCCTTGAGATAACTGATTTGGCGCCATATAAATAAAAATGAATTTAGCAGCTAAAGAGCCAGATATTTCCCTCAGGAGCTGATGGAGACCAAAACAGAGCTACAAGGAGAATTCATCAATCATCATCATCATCAGCTCTCCAAAAGAATGATAAATTTGCTTTGTGTCTGCTGGATATGTAAATAGGCAAATGTTGCTTTTACCCATGTCAACTTAGTGAGGTGATAATATGACGGTGTTGTATTTACAGCTTTATCTGCTGCCCTCAAGTGCCCGCAAAATAATACTGCTAAGAAAAACTGAAGGAGGCAGAAATGTCAGAGAAAGACATTCGGAACACATGAAACCAAAGTTATCTGTATGACTAAATACCACAAGGAGTAAAATGGAAAATATATTTTTTTGTAATTTGGAAGACCTGACCCCTTAATATGTTCATTTTCTAATTTTTTTCTTTCCTTCCTTTGTGGTACATCTTTTTGCACTGTGAGGGTTTTCTTTTCGTACTTATTGCCAGTCATTGCTGGGTAGAGTGTTTTAAACATGTCGCTCAGCTGACAGTCGGACAGAAACGGAGGTGAAAGTCATTGGCATATTTACCATGGCTGCCAAACTAGAACCTAGAACCCGTGCTTGACTGTTTGAAGATGAATCTGGCTCTGCAGTTTGTCCTGAGCTCATGAGCATGAATTCTTGGACAGTGTATTGTATATGTGTGTGTTCAGAAAAGGGGAGTGGGAGGGGGTCCCGTTATACGAGATTAGTTTAAGGCTTACAATATTTCACTTTATCCTTCCTTGTCATTTTTTAAATAGTTAGGATGTATCCTATAAAAGTATTACTGTAAAAGAGTCATGCTACAGAACTGTCGTTTGTTCGCTGGATCCCACTTGGTCTGATTAGTCCACTCCTCCTGGACAGATCCCTCTTATCCCTCCTTCCCTATTCTCCTCTCAACCAATCAATTGTGTTGTTTATTTTATAACCCTCACCTATATCTTATTTTTAAAAAACAAACCCTCCATCCACTTCCCCTTACTTCTCCTCTCTTCATCCAACCTTCTAGTCCAGAGATCATGGTGGCTCAGGCTGGGTCCTTTATCACTGTGGTTCCTTTTTGAATTATTTAGGGCCGAGTAACCCTCCGCTGCCCTCCTTGGTGCTCCCGCTGCGGCCCCAACACCCCGCAGCTATACTCATACTCCTCTGGGTTGCTGCCGCGACCCCTCGATCCCGCTCCATCTCGCACTGGCTCAGCGTTCGCTCAGTCCGGCCCGGCTGGCTGGGGGAGGCCGAACCCGCTCCTCCGGGCTGCTGAGAGGAGATGGTGCGAAAGATGTGGTTGCGTTTACGGAGGAAATCGCCTCCAGCTGCACCCAGGCCAAAACTGCCCTTGCGAAGGACCATGCGGGTGCTGGCGGACTTGGCAGGGCGAGACCTCTGGTTGTACTCCAGCTGGGACAGGTGGGAAGCGTAGCCATCCGAGATGAACTGAAAGAAATATATGATCAAAGAGATTTGGTTTAATTATTCCTTATAAACAAATACAAAATCCCCAATACACACTATAATAATAAAAACCTTTCATATCTGACAGAAAACAGCTTAACAGTGGAATATAACAAAAAGTACACTGACTCCAGGTCTGTATACTGTATAATTAAGTGCAATTTTGAGCTATTTGTGTTTTCATTTTATGCTGCTTCATATTTCTACTCCACTACATCTCAGAGTGAAATATTCTACTTGAAAAACAAAGAATACATTTTCTTTTTTTTTGCACAGCAGAAGTTTTTTCTTCTTTCCCCTTCCATTAGCCTCTCAGATTTATCTGGTAACACTGTGCAGGGGCCCTTGAGTCGGGAACCACTGAACTAAACTAGTTAAGTAGTTAAAACTAGCTCCAACAGTAAAATGCTGTTTTAGCATTGATGCATCAGTAATAACAATCTAGTATATCACATATAATAATGTATCAGTCACAAGGCGCATTTTACTGCAGAATGAGATCTTTTACTTTTGATACTGTTGCTGATAATATTTACTTAAATATTTAAAATGGATTTTGAATTTTTTCACATTGTGGAACTGATATTACTGCTAACTTCTCTTTTCAGAGTCATGTTTCACTGATCTGGTACAGCATCAGTGTTATATTATTTGTGGCATGATGAAGTTCCAGCTGCTGATGTTTTCCAGTTGTTTTTTTTTTCTGGATCCTTTCACAATTAATGCTTTAAAGGTTGAATCCCCCACTGTGATTGCAAGGTCTCATTCGCCTAGGCTGTCGTGCATGTTAGTGCCAGTTGGTGGGGTAAATTAAAAGATGCCATCTTTTATTAGGTCTGTTTTACAAAGCAGATGGTTAAAATAGTTGACTCAGCCAAAGTTCAGGTCAGAGGTTTGATCCCTGGCTCTTTGGGCAAGATACTGAATATGTGTGTGAATAGGTGAATGTGGCCTGTACTGTAAAGCTCTTTGAGTGGTTGATATAACTAGAAACATGTTATATAAATGCAGTCCATTTACCATCCATTTAAAATGGTGATTATAATCAACTACTTTGCATATTCACCAATTTACCATACAAGACTCAGAAAACAACAATAATGTGCTTTCACTGTCTTTCTTGGGGCTTTTACGAACAGGAATTATTCCTTACCTGACACTGGTGCTGCATTTTCTTTGTGGGTCTTCCCACTATGTAGATATGGAACGGAGGCAGGCCAATAGACGTGTATACTGAGATGTCCTTGGTTGAGCCATAGGCTGCAAAGATCCTCATGTGGGCCTGATCAAAGAGGGAGGTCAGCTTTTAGAGACTTCAGGTTATTTCATTATATCGCTGCCTCAAACACACACCTGCCTCCCTTACCTCGTTGATGAGGGATTTGAGAAAGTTGGCCTTGTGTCGGAGCGGGTCGTGAACCAGTCCGTCGCAGAAGGAGACGATGCCGTGAGGAAAGTTATGCTGAGAAAGCCAGGCCACCACACGCTGCTTCTGCATGTCAGGGCGACCCGTTACATACACGATCAAATAGCCCAAGTCCTGCCAGTACCTGCAAAAGATAGTAACAATTACAAGTGCTTGCTTAGAGGAACAGAAGCCATTTTAAAAAGCCTTTTAGTCTTTAATTTATTTTTACAGATGACAAGCAAGTTTGAAGCAGGAAATAATCACAGATATAGGTGCAGCTATGAAAAAGGGTTTTAGGACTTCAGTCAGTGCAGTGCTGTGAGAAGTGGTGTGATATAACATGATATGATATATATATTTTTTAGTATTAGTCATAATCCTGGCTGCAGCATTCTCAATCAGTTTTGGTAATAAAGTTAGGACGGAATTGCAATAGTCTTCATTATTGGCAAGTTGAGTTAGAAATCCTCTTATTATGGCAAAATACCTAAGATAAGAAAAAATGTAGGTGTGAGCCTAAAATCTTCACCAAACATTGAGTGCAGCTTTTCTGTATACAAGAGTCTCTGAGTTTTTATACTTTTATTTATTGAATTTTACCCATTCAAATACTCAAAAAAAATCAAAATCAAATAATCAATCAATAATAACAATCAATAACAGCAAGCACGTATAAAAGAAAAATAAATAGTACCCAGAATGCTTCCTTGAGGAAGTGTATAATCAATATCAAGTCTAAAATATTGTTATATTTCACATCAGCAACACATATAATACACATGATCAGAAAAGTTTGAAAAATGCTGTAATCACATGAAATGCATCTGCATGTAGTAGGATTTTAAAGAGATTACTGCAGAGCAGACCTACAGAGTTCTGTTCTGTGTGATCCTTACCTCACCACATCCACAGCTCCAGCTCGAACCTTGGGATCACTGCCCATGATAGACACGCTGGCAGCAAACGACCCGTCAATACTGAATACGACAAACTCTGTTCCCCGTGGTAAAATAGTTAGATAGCTGTCTGCAAATGTGTGGTCACCTCTGGTAGAGAAACAGCAGAGGGAAGGAGAGAAAGAGGGAAAAGAAAAGTTACTGTCAAAGGAGAAGATGTTCAAGTCAAATATACACTCAGTGGCCACTTTATAAGGTCAAGCTTTCTAATACTGGGTAGAACGTTGACCCCAGAACAGCCTGAATTCTCTGTGGCACGGATTTAACAAAGTGCTGGAAACACATTTGTTGACCATACATACATGCTTTGCGTTTTGAGACACAAAATTATGCAAAACCAACATTAATAAATGCAAAATTTAATTATGGGAACACAAAACAACCACAATGACTTGCTTTCTCTTTCAGTGAAGGGGTCTTGCTCATTGAACAACAATTGAGCCACATGACTGGCTGACAGTGGCCAATGAGTGTACACATTATGGATGTATAATGAACAGATAATAATAAACTGCATATTTTTAATGTGAAATTACAGTGACTTCACATACCTGACCACCATTTTGACAGGATACACACCGATACCCAGCCTTTTGTTCTCAGGAATTACATAAGAGACGCGTCCACTGCTGTTAGTGAGCTCTGTGTCAAAGTACACCCACTCTCCAGAGGGAGGCTGGGTCATAATGTGGATGTCAACCTGCAAGAAAAAAACCCCCACAAAGATCTTTTTAGCATGACACTTTGCTGAATGACCTTAATGACACAGATGGTGACATGATTACATAACTGGTCTTTTTTTGGTTCATCACAGCTGAAAGTGTTATTACCTTCTCCCCAGTGAGGGTAACCATGTCCAGGGGGCCATACATGAAACGTCCAGTCACCATCTGAGCTCCATCCTCAGTGAACACAGCATCATTTACACGGTGGTTCGCTGTCACATTCTGACACACAGAGGAGGGCGAAACAGGAAATCAGAACCGGAATCATTCATTCTCTCCAGTATTTCTAATCAGATATTTCTTTTTTACTTTTCAGCTGCCAAGATCCAAAATCAAAAATATTCATATGCTCATCATCAAGTGGCAAGTCTTCTTTTTTGCCCTGTGTTCTGCCTCTTAGGCAACATGGAGCATCCCTGTCTTGCTGTATACAATGACGGATTGAGATCATCTACCAAAGTAAAAGTACCAATACAGCAGTGTGAAAACACTCAAGTACAAGTAATAGTCTTGCATTCAAACTTCCACTTAAAGTAAAATTGCATATGAAAAAATGTTTTTACTTATAAAAGTTCTGCATTTCCCCTCAGTCATCTCTGTAGGAGATGCACTTAAAAACAAAGAGAGATCTTACCCTGATTTTAACGTGAGTCCTCTTGCGGAGCCACTTCTCACGAGGTTTGGATGGAGTGAATTCAGACACTTCTTTACCATCTAGCTCCAAAACACTGGAGTTCTCATGTCTCATCACCTAGAAAGAAAATGACTTTAAAATGAATAATAGCCTAGAACATTTTTATTCTGTCTCTGTTTCATATTTAAGTAGTAAAGAAGTAGGTTTTAGGCTCATAGTCAATGCCTGCCTCAGCTCTCCACCAAAGCTACTCTGTCACTGCAGAGCAGTCAATTTTAAATTTTAGGTTTCATTTAAGTCTAGATTTTCTATGATTTCTTTATTGGCATACAGCTGTTTCTTCACCTGCAATTCTTCATCTGTATATTTGGGTTCATCATATTGTTAAAAATAAATGTACATTTTTAAAATAACCATTAAAGTCGATGATAGATCGTAGCATCGTGTTAGCTCTGACTGAAGTGTGAACTGCAACAAGGTTTGTGGTTTTGCCCTCCATTATCTGTGCTGACTCCAGTTTGTCGCAGATGTTGAAGAATAACTGTGACAAAATCTACTTATTAACTACAGAAATTTGAAAAAAAGGAATTCTGCCCTATTACTTACATGATATAATATTAAAGAGGTGAATGCAGCTGTGCTCTAAGAGTCTACAGCCATGCTGGCAGCTCTGTGAGGCTGTACTCTGAGCTAAATGCTAACTAAAAACATCAGCATGCTAACATGCTGATGTTTTTCAGATATGATACGTCTACCATGATCATTTTAGTGTGAGATAATTAGCTCCAAAGTACAGCTGAGGCTGATGAAAATCTCATTAATTTTGCAGACGTTTGGTTCTAAACTAATGGAAATCTGACCTGATGATAGCGTTGGATGAACGTTAAGTGATCACCAAAGTTATTTCAGTTCATCCTGAGGGGGGCATTAATGTGTGTACCAAATGCATTGTAATACATCCAATAGTTGTTGACTTATTTCACTAATAAACAATGAGTGCATCTCCATGATTATCCTGGTTATTAGAGTACCACTTGTTAGAGTAGTAGTAGTACTAGTATCCCTGTTATGCACATGTCAACATTTTGCTTAAAACCAAGATGTCAACCTGTACTACAGAAAGAGTCAGGGGATCACCAAAGTCAGTAGGAATCATCATGCAAATTTTACTGTCTACCACATTACATGGCAATCCATCCATTAGTTGTTATTGATATTTCAGTCTGGACCAATCGACACACAGACAGAAATTTCCATCCCTAGAATCATGCCTTTATTTTGACTAATAGAAACTGCTCCTGTAATGACTTCAAATGCTGAGGTGACTACAGTTTCAAAAATCCACACAACTAAGAGTGAGACTCTATGCACCTGTCTCAGTAAGAAGGAGACGACGTCTGTAGACTCCCAGTAGGAGGCGTGGAAGAGATGAGGCAGAGCCACTGTTGGAAATGCTGTCAGGGCATCAGGACAGTACAGGGCGTAATCCATCCTCTTACTGCCCCACCACCGAGAAGCAACTGCAGTAGGGAGGTAACAAGGAAAAGGTAGAAAAACAGAGAGACAGTGTGAGTTTAGGAATCAGTGCATCGAGTATCGTGATCTGCACTGCAGATCTATGTGCTGCTCAGGCAGAGATGAACAGTCCAGGATGATCGTAAACTGGAGGGAGTTAAAAGATAGCACAGTTTCAAGGGTTTCACTATGAGGCACTAGAATCCGAACTATGAATAAAAACACACAGTGAAAACTGCACACTCGCAAGAGAATAACAGCTCAGACTCTATGAGAATCTTGGTTTTCATGAGACTGAGCTGAGAAGTCACACAAGAAGGTTCACAGATCTTGTATGTGATTTTTGGAAACACGACTACTGAGGAGGATTATGCCAGAGAAGGAAGGAAAAAACTCAGGGAATGAGGATGGACCCTAGCGTCCTTCCCTCATGTCCTCGCACTACAGCTCCCAGGGTACCTTGCTCTATGTTCTTCAGCACCCCGGGTGATGGGGGCGCCGAGCTGATGTCTGTGATGTCAGACGTGACATCGGTGAGGTTAGAGGTCATGTCAGAGGTCGTGTCAGAGCTAATGTCCGAGCTCTGCTCAGACTCCACACCGTTGGGTCTTGGGAACACCTGACGGATTTTCTTGCGCCCCCGGGGGGACGGGCTCCGAGTGGCAAATTTATTGTAGGGCAGAGTCAGGTGGGACAGAAGACTGGGCCTTTTAGCAGGCCTCACTCTCTGTGCTGAGGGGATGTTTGGAGGGAGGAAATGATAATGTCAACATATAAACAGTCACCTTATACCAAAACTTGGGTCAGCCGCAGGAGGTTAGAGGTCAACTTACTCGTGGCGATGTTGGAGGCAGTGTAAGAGTCGGCTAAGCCTGACACCTGGCTGGCTATGCTGGCCTCGCTGGCCCTGCGGTTGCAGCGAAGGTGAGGGACCCCTGGCGATGTGGACGCTGGATACTGGCCATCAACAAAAATATGTGAGTGAGGAGCATCTGCTGCAGAGACAGAAGAGAGAAGCTTGAGTCATATTCTCCAATGCAAATATGAACGAACATGTTAAATATACTGAGCAGGCAGTGTACAGTGCGCTATGAGAGCAGTAAGAGTGAGGCAGTGATAAACAATGAGCTGAAACTTACTATAAAGTAAGTAAAGTAAATGCTGCGGTTTGAGAATGAAGTTCAACAGGGCAGAGCATACGTGCAGTCAAACTGTTTATACACATTACCTAAACTACTTCTGGAGGTAAAACTGAAGCGCGCTGACCTGAAATGTCGCTAATAATCTCTCAGTGCAGTGTTTGCACAGAAGTACAGCTGGTCTATTGTTACAGAGCAACAAAGTTGGAAATAAAAATAAACTATGTTGAACAGTTTTGCCTTAATTTTCTTCTCTAAAATGTCTTTGATTATCCAACTGTTTGTGCTTATTGTCCTGTCGGGCTATTTTTTAGCATTACTGTGATGTGATCTCAACAATGAAGGAATATTCTAACGTTTTAGAAATACACCTATTCCCTGTCTCGCTGTGATTTAGATTTAGAGGTGTTAGTACATAGATAGAGTTTAGTACTACTTGGAACTCTCACCAGTCTTTATGCTAAAAACATTTCCTAAAACGTTGAACTATTCTTTTGATTTGGTAACTATAATGTTATCATACCCAGTGGAAATGAAAATTACAGTATGTAAATCTAGTCTAGAATTTCCCAATGAAAATTTGTCAGAGGTTGCATCAGAAAAACAAACAGGAGAGAGATAAAAAAAGATAAAGAGAACAACAAGAGGACTGATAGACTGTGACGACAAGACAAAGCGAACAGAAACACACTCTCTGTGTGGAGCTGCGAGGTCTGCCAGTTGAGAACAGGCACAGGGATGGAGGTCTCATTGATGTTGCTGTCCTGGTAGCGCTGGGGCGCTGCACCACCAGACTCCATCAGAAGCTGAGGGTTACTCTGCACAGTCTCAACTAGGAAACCAAACAGAGAGAGGAAGAAAGAGACAAGAGATATAACAGCTTGTAAAGAATAAAGAGTCACTCATATGTAGTGTAGAGATAGTATTGCAGTGAGGTGTGTATAGTATGTATGTGCATGGACTCACCCAAGAGAGCGGAGTGTCCATCACCCAGGGGAAAGCGCTGATAGCGGGGAACACTAAAGGGAGGCAGCAGGTGGAACCTCTTGTCCAGGAGCGGCTCGAGGCGCGAGGCTGAGGGGTCGGCTGGATGAAACAGGTTGTAAACCTGCTGACAGGCTGGACGTAGAGCTGACACTGGAGAGGAGAAAGAAACACAAGGAGAGTTCAGCTGGGCAGACACTATGTATTTGAATTAATCTTGTACATTTTGCTAACTCATACTACACATTTCATTTGGCCTTTCTGCACAACCCGAACCTACAACTGATATGTTCACAATGTGCTGTACCGATCAACTGAAGTGATCAAGTAGAGCTCGAACTGAATGTAAGCATGGCTTTGTTCGTTGACAAATCCAATAAAGTTTATTCAGAAAAGATAACCATGACTTCCATGCTGACAAAAACCGAGAGAGATGCAGCGTTACTTTGAGCAATTCTATTATGGACAGAAAGAAAAATGTAAAATACTACTAAAATAATGCTCCAGTAATATTAAAACAAGGTCACCACAGTTTGTAACAGATATTTTACAGTAGCTTTGTGGCCATGGGACTGTTCAAATTGCAAGACAGGTCACCAAATTTTCTGACGTCAACCAATCATCCAAACGCTAGTTTGTTCATCATTCAGGCAAAAAAATTAATAAATAAAAAAAGAAATCAGCCATCACAGATCGCACATCCAGCAACAACCAAAACTGATTGGGAGTGATCAATTTGGGGTTAAAATGGACTTAATCCGCACACAGTGTCTACATGGCTTTATAAAGTTATAAAGACTGCAGACCCTTGGTCACATTCAAGTCAGCTGTGTGGGACAAACGCAAAAAATTTAATAAAAAAATCTAGGTTTCAGCTGAACTGTGGCTTTGGAGAGCTGTTACACCCCTAGTAAAAAAGAGATTTAAAGAGTTGAAACTACAGTAGTTATCAAGAACCAACTAATCCTACTACTTATTTAAAAATATAACTTAGTGTTTCACTGTTCCATCTGATTTAAAGCTGCACCTGTAACCACACCCAGCAGTGATGTCACAGTGTACTGACACACCCTAGAGTACAGTGCTACATCACTACAGCCAGGTGAGAAATGAATATATTTAAAGGAATAGTTTGACATTTTGGGGAATACACTTTTTTGCTTGCTTTTTGAGACTTGGATGAGAAGACCCATACTGCCAAATACAGCAAGTACATACTTAGCTTAGCATTAAGACTAGATTCTCAAACTCACTACAGTTTATAAGGGATCTTTTGTCAGCGGTCACTACTCTGACTGCCCAAAATAAATCTCTGTTCATCAGAACAATACAAATACACTAAGACAACTAAAACAAAACAAATGGCTGGGAAAATTTAGGAAAAATAAATGGAAATTATAAACATGCAACATTCTGTGAACAACTGTGACAACATATCTAATTTGAAATTGGTCCAGATGTTAACCCCACAGCTGCAGGTCAATAACTGCTTTCCTTTAAACCCCAAAGGACACAAGATACAGTCAGATTGGTGCCTGTGCAAGCTCTGTCTTCAGTCACGTCTCCCTGATGGTGTCTTTTTTCTTTTAAATGTTCCAGCCAAAATTTTTTCAGCCTTTGAGCTCAAAAACATGACCTCTAACCCCTGACACCTGCTTTGCAGCTGCTAGAGACATTTATCCCTCACAGGAAGAAACATCAAAGGCTACAAAAAACCACTTCTTGCTCATCTGGCAAAAGAAAAGACCCTTTGGTTTTAGTCCAACAGTATACACTCTATTAAATATACAAGGAACATAATAATAAACTAAAAGCAAGAGGCACAAAAATGGGAGAAAACCTTGCTCACCATCTAATGAGGGCACCACAGTCTTCCTTAGTGCAAGCACCAACCCCAGAGGAGAGCCGAAGAGGAAGAAGTCAGTCACCTCAAAGTCGAACTTTCCCAAGGAGCCTCCCTCCAACATGGTGCTGTTGCTGGAGCGCCGTGATCCGGGCTCCCCATGGAGCACACTGGAGTGAAGGCTGCTCAGAGAGAAAGAAAAATCATACATCAGTGTTAATTTCATCAGTGAAAAAATAAAAAGTTTGTTGACAATCTTTCTCTCATAACAAAAACAAGAAATAAAGAGTAACCTCTGAAAACAAGAACCAAGACGAAATGTTTTACACTTTTTGTCAATGAATAAAAACTAATGATCATGAATGAATAGACACATTAACTCATTACTGTTTCACTGCCTGCATCTGTGGAAACACACACTGTAGCTGCTGATTAGTAAAACTGTTTCCTCCACCATTGCTTGGCAGATGCTTTTCTCCAAATAAGATACAATCCAAACCACAGCACATCAAGGAGACGTCCTGAAGAAAAAATGACTCAGCATGATGATAACACTAAAATGCCACTGGTTTTGTTTTGGAGAAGGAGCTAGATTAAAATAAATAGACAAGGGAAAGAGAAAGAGCATAACAAGAGCTTCCAGTAGTTGTGGATCAGACCTGCACAATGTTCAGGAGGAATTTTGAACCACACACAACTGCTTTTTCTTGGAATGTCTGGTGTGAACAGAGAACAGCATCTCTATTGGGTTAAGTTCTGCACTCTTAGTGGGCCACTTCAAACTGTCCTGCTGCATCATCCAGCTTCTACTGACCTTCAGCTGGCAGACAGCCACCCTGACAATATCCTGAAAGATACCTAGTCTTTAGGCCCGATACATCAGCTGGAATCTGTGAGAGAGTTTGTGATGGTTGTGTCCATTACTGTGTCTCACCTAGACAGGAAGGCTTGGTGGTGTTTGATGGTGTCCAGCTCGTATGTGGAGGAGTCACTACGCTTGCGTGGGAGTTGCCTCTTGGGGTCGTCAGGGCCCGAGCAGCGAGGGATGTCGATGTTGCTCCGGCTGAGATGGCGGCTTCCTTCAAGGGATGGTGAGGAAGGAGAGACGTTGTTTATGACAATACCTGGAGAGAGAAGGTCTGTGTCCTGAGAGACAAGAGATGGAGAGAACAAAAGGAACACGGCCAGGTTTGAAAATGCAGTTAAATGGTATTTTTATACTGTCTGCAGTTTTACGGGTTGAGCTTTTATCCATGCTAGTTGTTCTAATGATGGCATGTTCACCACTTTCATGTCCAGAGGATGGATCCTACTGACTTTGGTGATCCTCTGACTTTTCCTTATCATCATAAGGTTAACATTTTAGATTCAGTGTGAAATATCTATTGGATGGAGTACCATTAAATTTGGTATACATATTCATGTTCCCTTCAGGAAAAAACTCTAATAATTTTCACTGATTCACTGACTTTCCATCTATTTCCACAACCACTTGAAAATCTTATCAATCAAATACTGGTTTATGACCACATTTCTACTAAAAGTTGCAAAACGAAATTCCCATCAGCCTCAGCTGTACCTTGTGTTTAGTGCTTGTTAGTATTTAATGACAGCCATCTCTTTCAAGCTCTCTAGGAAGCGTGACATGCAGCTCTTCATTGTCTAGGAACCTGCTCCTGTACTGAAAACTAATTCCATGGACTCTGCTCACATTGCCATCAAAATGAAGTTAAGTGAAGCAAATGTTTGCATCCTAAGACGATGAACATGATAAATATTATATCTGTTTAACATCAGCAGGTCAGCACTGTCATTGTGAACGTATTGTTATGAAGACATTACCGTTTAGCTGAAAGCACTGCTGTGCCTAAGTACCCCACAGAGCTGTTAGCACAGCTTGTTGACAGGGTGTTCAGATTGATACCTGCACACTGATGGCGCTGCCCCGTCTGCTGCTGTTCTGACTTTCTGACACCGTCACAGAGCTGCTGCACAGAGCATCAAATCCCAGGATACCACCAACACAGTCCCCAATAACACAAACCTGCATCAAAAAACAAAGCTCAAAAATATGAATTCTCATACACATAAATCAGCTTCATTTGTACGCACACCACCAAGGCACTGAGACTGAAATATTGAGGCTAATTTGCGGCAGAATAATAAGTAAGATCCCCCTCACCCTGCCTTCAGGTATCACACTGACCTGGCCATTAAAAGATGCTCCTTCTAAAGACTTGATGAAGTCATTATACACCTGATTGGCTCGTAAGATGACGGTTGCTACAGCGTCTTGATACTGTGGTGCAGAGGTAGCCAAAAGAGGCAGAGCAGCCAGCGGGATGTGGTCCTGACTGCTGGACAGGCAGCTCTCATCGTAGCTGTAGGGGCTCAGACTGCAGAGCAGAGAGGACACATTATTATCTGTCCGTCTGTGAGCTTGTATGCACATTTAATGTCTGCACAGCAGGTTGTGCATGCTTTACAGGTGATTATTTAAATGATGAATACTCAAGACTACTGCTCACTTGGAGACTAGTGAGAATGCGTCGACACACACAGCAGGACAGGGGACCATACGGATAGCAATGCGTCCCAGCGCTGTAGGGTAATGGACCCTCATCACGGTCTCAAAGGCCCCACTCAGCGTGTTTACATCTCCCTGCTTGCTGTTCTGTTCACCTGCAGACAAACAAGAACAAAAACTAATCTTTTTTTTTCTGCAGGACTCTAGATCAGTGGCTCCAAATCTTTTCAACTTGTGACCATTTAAAAGAAATAGTATTCTTACAATACAAGATGAATTTCTCAACAAACTTGATGGTTTCATTTGAAGAACTTACGAGGCCCAAAGAGGTAGAACTGGTATTTCATTTAGAAAAAATAAACTAAAAAATGTCCAGCTGAAATGTTACTTATACTTGTTATTTATCTTGCAGACCTTCAGATTTACACCTTAAAAGGTCCTGAATACTTTCACCTGAATACAATCAGTGGATTAGTTGATCAACAGAAAGTTACTCCTTCCAATTTTGATAATCAAGTAATTATTTATCAAAGAAAAATACAAAAAATTTGCTGGTTCAGTCCTCTCAAACATCAGGATTTGCTGCTGATCTCCCTTTTATTGTTACGTTACGTCAGTATTTTTTGGTTTAGAACTGTTGTTAAGACAAAACAAAAAGTTCTATATTATTGAGCCTGGCATATTTGTATTGTTTTCACAATTATTTATTAACTACACAAGTTGGGGACCACTGCTATAGCTTATAGCTGTAAGGCTGTGTTTGCCTACAGATGAGATAAATAGTTCTCAAGATTTGGGATTTTTAAGTATTTACAGAGTTTGAATCAATGATTTTAACATGTTTGAAGTGTAACTTTATAACAGTGTTACAGGATTAGGTTGGTGCTGTACCAGAGCCAGTATCTAGAATGTTCCCTCCATGCAGGACCAGAATGAGGACGTGAATTTTGGACGGCTGAAGACACTGCTGAGACGAACAGTCCTGCAAGTAAGATGATGGGAGACACGGAGATGAGAAAATGAGGGGAAAAAGGAGAGAAGGTTAATAGGAATGAAGGAGTGAGTGAATACAGGAGCAACAGGAGAGAAGAGCACAGAGGGAGACAAATGATCAACATGCATTAGATTGCATGCATTAATTAGACAATCAACAAAAAATAAATCAATGGTAATTATGACAGTTGATTAATCACTGGAGCCATTTATTTAGCAAAAATGCCAAACATTCACTAAATTCAGCTTCTCATATGTGATTCACTGCTTTTCTCGGTTTTACATCATAGTAAACTGAATATCTTTGGACTGCTGGTTGGACAAAATAAAGCATTCTGCAGACATCACTTGGGGCTCTGGGAATTTGTGGTGCAGTACGTATTTTTCACTGTTTTCTGGCACTTTGATAGGATGACGCAGTAATGAAAATAATCGTGACTAGGACCTTGAGAAAATACTAAATATGACATGACAAAATACAGAAAAGCCATGCCAATGTCTTGAGATCTGAGATTTGAGATTGAAAGTTCATTTTTGACCTTGATAACAGCAGTTTACAGAACAACTCTCTGCTAAGGAAGACTGTGTGATGTGAGCAAAAGCTACAGAAAAGCTACTAAATGGACTTTGTGGTGAGACTGTTTTGGCAGCTGCTACTTCCAAGGTCAAGAGTGGACCTTAGGTCACAACCTTTAAGCCAACATGTAGAGGAGGTCCTTCAAGTGCTCAGAAAAAAATGGAAATTTGAACATCTATATCATTTCTATCACAGCTGAGGAAGTTAGATGATTGAAAGCTCCAGAACAGCTACTGAGTGGACCCTGTCCTCTGTTGATCATGACTGAGGACAGAACTCAAACACTGAGTTCTATATTATATTCTACACTAAATCATGTTCTCTTACATGTGTTCTAAGCTTTATTCCTATCATTTCTAAAGGGATACCAATCTCTTTTTAAGTAGGATTATGCAGTTACAACACAGCCTTTCAGACTCACATTTGGTTCTCTGGGAACTCTGATGGATTGAAGTTCTTGCCCTCTTGAGACACACCACTAGACACAAAGAGCAAAGACACACCAGCCCCAAAACAGAATTTAAATACACTCACACAGGGGGTGTCAACTGAGAAAGCTTTAATCTTCTACCTCTGGTGAAATAAAAGTCTGGCTGCAGTAGAGTGGATCCTAATTTCACTACAGTGGCAGGATGACTGAAAGCTAATTTAGAAAAGGGGGGTATTATCTACAAGCTATTTAATTAAGAGTGTCAGTGTGAGAGGGACATGAATGAAATGAGAAAACAGTGAAGAAACTGTACCTCCATTTGTGTCTCCTCATTACTCATCACGGCATACTCCCCGCCTGACTCCTGATACAAAGTTTCTGTGAAAACACAATTCATTCACTCAGTCATTGGTATTCAAAGTAAAAATGATTTTAACTGTAAATGTACAGGATCTGGTGGAACCATGTGGATGCCTTGTTCTATTCAAAACACACAGAGGGTCACCTACCTTGTGCTTCATCCACCTCTATTGTTTCTATCTTGTCCATCAGATCGTTGGAGCTCCACTTGGTGATCTCCTTGGCAAACATCTCCTCATTGTCAGAAAAGTCCTCTGTGTGACACACAGAAACGTTCAATATAATCAAAGATACAAAGCAATCAGTCAGCTTCAGGTTTCTAATACTTACAGACAGGATTTTACAACTCTGGAAACTTATCACAACAGCAATTATTCTATGTTTTATTGTGGCAATCACAAGGTAAACAGAAGCGACACAGTGTCCTTGTTACAAAGTGATCAACCATCAGGAACGTGTGATTGCGTGCTGTATTTCCTAATCCATGGCTAAACTCAACTTGAGCATAGCTCAGAGTTTAGCTCTACTGAACTATAATTCTGCATCATAACTCTGTAACATAACATAAATAGCGTGTGTTTAAAATACACTATGGATGACAGAGAGACAGATGATTTTACCGTGAGCATCAAAGAACTCATCGTCTGTACTGTCCTCTGAGTCCCGGGCAATGCTCTGCATCCTCCACTCTGAAATGCTCTGATGAGATGGACTACCTGTACACATGGAGGTAGTCAGATAACTCTAGGTCAGAGATGACTTTAATAATCACATTGAAATTAAAGGGAGCACACTGAATTACACATGGTTAATAAACATAAAGTGCATGGACTAACTGACCTTCACCTGAAGATTATGATATGAAAAATATGTAAAAAACCATATATATGCACCTGCAAGATTTAAAGATTTCATTTCATGTAGACCACATATTTTACTTGAAAATATCAGTACAAGTACGCGAGTTCTAAATATATTGTTGTTATTAATCTGAGCATCAGAAGAGATTTGCAAGAAGAAGAGGTAAAAAAGCAGAAAGTCCTCTTCACCTCCTCTCTTTGATGACCTGTTGGAGGATCTAGAGGATGTTGACCACTGCTTGGTGAGCTCCCCTCGCGTCTCCAGTGAATCCCCCAGCTTCCCTCCTCCTTCTGCCTCTGCGTTGGATCCCATGGTCTCAGCTCCCGGCTCCTGGTCCTGGCTGACAGAGGAGCCATTGGTCTCCGTTCCCCCCTCTTCATTGAGGCTGTACTGGGCCATCTTCTTAGCTAAAGCTAGCTGGGTCTCCAGCTCCAGCTGCCTGATGTCCTCGATGGTCAGGCCGTACCACTCGTCCTGCCAGCACCATGCCTGCCGGTGGGCTCGGACCATCACTTTACGCAGACCTGGAAGGATGGCAGCAAGGACAGTGGATTAACCTTGATGAATATATAGTTATACAGAATTTCTCCTCAGAGATTCACAGTTAAGAACCACCGTGTCAGGTAAAAGGGATGCTATTTAGCAAATAACACATTAGAATGAATCATTACAAATGTGGCCTTTCTGTATTTTTCTTGCTCTAAAACTACTTTCAGTTATGCTATAATCAAAAACTGCAATAAATAAATAAATAAATCTGATCTGATAAAACATGCAGAGACTTTGAAACTGAAATGTAGTTTCTGTTGTTAAAAATTAATTCTTGCCTCAGGGACCCTCTCCTGTGTTCAAGTAGCATCTTTTCATCAGAACAGTAAAGTTACAGATGGTCACCTGTTAACTAAAATATTTTTTTCTAAATACAGTACATGTATATCAGGGTGTGTGGTTTTGCAGCCCTGAGTTGTGTCTGCAGAGCTTCCTGTCAGGCTGCATAGTGGCCCACCAGGCTCCATCCATTAGAAGTTAAGGCCGGCCTCTATGTGGCCTGAGAGGTAAAACCTTTCACAGAGAAACCCAGTAAACACTCATGGCTGCTAAAATGCTTAGTGCATTGCATTGTTTGAGAATAGCATCCATCAACATCACACTCAGAAAATGACTATTTAGTTTGCATAACATGTCATTTGAATATATTTCATCAATTTTCTAGTATGAACACACTGCAGTATATACTAACAATCTGAATCAGCATGTATCATGATTGTATGTATAAGACAGAGAATTACCTCAGTTGGTGATTTTCCTTACATCAACACACCCCTACATCACAGCTGCTGAACACCACATAACCAACCTTCTGTGTCTCTTTACAGTCCATGTGATTTCACACTGATTATAGTTACAGGTTTTCACACAATGAATGAGCTGACAGAGTAGAGATACATTTCAGTGGAAACAAGTGACCTGAGACAGCCAGTCTCTGTCATGTCAAAAGAGATTTAATTTTAATCAATGTCTTCCTCCTGATGAACTAAACAAGCACCAGCTGGTTATAAAACCCTAAAACCCCTTCAAGCAGATCATGATTAAAACATCCAACCTGGCAATAAAAGCCAAAATTAGCAAACAGAGAAAGCTATTATATTAATATCCAGTGAAAAGAACCACTAACACATTATGAAATTACGCATGAAAGTGGAAATTGCTGAATAGATTATTAACAAAGCTTGAAAGGTTCTCAATTATATAACCCAAAAGCCCTTTCAGCACAATATAGACGTGTTAAAACTGATATGTGATATTATCCATGAATCAGGCCTGATGCAGATGAGGTGTGGTGAAATATCAAAAACAAAGGAAAAGTTTGGCTGAAGGCTAAAGTGGCAGTGGATGCAATGAGAGTGTCAGGTAGAAAAAAACACATTTTGTAGTTGGAGATCTGTTGATTAGACCACAGAGTGAAAATGCCATGAAGACAGAGCAGCTGCCGCTTCATTAGCCTGGAAGTAAATGGTGTGAGGGAGTGAGCTGAGGCCTGGGAGAGTGCATAAACAGTCTTAGATCACAGCAGTGAAACAGAAACAGCCCAACACTGGCAGGAAATTAATCCAGTCTGCTCTGTTATCTGAGGGAAGCAGATACTTCTCTCTGCTCCTGCCTCTCTAACATTTTCTACACTTCCTCTGCCAGCTGCCTTTAGTAGTTTATTTATTTGCTTTACCTTTCCTCTAACTTTTTCTCACACTCACCTTGATCATTTCTTTTCTACTATCTCTCCACTGTCTGTCTCTGCTCAATACCAGAGGGTTTTCATTAATCAGTGGTTAATCATTACAGAGATAAGTCCTGTCGTTTTCTCACAGACCTGCTAGTTACTCACTGTTTGATATATTAACACACAATTCCACACATGCAGGCACAAACATATTTAACCCTGAAAAGTCCTGAATATCTCTGACTTTGCAGGGTTATTCACAATTTTTCTCGGTTCTACCTGCCTGATTTTTTCCTGACTTCATTTTCATGGCTGACTTTCATATCTTTATTCCCAAATTTCCAAGGTTATCACCGACTTTTAATTTCAATTGCTGACTGTTCAGCTTTGTGTATACCCAATTTTTCAGATTACTCATGATTTTTAGGATTACTTTTTGACTTTTCTTGGTTATTCCAGACTTAACAAGGTTCTTTTTGCCTTACCTTTTAAAGTTATATAGGACTATTTTCAGCATTGGTCGAGACTTTTCAGAATTACCCCCACATTTTCTAGGCTTATAAGGGGTATTCATCAATTTGTAGAGTTATTACCGATTTCTCAAGGCTATTCCCAGCTTTCTCAGTTTTATCCATGACTTTTAATTTTTAAGGTCAAAGACTGTTTAGGGTTAACACAGTTTTTTTTCAGGACTATTCTAGACTTTACAAATATTCTCAAATTTTCAGGGTTATCCTCTGATGTTTTTGAGTAATTCTCAAGTTATCAGCACCCTTACTCTTCAGGACTATTCCAGAACCTTCCAGTTTATTCCCACATTTTCACCATTAACCTTTACTTTTCAGGATATTATTCCCAGCTTTCTCCAGGGTTAGTCTGGACTTGTCTGTTCCTAACGTTTTAATTTAGGTTTCTGTTCCAATAATTTATATGAATGTTTTTATGTTGTTTTTTTTCTTCAACATGCAGCCTCAAAGGTGTCTTTTGTCATAAAGTGCAAACACTCTTAAGGACACACACTCACACACACAATCTGCCATACCTACCCACGTCATGTATGAAGCGTTCGATCTTGGATTGCATGCCCCAGTATCTGAACTCCACTTTGCAGAGCTTGTAGGCACACATGACGGGGTTCTGACCAGGATTCTGGTTGATCTCCTCGATCCAGTCCTCTGACAGTGGACCCCGTTTAGTCTTAACAGACTGATACAGCTTTGGGTCTTCTTCCACCAGGTACTCATGAGGAGCGATATAGTCCTTTACGATGTCTATGGGGTCTACAGGGGGCACAGAAGAATCAGGAATCACACAAATGCAAAACTGACGCAGATCTGAGCAGCAGGTAAGAGCAGGACAGATGTCAGATGTTAGCCACCGTGTGTTATGTTTTTGTAGCCACCTCAGTCATTTTTTCATGATTCGACATGACATGGTTGTTAGCACTGCGTGGTTCGCTAATGCTAACGTTACCTAGCTTGTCACTGTAGAGTGTTGAACAATATTGTTAGCAAACTTCGATTTTTAGATGCCATCACAGCATTTTTAGGCAGTAGACTGCCTTTTTGACACATACATTTGCTTGATTTACCTGCCACTCATGTGTATTGGGCTGGACTCAGGCAGAAGGCTGAAAGCTATGCTAATGTTCAGGATTGTGAAAGGAGTGCCAGCATCAGGAGGGTGTTTAAACCTGCTACAGCTCTCTCTGCATCTAATGTTCAGTTACTGTAATAGTTGAAGTGAATGTAAATGTCTTAAGTAAGGAACAATTAATTACTCTTCCCAATCTTATTGGTAGGCCTTGTTGAGAATTTCATGAATTTGATTTAAGACAGCTATTCATCATTGTCACAATCTTTTAACAGACAAAAATCTTATTTGCTAGTCTATAGCAATGTTAACTGTAGAGTGGCTCTTAATCAAAATTGTGAAAATAATGTATTTGATGGTCAAATGTTACATCAGGTAGATTCACTTTTTTGTCTTTGATGTCCTACAGACAGAGTGGCCGACTCTCCAGAATGAGGACACACTTACGTCACCTGAGGAGGTGTTATTTTAATTGCTTGTCCAGGCGCACGGAATACAAAAAATACCAAACACAGGTAATAATGCTGGCTCATTATTTGGCCATCTGATTTTCAGTTGTGATACCATGATCACATTACACTATTCTTGTATAGTACACCATTAGCCTCTTTTACCACCTAAGTAAAGGTCAAATAGTATCAGTCAGTCAAACAGTATGGAGAGAATCCATAGATTAGTTCCACAAAAGTGAAGTGCTCAAAACAAACCCCAGACTCAGATGCTGCAAAAGGCCTGCAGCAACAATTATGGAAGACTATTGTAAACTGGGCTTTACAACAGATGAAATACTTAATTTGCTTGCTGATTCACACTGGATTATATGGAGCAAACACACCCTTGGAAAGAGAAGCAGCTCTTGTGTAGACAGAATAAAAATGATGTGGCTGAAGTGGCAATCTTCATTGACCAGCAACTGGAAACATCTGGTCAGTGTCATGGTTACCTTATTTAGGATAACATATTGTTGGCATGGTGAGGACAGCTTGGTGCGCCACTGGAGTGCATGCAGACTTTTCCAAATTATTATCTCAATTTTAACGTATTATCTCATGATTATGACTTACTATCTCTTTGACTTAATGTGAGCAGTTTTTTTCTTATACCGGTAGAAATGAGCTTCCATAGGCTGAAAAGATTTGAACATCTAAAAAAAATATGATGCTTTTATTTCAAAGTTGCAGACACAAATGGTAAGTATTACTGTAACAGCTGAGAAAGATACTGTCTCTGTGTGTGGCCAAGACAAAGTACAGAATTTTCTAATCACTCTGTAGCTAGTTTAAGAAAAACACTGTACACAGTGCTTTCTTTACTTGCACCATCAATTAAGAGGCTGATGGTGTGCTATGTTGCCTACTAACTGACATTATCTTGTATTAATATACTCATAATTCCTTATTTGAACAAGACCCTCAAGATCTAAGATGATAGAATTCATATTAATGGTTATTACATACATCATTTCAGGTATTACCTTTCAGAAACAAATTATGAGAGTCACTGCTTAATAACGTCACACATCTTACTGTTTGCATAGCTCTTCATCAATTTACGATTACCTGAATTTGTTTTGAACATCTTTTTGTTACTCATTGTTACTATATGACACAAATATGATGGACATAGTAATAATGGAAATAGACTACCAGGCAGCAGTCATTTTCTTGTATGGTAATAATAATAATTATTAATCATTATCATTATTATTCATTATTTTAACAGGATCTTCAAGATGTAAGAAGGCAGTGACCCAGTGACCATATAACAGGTATTTCAAACACTACATCCATTGCTATTACTAATAGTTTTACTTAGTTAATTTAATCTTTATGAAAAAGATTGCGTTATTGCCATACAGTGCTGTGGTTCTGGCTTTATTGGTGTTAAAATGGCCTTGATTGTTGGCTACATTAACCAATGAGAGGTGTTATCTTTCACTGAGACTCCAAAAGCCTGATCTTACCTGAAGCTGTTAAAAACATCTGATGTCGCTCCCTTTCTCACTCACCATAGATGGTAATAAGTCAAGTCAATGCGTTGTTTCCATGTTTATAAATGCTGTTACTTAAAGAGTCCTTTTCTGCCAGAGTTCATGAACAGACTGCTTACCTCTTGAGGTTGACAGATTTTTGCTGAGCTGTTTAATTTCATATTGTCAGTCCTGTAAATCTCAGGGTCTCACTATGTAATAATATGATGTAATGTGATCAGTAAAATCACCAAATAGGTGAATTTCAAATAATCTTAAATACATTTAAAATATATAAGTGCTATCCTGAGACTGAAAAAGTGAGACCTCATGTTACTATGCATAAGGGGTCACCCACTCCTTCTGTCAAAGGTCCACTTAGCCTATTATTGTTTAATATTTGTATTTTAGTACAGAATTGATGTTATTGTTATTAGTATTTGCCTATATCAGTGTGAGCAGACTCAAAACACAGTGAATCCATGATAGCTAGATATTAGCCTGACCCCAGTCCCATTCTGAATGTCAGTGCAGATCTGAAACTAGGTATATATGGCAACAGGCAGCAGAAAAAGCTGCTTACTGACCAACTGCAGGTGATCATCAGGTCTTAAGAGTCTCAGAGAGAGATACCACCTCTCTTCTCACAGTGGAGTATAACCTTGTTACTCAAGTACTTTGTAAAAGTAGTCATTGGTTTTGCTTGTGTTCTTTTTTCTGTTATCAGCCAGGCAGTACAAACAGCCCAACATTTCATGCATTAACTTGTATTCCTGGAGATTTCCAGTTTATTCTACAGTGTAAATTATATATCAGGTTGGGTACCACGCCAACCATACAAGTAATGCTGTTTAAAAAAGAGGTTACAGGTGCTGTGGTATGTTTTTATGACACTGCTGACCAACATTACATGTGAATAACTAAGTCTCATTACTGCACAGTTAATTATAGGTAATTGAATTGCTGGTCTCCACCCCTGATTTTCTTTTTTCCCCTTGTCTTTTAGAGACCTCAAAGAGGAGGAGCTGGTCAGGTGGGGAAGTTCATGCTGTAGAAAAGACCCTGAAAGCTGTCACTGAACCTGGTAAAGTACCTGGCAAATCTGAGTGTGCTGCCTGCATTAAGGCCTCACCTGAAGCACTGAAAAACAGAAACTTAAAGTGTTTGTTACTAAACAACACTGCACCTGTTCTTTCCATTTGCACTTCTTGTACTTATTGTGCATGTGTTGAGGATGCATGTGTTGATATTATAAGCTCAGTACACTATACGGCCACCTGTATAAGTGCATACCTGTCACGTATGAGCGAGTGGGAGCTCTTCTTGTGAAGTGACTGCTATGGTTACTCATGAATAGTAATGATTGTATTGTCAAGTAACAAGATAGAACTTGGGATGCACATGAGACACTGTTCTTTGAAGTTCTGTCAGTTTTGTTTAGAGGAAAACTTTTCTCCTGCTTCTGTCAACCTCTGGGAGGCTCCTCTGTGTAATGTTTGGTCCAGTGTTACCTTGTTGGTTGTGTCACCCTGAGAAATTCAGTTTGTGAGTCAGCTCGCGTTGGTCCCCACAGGGACTAAAATTCAGGTTGAAAATTTAGGTTTGAGTATTTGATGTTTCATGTGATTTTCGTCTTAGCAAAAATTTATTAGGAATTTTGAAGTTAAAATTATGTCTCTAGACCACTCAGAAAGGGTGGATCCCACTGAGACCCTTCCAGTCAGTCGGTCCCACGGGGTAGTAAAAACGGGTATGTGTGTGTGTGTGTGTGTGCTTCTTTTATGTAATCACTCCCTGCAGGGAATGTGTCTGGACTGCACATTTTGCTGCACCCCAGTGAATTTTAGTATTCAGAGGCTCAAGAAGCTCAACAAGCACTCCACAGTCTGCATCTCTCTGCATCACACTGTCTGTGTTTTCACCGCAAATAACACTGTGGACATTTCATGTCTGATCCTGCTTATGAAGAGATGACAACCGACCAGAAGATCCGTAAGACGCAATTCAAGTTTGAAAGTGTTGTTGATGGTAGTGGAGAGTGTGTTATTGTGTGCATGATGATCTCCTTACCTACAGTCCTCTGCCTCTTTTCAGCAGAGGACATATTGAAGACATCCACTTGATTTCCAGTATCTGGTTTATAATATGTCTCAATGTCTATAGAGAATTTCTCTACAAAGGGACAGGTATACCTGAGGAAAAAAAAGAAACAGTTATTTAGAAGGTGAAATAGTGAAAGCATCTCCATCCAGTTCCATCCATTAGTTTGGAGATTTGTGGCAAAAATAGAAATATACCAAGATTTGGCCTCTCAAACGCCAGACAAAAACCTCTACATCCTTCACTGAAATCACAGCATCTAAATGTGGTTCCCATTTCTGATACAATGAAACTGACAAGGAAGCTATTTTCACAACAATAAAAGTAGATTTAAAAAAACATTGAATAGTTTTTAACCACACTAGCTGCTTGGGTTTTTCATTGGCATCTGTCAAACGTTTGGATCGATTTAATCTGAAACATTTACTTTGATGATCCCCTGGACTTTTCATCCAGCCCCATCAGCAGGTGGATTGGAGCAGACATTCACAGTTCCCCGATGATTCATTCTAATGACTCTGGTAATTCCCTGACTCTTTATCTAGCAGCACTATGAGGTCAGTTGACATTTCTGATTCGGGATTAAGTGTCTTGAGAATGACCAGATGGATGGATATGAGTTAGACATTCATGATCCCCACAGGATGAACTGTCATAACTTTGGTGATCCCGTCATCAAGACAACATTTATCTTGGTTTATGACCAAGTACCTGCATTATACTTGACTGACATAATCATCATAGCGTTGTCATCATGATAGCATTCTGTTAGCAGTGAGTACAAAATGTTGCTGTGCTTAGGAACAGAAATACTAGCATGGCTGCAGACCATTGGTCTTATTAAAACAAAGACCACACACACACACACACACACAAGCTACAAAGCTTATGTGAAGTTCTGCAAATCTACTCTGAGTGCATCAAGCATCAATTGTCCTAACTTGGTGCCAAGAACGTAAAATCTTGCTGGTCTGAGAAAGTAGCTGGACTGGTTGGTTTAGAGATATTTAGTCAAGGGTAGGATATAAAAAGTTGTGAAATCTGCCACAAAGTTGGCAACAGTGTGTGCAATGAATGAATATGTGATTATTCAGCTGAAATTGTTCCAAGTAAAAAATGTCTCCCTCAGCAATATCAAGCAAGTGCTATTTCATTTGTAACATTTATGCATCTGTGAGCCACAAAATGAAAACCATTGACAACATTTATAACTAAAAGATCAGTTTTTCCACTTTAGATGATGCCAACTGCCTAAAAACCACTTAATGTAATGTATGCTTAAGTGTTAACATGGAGCAAATGTTTTCCCTAGGGCCACAGGGATGATCTTAATGTCTGTCTTCTTAAAGTCTAAGCAATTTTTCAAAACCTTGGTGCTTTCTAAATGGCCTGTCATCATTTTTAATATCTGTGTGATAAGTCATTTTCCTCTTAAACATGTACAGTGTGAGTAAAATGGCTTAAGCATAATAAAGTCAAATTTGTGGTCAGAACTGAAAAACTCATACCAGCAAGGTGGGATAAAGACCTGACTCAGTTACACCAAAGCTGAAATAAAATGTATTTTGCTACAGTCTATGTAAACTTCTGACTTCAACTGTGTGTCTAGCAACAGTTGAAGTCAGAAGATAAATACGAGTACAGTTTTTGTGTGGCTGTCTCACCGGGTTCGTGTGTAGGGGTAGGCGTTCCAGGACTCCTCCTCCACTCGAAGGGCAGCTTGAGGCAGAATGGCACAGAACCAGGACGGGATGTGTTTCCCGATGTGATAGACCTTGTGTGTGTACTGACCCGAGCCTCCAGGGCCGTCCTCGTAAGGCTTGTTCTCCAGGATCTCCACCCCGCTGCCCTCACCGCAGCTCTCTTCTCGGCTCTTTTTCTACAAGGCAGCAGAGAGATAACAGGAATCAGTATGAATGTTACTGGCAACAGCTGACCTACATGAATGTACCAACATTTTTTCCCCTGTCATATTGTTATAGTTGGTGGTTTAGAGGTATTGTAGTGCAAAAACAGCAAATGTAAGCAGCGTGTTCACCCAACCTCATCCAGACTCAGCTCTGGACCCCTGACACACATTCTCCCATCCTCCTTTCTCTCCTATAACTACTTCCCTAACACAGCACTCCTGTCTCTCATTCTGGTGAATGTTGTGAAATCCACTTCCATCACAGAGCTGGATGGATGATGCAGCAGAGGTAAAGTGATGAGCTGGGAGCAAAAAAGCTTCCACAAGGAAAAAGAGAATTCTTTTAGTCACATCCCACCTTTTATTTATACTCATCTTCTTTTTCAAATCCGCCTAATTCCTCCACAGCTCGCTCGCTCCTCTCATTTTTCCCTGCTCTCCTTAAATAATCCAAACTCTGGTGAGTGTTTTACTCTTTGGTTAAGGTGAAGCAGTCATCACACAGAGGAGGTAAAATCAAAGATTTCCATTTCTTCCCAAGTATGTGACATCCTCTAATAAAAGGCAGCAGATGGTTTAGACCCCACAGATCCTGTAAGACTGAGCTGTGCATTAAGCCTATTGCAGCACAGAGTTAGTTTGGGATTACAGCATCAGTTTATAAACACACTACATCTCCCTAAGAGGCTCTGCGTCTAGACTGTAGCCGTCTGTAGCATTCAGCTGTACAGAAGAACATGGGGTTTTCATACGGCTGATAAAATGTATGAATCCATTAGTGAAATTAGTCATGTCTTCATGATGGCTATTAACCTGTTCTCAGACATCCCCATTGTTGTGCACAGGCCAGAAAATAATGTAGCCGAGATAAAAAGGTTATTGTTGGTTGCCTCTTAAAGATCAAATTATGAATGCAAGAAATTCTGAGCTATAGAATAAGCTGTTTATGGCCGGATTTATGAAAAACCACCTACTGTAACATAATGGTATAAAGACATTTTTCAGTTTTTTCCAATGGAGAGGCTTAGTGCCAGGTTAAGGAGAAATGACAATAACTTTATGGATATATGGCGGCCTCTGATGGACTACTTGCCGGGAGATCTAAGGGATGTTCAAAGAGGAAAAGGTACTCTGGACCAAGATGGACAGGACAATTAGCCTGAATACAGGAGTATTATGTTACGATAGTGTAAAGAAATGATGGTTAAGATGGTTAAGATGTACAGGTATATATTATTTTTTTCTCATTTTAAATTACAATACAGACCAAAACACACATAAAGCAGTGCTTCTGAGGCCAAAGCAAAGCAACAATCTGATAGTGTAGCAAACTGTTCAATAGTTTGGGGCTGGATTTTAACTGGAAGTGTGCAAGTGTAGAGCAGTGATTGATAAGC
Source organism: Lates japonicus (assembly GCA_033238685.1). Taxonomy (NCBI): domain Eukaryota; kingdom Metazoa; phylum Chordata; class Actinopteri; family Centropomidae; genus Lates; species Lates japonicus. The sequence goes on from BRZM01000011.1 coordinate 7,267,043, forward strand.
AGATCTTTTTTTTCTTTTAGGGCTTTTTTGAATTTATTTGATAGGACAGTGAGAGGAGAGAGAGTGGGGGAGTGACATGCAGCAAAGGATCCGGACAGATCGGGAGTCGAAACGGGGACACGCTCCTCAGAGCACTGAGGTCCATGTGGTACGCACCCTAACCATTCGGCTATCAGGGCACATTCAGTAAGCAGGTGTGAGGGATCTGGAGGTGGAATGGGGGATGATGAGCTCAGATATATAACCTGGTGTCAGTCTGTGCAATGCTTTAAAACAAACGAAAGAATGTTAACTGGCAGTCAATGAAGGCAGGCCAGTGCAGAGGAGACATGGGCTGTCATCTTGGCACCAGTGAGGAGACTCAGTGCTGCATTTCAAACCAACTGTAAGTGACCTAATGCTGACTCACTGATTCCTACATAGAGAAAATTGAAATAGCTGAGACAAGACGAAAGAAAAGCATAAACTATGGCCTCCAAGTCCTCAACAGCACATGAATGAGTTTAATTTTCAGTCAGATCAATCAGATATCTGAGATTTCTTGCAGAGTTGACTCACTCCAGTGTTACTCTTGTTTAGTTGTAAGGCAGCATTTTGCCATCCGGGATTTTATACCGTCAGTGCCGCTCAGAGGAGCATCTAAACATTTATACAATTTTGTATAAACGGTGTGGATGTACAAAAACCATGCATATGCCATTTTCAGCCTATAAACCCAAAGAATATGTTTTCTAGAGTTAGATGCAGTTGAAATGATGAGGAGATTCTATATAAAAGAAGATGATCATTAAATGCTGTTTATTTAGTTTTTCACTCAGTTTTTGAACAAAATGTAAAACTATGATCAAAGGCTCATTCATTAGTTTAATTATAAAATAACTTTATCATTCTGCTTATTTACCTTCGAGCCATTATTTCCCCATCAATGATCTTTTAAGTTTATTCGGGACGGTGAAGTGGTCTGATTTGTAAAGTCTGTTTCAACATGAGGGCTATAAATCATCATTGATCATATTTCAGAAATGTAATAATTGGAGTCTAGAGATATTAGTCTAAAGTCAAGAAAAAAATCTTTTCAAATCTTGTCAGTTTCATTCAGGTGCTTCCTAAAATCTGAAATTTGTACAGGGTGCTGAATTTGTCCAAGACGGAGATGAGCTGAGACAAAATGACTTTTTCAGGAATCTTGTGCCAAAATGAGAGCTTTGAGATTGTCTGGTAATTATCATAGGGATATATAATTATTATCCTATAATTATATATTATAGGAACAGCCTCAGGACAAATACACACATGGTGATGATGATGATGGAGCAGGTCCTTTCAGGTGCCAATAATTACTTAGAATGTGTGTCTGTTGTATGTTTCAGTCCCTGGTTGGCCCAAACTCACACTCATGACAAACACTGGTGCTCAAAATATAAATTATCCAGTGGTCTGCAATTTAAATAAATTGATAAAATCTTAAAATTGTTAGCACAGGCCACTAATCTTGTTGCTGAGTGATGTGAATACTGTCAAATGACCACACTGTAGACACAATATTCTAGTTTCAAACTGATGATTGAAAAGCTTTTTTATTCCTTCCATTGTAGTGTGCTGTGGGTCAAGAAATAGCACTGCGTGAATACAAATCATCATGATCATTATTAGCAGCAAGAGTGGGGTGCTCGGGGTCAAGAACGAGAGCTCAGATTGAACACGGAGCTCTCTCTCCTCAAGACTTCAGGGAGGTGATATCAGTAATGAAGGTCAGAGGAGGCAAACAGCTGGAAAATTGCTGTAATCTAGCAGGTAATGTAATTTAGGTGAGGAGCTAAGGGCCTTAAATTACCCTCTCCGTGTCTGCATCCCTTCTGCTGCAGCACACAAGAGACAACACCGAAGATGTGGATTAATAACACACATCTCAGAGCCCAGAGCAAAGAGCTAAAGTGTCGACTACACAGTGTTACCTCGGGCACTTTGAGGGAGTTTATGGATCTTTATGAAAACAACAGAGGTGATTCTAAGATGTTAAGTCTGTTACTCTTTAGACATCTTTGTTGTGTACAAAGTTAAAGGATAACTCCAGTATTTTTGACCCTGGGCCTTATTTTTTCCCCTTGTTTTGCAGTGTAAATGTGGGGTGTTCTTACTGTTTTTGTCAGTGGAGTCTGATTTTTCTGGTTAAACAAAAGGGTCTATCTCTGTAGGAATCCTATCTATAATGTTGTCAGATACATATAATAACAATGTGAGCCTGTTAGTAGCAAAAACAAGCACTTAAGTGGACATACTTTAACATGGACAATTCCCCATTAGATGACACTGCAGCATTGTTCCTATCAATCATAGAAACAAAACAAAATGAAAACATGGGAAAATAAGGCCCAGGTTTAAAAACACATTATCCTTTAAAGTTATTCTCTTGTTCTATACGTCAAACTTTTAAAGAAAACCAAGACTGAAAATCTGAGGCTAAATATGGAACTGTTCAGACCACCAGTCCTGCATTAAGCAGTGTTAGTACATCCACCTCACTGTAATGTAACCTTCAATTTCCCCTCTGCTGCTTTCACTGCTTTGCATTATTGCAGTTCTTCATCCATATATTCTGGTTCATGTACATATTTAAAATAGCCATTAAAATTGATTACGTAGCATCATGTTAACTTTGCATGAACTGTGGCGCACCTCATTTCACTCAAGAAGGTTTATGGCTTTGTCCTTCATTAACTGCAGTGCACTTATTTCTGTTGGAGCTGCACGTTCCGTATGAAGAGAAGGATAGATAGCTATTTAATAATTAACAGTAAACAAAAAATCCAGCTGAGGCTGATGGGCCTATCATCCGTTTTGCAGGTATTTGATCCTAAACTAAACTGTGACCTGATAATGGCTTATATGGAAAGTCAGAGGATAACCAAAGATATTACAATTCATCCTGAACTAACAATTGTTCATCCAAAGGCCCTAATGCCCAAAGATATTTAGTTTACAATGGTCCATGACAGAAAATTAGGAAATCCTCTCATTTCACAGGCTGGAGTCAGAGAATATTTGGCCTTTGCTCAACAAATGACTAAAATCATAAACTGATCATAAAAATAGCAGCAGATCAGTTATCTGTTGATCAACTAATTAAACAGTTGACTAATCACTTCAGCTTCGGGCGACCGTTATTCAACATATATAAAGAATAAAGTTTTCAGTAATAAATGAATAATGAATTGATATTTATTTATTTATATTTATATAAATAAATACATTTATATTTATTTTTAGAACCATAATACATAGTTATTTCCAGATAACTTCATAGGAAATAGATTTTTAATGTGACGTGTGACCACCAAATATACACAGGAGGAAAACTAATGAAATCAGTGTAAAGAAAAGTGTAAAGACATGTTTTAAAGAGCCTCAGCCAATGTGCAGAAAGAGAGAGGAGGGTGTCAATAGTTGGCAGGGAAAGAAAGATGAGGAAAAGAAGTGAAAGAAAACAGGGCCCATGTCCAATTTGAGAAGTGCCACTAGGTTGAGCAGACGCTCAGAGGACTACGTCTGTGGAATTATAATGGCTCTGGCTTTGCTGAGGGTCTCGTTTCTGCCGGGCTTAGCCGTCCCTGAATAATTTATGTGACACCACAAGGTTAGCAGAAACCAGGAGTGCACAACTCCTCTCCTCAGGTCCACACACAGTCCTACCAAAGCAACAGTAGGACCTCATGCATCAAACGTTATCAACAGCTGCTCAGAGGTTTCATACACCCATTCCATTAGCCGTTCTGCCATTTTTCAACTTCTGTGGTTGCTTTCAGTTCGAAACTGGCAACAGACAACACTCATGTTTCAAACTGTCAGATCACTGCTTAAAATAAATAACAAGCAACTCACATTCGACAACAAATGGGCAAGATTATAAAAGGAAAAGTGTAAAAAAGCAAGATGTGCCAAAACAGAAAACTTTTCACTTAATGGATCATCAAGAGAGTTACTTTTTACTTACTTTTTACTAGAAGATAGCTCCTAATGACTTTGATGATCCTTTGACTTTCCCTCTACCACCACCAATAGGTTTTGACTGAATTATCTCAACTATTGGATGGATTAAAATCATGAAATCTTCTGTAGACATCAATGTCCCCCTCAGGATAAATGGAATAATTTTGGTTATCTTCTAACTTTTAATCTAGCGTCACTATCAGGCCAAATCTTAATTTGTCCAGTGCTTTACTTACTACTGACAAAATACCTGCAAAATGAATAACAATCTGAAAAACTGAATGCAGATGCCCTTTTTATTATGAGTGAAAACTAAGTCTTTAGCGTCAAGAGCTGGAAACACAATAATCTGGAAAAACTTGTAGAACAACTTGGAAAAACAATAATCTTTCACCTCGCCCTGACTGAACCTCTCCATTGACTGTTTTTTTTGTTTTTTTTTTGGATGGGACTTTTGCTACACTCCTAACGTTCAAATGTGTGTGGGGATCTGTCTGGAGCTCAGTCTGGTTTTCTTAGGCTCACAGATTTGCCTCACACTCTGTAAACACACACAAATCAGGCTATACATACCGCTAACAATCTGACTGAGATACAGTTTCACAACTCTCCACACACATTTGTAAATAATATTGCTACAATAACACCCCCATACTGTAACATTAGCTACAATTATTAAATATGATTAGAGGACAACCTGTTTTTGGAAATGTAAAACAGATAACAAATGTATAAACACAACAGGAACACAGGTATACTCTGTGCAATGTAAATCAATAAATGCTACCTTTGCAGTTATATTATGCATTACATACTCTACCTCCTAAAGAGACAGGCAGTAGTGTTTAACAAACATTACTCAAACAGGAGGAAATAGTGCATTTGTTGGGGACTATTTTCAGCAGCAGATTAATCCACATTTGGTGCTCTAGTGAGTATTTGGAGCAGCGGGACAGTGCATGTGGGATTGAGTCAAAATAAACTACAGTGTGTTCATGGTAATGAAGGAGTATGTCTCACTGATAAACAGAGGGCCAAGATAAGATATCAGGCTTTGGATTCACACACAACACTTTGAATTTGTTCATGGTATACATGGTTGGTTTTCATGGGATGATGACAATCGCTATCATCATCAATCGTCACACTTAAATTTCCTATCATGATACCATTCTCACCTTTCACTATTCCATAATATGTAGTCTTCTAACTGGGGGGGAAAGCCCTTTTCTTTCCCATAATGGAGAGAGAAAGGTGCTCAAACACTGGAATATGTTATGACATACTGTAAGGTTCATGTAATTGTGCCCACCTTCTGTACAGAGCATGAGTTATGCATATAACATAAACTGTTTACTGTTCCACTGAGAGCGAGACTTAATGTTATCATGGTAATGCCGACTGCACCATTAAGTCTGTCCTCCCTCTCTCTCCCTCTCTCTCTCTTTCTGAGCCTCCCTTTCTTTCAGTCTCTCTCTCTCTCACCCATATCACAAGCATACGATGGCAGCAACAGCCATGCTGCAGCTGATGTCACTGGTTATCATGGCAACCTGGCTCTCAGTTGTGACGCTGAAGAGGAGGAGGGGTCCAGCAGTGGATGTATGCGTGCTTGCGCATGTAATATTATTCATTATCAAAGCTGATACTCGAGGGAGTAGGTTTAGTTTCAGCAGTGGGGGTTACAAGTTAGAGATTTAGAGGTTGGCAGGTGAGGTTAGAGGCTGGCATTTTTATCTGGCTTTAAAACTGGTGCTGTTCTAAAAGCAAGCCTTTTTGTTCCACGCTTGGCTTAGCTGACTTTCTCATTTGATCCGGATCATCATGCAACAGCAACAACAAAAAGGTTTTAAAAATAAACGGTTCATGGATTGGCTGGGTATATGATCATGTGGCTTAAGGCCAATCTCTTTCACAAACTGGCTCCATAATGGACATGGGTGACACTGTATCTAGTCCATAAACAGGAGAAGGGAGGGTACACAAGCTTGTATGGAGGAGGTCTTTTCCCTCAAGGTGGTTATTAAGTGTGGCATACTATAAAAACACTTAACAAAGGTTTTAAACAATGTAAAAGCCAAGATAAATCATAAAACATCACTAGAAGTCACTAAATGAGAAGTTGGTCTCTCTATAAAATAGTTATTTGTACAAGTCTTGCTGTTCCTTCATGTACCTTAAAAATAAGTGACATTGTGCCAGAAATCCTTTCTCTGTTTATCTAGTCTCAGTACACATAGCTTCAAAACACTGAACACATATATACTGTATATACATAATAATAAACTCAGCTCTACTCTCAGTGTTGCCTCTTATAATAATCACTGATTGTAATAATTTGTTATAAAAAAAATGTTCAGTGTAACTTTCAGTGTGTGTACATGTGTGCATATGTACAAAATTATTAAATGAAACAGAATCCACAGGCATATGGAGCACCATCTGGTCTGCAGAACAACACTGCTCCTGTGACCCTCTAACCATGTTCCTCACCGCTCCTGTTTCAGTACAGTATGACACAATGACACCTTAAACTCCTGACCTCCCTCACCTTCACACACAAACCTCAAGTCCTGACTCATGTTAGCACACGACCTGGATCATCACCTGACTCAGAACAAACAGTCCAGCTTCCTTGTACTTCATTAACAACCAGTGTAAACTAATTTCTCCCTCTGTTATGGGAAAGAGAAGGGCTTTCCTCCAGGTAAAAAACTACATTTACTGAACAGTTAAAGGTGAGAATGGTAGCATGGTAAGAGATTTAGCTGTGACGAGTTTGAAAGAGCATTAAGGTTGAAGCATCAAACTTAAGATTCTTTGTTTTTCTTATTGTCAGGTGAAAAGCAACCATGAATGTGTCCTAACAAGTGTTTTTTGGCCCCTTCATATATCTTTATGAAACATTGAGAAATACCTTGGTTAACTATTGGCAAACTAAAAATAAATAATAATAATAACTAACTATATAAATAACTTTGGGTCACAGTAAAACATCTAAGTCAAGTCAGTCAAGTCTTAATATCACTTTTCCTGGACTTAAACTCAACACTACTTCTTTTTCATCAGTCATCAGTGGAGGCATTTGATTTTATTCAGTTTTCAGGGGTAAAGTCTGTTTTGTATCATTTACATCCATATCTCAACAAGTCCCTCCATTTATCACTTACTAGCAGTACAATAAACATTTAAAATATGGTCTATAACACACTATTACGTAGTTGTAAGAGAATAGTATTATGTATTTATTAATGCATTTGTAACAACTGTAACTCCTCCTGTGGACACTGATAATTGGAGGTTGGTTTATAAACAGATAATGAATGACAACATAGTAAAACACAGCATATATATAAAATATGTCTGTTGACAAAAAACTGTGCATTAATAAACATTCAAATGTCCTTATGTCCTCTTCAAACTACAAGATAGTCCAGTACAAACTATTTATTAACTGGACAGTAATTCAACATATTATGAAAGTTGTTCTACAAGTTCTTCCACCTTTAAAGCTTCATTTACAGCAGCTGTGCATTTAAAAAAGTGCACTTAATAACCAATCTATTAACTGACAAAGGAGGTAAATTCCTTTTTGCATCCAGGTAGTCCAATTTGGTGTTTTGGTATTTTTGGTAAAATCAGCTGATGTTAGCCACAACATTTTTATCCAGCTTTAGGCTTTAAGGATGCACATACATCTGGTATTTGCTTTATTCCAACTTGTTTCTTAATTGTTGCCTAGTCCGGTTGTACCATTGGCATGTCTGAGTGGAACCATGGGAGAAATAACAGAAATGCAATGGTGAAGTTGAGACTAAAGCCGTCCAGACGGGAAAAAACCCAAAAAACACTCACCTGGATCATGTAGAGCTGAGCGATGCGGTACTCCTCCACGCTCATCGGCATGGGGATTCGATACTCCTTGATCAGCATGGTTGTGCTTGAACTGGGCCGACTCTGTGTGTGTGTGTGTGTGTGTGTGTGTGTGCGCCTGTGTGTCCAGAGGGGACGGAGTGTAAGAGGGTAGACGCTCCTCTTGGACGCTCCGCTATCCAAGCAGCATTTTCAAACAGCGAGCATGGGAGTCACCATTATTCACACCTGAGAGAGAGGGAGAAGAAAACAGATTTTTAAACGGGGGAAAAAGTATAAGAATGTGTAGATTTTAGCTTCCAGCATTACTTACAAACCAGAGGAGGAGTTATCATGTTTGTCTCAAGGATTAAATCCCCCACACAATCCAACACATCCTGTGTGTGTCCTCCAGCCAGCCCTCCTACAGATCTATTACAAGGTAATCCACTGACCTAGCAACATCCCTGAAATCCCCCAGCAACCTAAATCCCAACCCTGTCTACATACACTGAGGACTCAGCCAAGTTGTGGTCAGTGTAGCCTTTAAATCCAACAAAGCTCCTCTCCTGTGGTGGAAAGTAAATTTATTCAAGTTCTGTGCTCAAGAATAGTACTGAGGTCCTTTTGAAGAAAATAAGGGTTTTAATGCACATACAAAGACACCATTCTGCAGGACTTCTGCAGGGGTGTGGTATTTTTACTCAAGAGAGGCTCCAGCCCCTCTGCTCTGTGTGTTCCTCTGCTCTCCCTCAGGGTCCATAAAGAAAACAGTCTTAAAGGTAACGACTCATCCACCCCCTAAAAAATCAACACAGCCATCTTCTCTGCCGACATCTACATCCATCGATCCAAACAGCAGTGATGGAGCGTGATGTTCTATGTGCTGCTGGCGAAACAAGAGTCATACAGCAACAAGAGAGATGAGCACGGGAAGGTCACATGACAATGGCTACTTAATCTTACGCAGATTAAGACTGTAAATCTGATGCTGTCTTAACATGAGAGAAGAGTGGGAGAGGGGAAGCTGAGATGTCACATGAAAAGTGGTGTGTGTGTGTGTGGGTGTGTGGGTGTGTGGTTGTGTGGTTGTGTCCCACAGTCTGTCCATCTGTACATGATTAGGTTATGCATGTTTGGTCAAGCTGCTGTAGCAGATGAGCCGTAGAGGTCAGGTTGTACAGTATGGCAGTGGAGACAACCTGAAAGCTTCCTGCAAACAACATATGGTTTCATTAGGTTAGAAACATCATCCATTAAAAAGTTCTTCACCACAGCTGTGTTTATTACATCCATATCTCCACACAACCAAATTATATTGACTTCTATATTCCAAATTTGTAAATATAGTCATGGAGAACAAGTGAGCAGCAGCTCTGTGGATGGAAACACTTGTTAATGAGAGAGGTCAGAGGAGAACGGTCAGACTGGTTGGAGCTGACAGAGAGGCTCTGTCATGATTACAGCAGAGAGAAATGTAGCGGCGTCTTCTCACTGAATCCTGTGAATATGAAGTCCCTAACCTACAGAAGAACTGCCATAAATAGAGACACAGTAATCCCCATGAAGAAAAAAGTGAGACAGAGACAAATGAAAGCTGACACGTAGACAGATAGAAGGAGTCATGCATGAAGATGTGTTTTTTTTATTTGCCTCCATCAGCAAAGTCAGCGATGAGTCAGCACATCAAAAACAGCAGCCTGCATTCACTGAGGAAACTAAAGAGGATGACTAGTATACAGTGAGAATGCAATGATTAGTCCATGCATTGAATAGTTGTTTGACAGAAAATCAATTGGCAACTATTTAGATAATCAATTCATCATCTAAGTCATTTTTTAAGCATTTCTCAGTTTTATGTCATTGTAAAAAGACTATCTAAGTTTTGGATTGTTGTTGTGGAGATTTTTCTTTGCTTTCTGGAATTTTATAGATCAAACTAATCTAAAGTGGCAACTATCATGGCAAAAAGCTAAAGCCAGTTAAGACATGTCTTAACTGATGGCTGTTAGCTACTGGCTTTAACAAAACTGACAGCCATTCAAAAAAGATACAACTGAGATGCAATTTTTTATATTAACGATGGATCACTTGACTGTGTGTGAGGGTGTGCTGGTAGTGATGAACCTCTGCAGCTCTAAGGAGCATTTTTGGCTTCCCAGCCTGCGACTTTACTGTTCTGGTTCAAATTCAGTGTCATTTCCAGACACAGCCGGCAACTCTTTGAGTAAAAAAGCTCTGAAAAGACGGACGTTTTGCTCAGCACTCCAAATGAATGATATTGTTGCTCTGTATCTGATGGATGCCTAAATTTGTCATATCAACTATCAAAGATGAATTGGGGAATTCTTCAAATACCTCCTTTTGCCCAACCAACATCTGTGAGTCTCAAGTTCCAGGGTTTCTGTAAGGGTCAACCAGAATACAATTTAATATCTGTTTCATGGTCATACTGCTCAAAGTATGAAAGGTATAAAATGGATGGATGGATTAACCTATTAAAAAATAAGATCTTAAGGTCAGAGGTCTGAAACAGCGGTGCTGAGTTTTATCTAAAAATCACATATAAAAACTTTTCATAAGTGACATTACTGCCTACGATAATAAGGTAATAATAATACGATACACATAAAGAAAACCAGCAAACCCATACATTTTAGAAGGTCAGCATAAGCTCTGAAATTTTGCTGCATAAATGACAGTTTATCAATAAATTATCAAAATTGTTAATGCTTATATTTGTCAACTGACTAAATCAATGATTTCGAATTAAATCAGCACTAAAAAAATATTAATCATCCACCATCAGCCCTATTCTGTCAATCCCCCAGAATTTTAATATAATAGTGGTTAGTGTACAGAACAAAATAGCATATTTATTCTGTACAGATCCATCACGGGGCCAACACACATATAGACAAACAACCTTTCACACTCACATTCACACCTATGGGCAGTTTAGAGTCACCCATTAACCTGCATGGCTTTGGACTGTGGGAGGAAGCAGGAGTACCCGGAGAACCCACACAGGCACAGAGAGAACATGCAAACTCCACAAAGAAAAGCCCCAGGCAAGCCAGGGCTTGAACCCAGAACCTTCTTGCTGTGAGGCAACAGAGCTAACCGCTGCACCACCATGCTGCCCCACCATGCTGCCCCAATACAGCCTAATGATACTGTAATTTTTCCATTTTGTCCACAGTAAGCTTGTCATTTCGTACAACAAGCATGCATGTGTATTTCATCATTATTATCTTGTAAGTCTGATGGAAACATACAGTAAACAGGTTTTATCTCAGTATTTACTTACTAATAAGCTGAGCACTTAGCTCTGAAACTAGAGCATTAACATTCTGGGCTCTGACTTGGCAGACAACCACATACTTCCATTAAATTTTTCAGAAAAACAGGGAGTACTTTATCAAGATGTGATGTGATGCTTTTCAGCATCTCAGCATCCTTCAATATCTGTTTCTCTCTCTCTCTCTCTCTCTCTCTCTCTCTCTCAGGGCCTGAAATATGGCTATTCCCTCTAATTACTTTGGGAATGTCCACTGCTGGGTTCAACCCTAAACAAAGATCCCTTGGGCTTCTGGCCTATTTCCCACACAGCTACCAAATCACAGCACATAGGAAATTAGCTCTCTGTTTTCCCTGCGTACCTCTATCCTCTCTAATCCATTTAACTGATGGTGAAACTGAAGTTTGCACCTCGCATTGTGGCATTAGGATTAAAACATGGAGCAAATCATAAAGGAGTATTGGCTTCTATAGAAATCAACAACTGCAAGTAATGCTGGGTGGCTCAAAATACAGTGATGTTTTGGAAACATTTTCACAATCACCAGAACAGAAGATTGTCTTTATGCAGCTGCTGGAAAATTTCAAACAACCCATAGTTTCTCTGTTAAATTTGAAAGCTTCCTGATTGAACTCTCAGCTGAAAATCACCTTCAATGTCTGCTCTGCCACCACAGAGAAAGTAAATGTCTCATCTGCACCACTAAGAGGGTGACAGGCTGCCAGCTGCCCTCTATCAAAGTGCTGTGTGATGGCAGAATGAGAAAGCCTACAGCTAAATTGCACCAAATTTGCCACTGAGGCAACCAACTCAGGGGATAGCCGCTCTGGTCCATTAAACACAGCAGCCTGCCAGCAGCTTGTTCCCGGGGGCTGACTTTCTGCTCAACCAACGCCCTGAAAAACACACCCCAGCACACCATCCACCCATTCAAATCAAACTCAAACCCTGTGTGCATTGTCCGAGCATGGAGACAGACTGTGAATGTTTTCAGTTTGAATCTTAAGAGCTGCAACCACCTTTCTCTGGAGCTGGATATTTCTACACCTTTCTGCCCTTTGCAGAATTTTCTGCAAGTTCTACTGCCCTAAAAAAACACAAATAAAATCTCTTCTGCTCAGATGCAGAGGTTATTGTTACTTATTCTAGTAAAACCACAGAGGTGTACAGAACACTAGTTAAGGAGTCAGGTCATGTTTTTTTAGCCACTTGGAGGTAGCACACACACACTGTAAACACAAGTTTACATTGTGAACTTTTTAGCAAAAAGCTGTTTTTTTTACACATCCAGCAGTTACAGAGCACCACTGTAATTTATTTTGAGTGATGTTTGTGTCTACCTGATGAATGGATGTCCAATATTACCTCTCCATTTTTGGTCTCTACTGACTTCTGATAGAAATATCTGTCTCTTTTTAATGAAATTATACCGACTGAAGATGCTTTCCTATTCAAGACAAGTAAACTTAGAGTAAAGTACATACGTATAAAGCACAAAACTTATGTAGCTTACTACACGCAGCAACTTTTGTCATCTCTAGCTAGCCGACTGCACACATGGAATTCCAGGGAGAATTGGCAGCTAGTAGCAGCAACGCTAACCAAGAATTCACAATATTAGCGCTTGTGTTTAGTGAGAAATTACATATGAAAGTAATGAAAAGGTAACGTTAGAATGAATATAACATTAGAATAAAAAAGTCAAGTTAGAATAGCAGAAAAAGGTCATGCTTATATGGAAAAAGTAATGTTAGCAAGAAGTAAAGTAATGCTAGCATGAAAAAATAACAGCGTGTGGTTTAAGTAGTTTGAGGCAAAAAACAGCCTGTTAATCTCCACATAAGCTCAGTTTTCTATTCTTACGGGTTCACCTCTCAATGATTTTGCCGATGTGTGAGGTTTTGTTAATCCTTGTTTAACATGTGACAGTCATGTTTAATTCATGAAAATCAATGCTCTTTTAAATTCCTTGGAACATATTGGTGGAACGCAATATGAAATCATAATCACGAGGTTAAGTACTGAGAATCACACATAGTCCACATTTTAATCTGATATGCATGTGACAAATTTAAGAGCAGGAAGCCAGTGCATCATCTGTTTGTTACATCACACTTTGATGCACCAGGATGAATCTGATGCGATTCTTCAGCAGTTTGAAGAGTTACACACAGAGTCGTGCTGCGCTAACAAGATCCCCTGACGAGATTTGCCTCTGCTTTGGTAATCACAACAAACACGGATTTAAAACACACCACAGCATTGTTCACATCTGAGAAAACATGCTGGTGTGCCGAATGAATTAGATAATGTCTGCCTTGCACACAGTTTCATGAAAGTGTCAGGTACTGTGCTGTGTGCTCTTGTTGCATACTTAAATTCAAATTAGCTGGAAGAGCGACAAGGCAGTGTAGATTTAAACATGTTACAGCTGATCATCAGCAGTTTATTATCATTATCTGTGGCTGAACAACACTTAGGCTACTTGACAGTAAAAAAATAAAATAATAATAGCAAAAGATAAACAGATTCAAATGATATTTAACATCTTCCCTGTGCAAAGCATTACCCCCTGTAATGACTGATTCTCAACAGCTTCCTCCCATCAGTACACGCTCCTTAAAAATGCACTGAACCTGCAACACATCACAGCCACCCAACATGACCATTAAACATGTGTTGCACACAAGACGGAAGCCTCACTGCAACAGAAAATTTCATCACCAAAGTGCTCTCACCAATCCTGACAAATAAATACCACACAATGCTTTCACATTCATAGCTTCCATGCAGATAATTACACAGCACCTGCAGATCCTCCAGCCGTGTCTTCCTCCCCCCTCTGCATCCACATCAGTCTGGACTAGTGTGTACCACAGTCAGGCAGGCATCCATGTTGCCATCATTTTAATTCACCTGTGTTTTCATGACAGTGCAGCTGAGAGAGAGGAAACAGCTCTGTGACTGAAGGCACAGGTACAAGTGAAAGAAATCAGATGTTTACCTCACAGAAGGAGCCACCTAACCGCAGATGCCCAACTGAGCCACTGAGCACAGGCTCAGGGGCCGTTGCAGATCCTGGTCCCCCAGAGACTCCAAGCCCAGGAATCCTTCCACCCCATCCCTGCTCTCCGCTCCTTCTCTCCTGCTGTCTGCGGTCAGCCGATCACACGCCCCCCCCCCACCCACCCCCACTCCGATCAGGAAGGGAGCCTCTCTTTTTAAACCCTCACGGTGAAATAAGAGAAGGTATTGATTCTCTCTCTCTCCATCCTACTCTTCCTCTCCTCTTCTCCCATCCGCCTCTCTTCTCTTCTGTTTTCCCTTTCCCCCCCTCCCCTCACTGTCTCCACCTCCCCGGGACCAAGGAAGCTCTGTTACCATGGAGATGCATGAGGCTGAAGCCTGATTGGTGGGGTTTGTTGTGATGCAGCGAAACAGTGGTGCAGCCCACCAGATTGATTGCCTTTTCATTTCAGTGTACATCATTGTCCAACACTGATCCAGAATCAGGTATGGTTACTGTTTACCTCATCAAGTCAGTTTTGAACAGATATACAGGAATTTGTCTTCAGTAAGAGGAACTATAACTAAATCTGAATTTAACATCAACATTCTGTGTTTTATTGTAAATCCCAGTGGAGGGAAAAAAAGTGAGAAAACAAAACCAAAATATGTAAAACACAACCAAATCTCCAAAGCAGTGTGTCTGTAGGCTATTTGACTGTGTTTAAGACTCTTACATTTTTCTTAGTTTTAAAAGCCATTTTTTAAAACAAAAAATTAAAAAAATCAACTTATATACTATATAGACTAAGACTGTTAAGACTAAGTACAAACAAAAACCTATATGGACATTATTATACTATGAATACTATTTGTTTGGTGACTGATAGTGATACAGATAACATAATCCATTATGTTTCCTTCAAAACATTGTTGTACATTGACATAATTTCATGACCATATATTTTTACATGTTTTTTGCCAGTGAGCTTTAAAACTGCTTTGCTTACCATTGGACAGAGCCAGGATAGCTGCTTCCTTCTGTCTCCAGTCTTTATGCTAAGCTAAGCTAATTGTTTCCTAGCTCGTAATGAATGAACAGATATGAGATATGAGATATGGTATTGATCTTTGCATCTACCTCTCTGCAAGAAAGCAACTGAGTGCACCGTCAAACAACCTTTCGGGTTCTTCACAGAACACTTACTATTTATTTCTTAGGGAAGTTCAGCTCTGTGACTCAAACGTAATGGCAATACATAGAAGGAACACACTGGTGCTTTTTCTTTGAATGAGACCTGATGTGCACTGAGTGAGTGCTGCAAGTGTAGGACAAACACTATGACTCACATGTCTATGCTTTATAAATGCCTCTTTGATTACATCCAGCCAACACATCTCAGTGGATTTGAGGTTAAAAATACCTCACCTGCGGGCAGACCTATTCTATAGCGGATTGTCAAGCTGCTGTTTCATCTTTAAGGACATTTGAAATGGCACGATAATTGAGAGTTAGTGAGGCCTTTTGGCTCTGAGGATGAACCTGAAGACGTTTACTACAGGAGATCACAAAAGGCAAACCTACACCTAGATTAAATTTACTGCCATACCAACGAACGGGGAGTGAGGCTCAGAATGAGAATGAGCTGCGAGATTTGTGCAGCAGCAGCAGAGGCAGCAGCCCTGCGGTATGTCGCTCTCCTCACTCTCAGCCTCTCGTTTTATCTGCGCGCTGCAGGGATGTACATCCTCCGAATGAAATGACTTGTTGATGGGTACTCCGCCCAGCACACACGCACGCGCACACACACACACACACACACACACAAACACACACTTTTATCTGAGCATCAGCAGAGCACACGCTAACAGAATCAACCTGCTCTCTAAACACTGTATTCCTGCTACACATGAAGATCTGCTGCTGTTATGGCTGTTAATGTGTGATCTTGTCAAACACATCTTTCCTCACCAGACACTCCTGTTATTCATCCTGCACATATCACACATCAAACCGGTTCCAGGCTACTCTACGTCGACTGCTGTGATGTTACTGACATTTGTCAGGACATCACACTGGCTGCTGAATGATGTGTTCAGTTAAATACTGAGATTATTATTTGTATTTCACTTCAGCTGAGTTTCTGTTTGATAATTAACCAAGTGGTCACATGGTTCAGAAAAAATTTAGCTGCAGTGGTGAAAAGAAACATATATTCAAGTGTTGTACTTAACTATGATTTTGAGATACTTCAGTTGACTATTTTTTTTCCAGTGTTGGTGGTACTCATATCTTTAACTTTGTATCAGTACAACAATAAAAAATGTAAAATCCTCAATTACAATTACAAGTAAAAGCAATGCATTCAAAGTCAAACTTGCAAAATGTACTTAAAATATCAAAGTAAAAGTACTTGTTCTACAGTAACATGACTCCTGTGACTGATACATTCTATATGACATTAGATGTTGTAAACCCTTCAGAAGGGATCACAAAATAAATCTGATGGGGTTAAATCTGAGATGATTCATGGAAAGATGAAAAATTTGGATATCATTTTTAGACTTTCCTCTAATCTTTGCTCTTTTTTAATCAAATATTGGGTAATTTGACTTCCTTCAGACTCAGTTATTTAAATGAAACCATGTGAGAAGTTCAGAGGGGATTATGGTAAATGTGTCTTGTAATCCGTTTTCCTCCATCTGCTCCTATGTTTTTTATTTCTCCACCTCTGTCTGTGGTTATGTACTGTCCCGTCACACCAGTACAAAAAGAGAAGTTAAGAGAGGAAATGATTCTTTGGTGGAACTATTAACAACTCACAGATGTCTGTAATGTGACAAAGAGCCACATACATTTTTTGTAAGGGTATAATAAGCCAAAAAGGCTGGAGAACACTGGTTTATATTCTTAACAATGTAAAGAATATTTAAAGCCCATCATGTTTTGTTATTTGTTTGTTTCCTCTTATCTTAAAAATGGCTGTTAACTATAGCTGAACTGCAGCTTTATACAATATATACACTACATAAAGTACCTAAAATTATACTTACTGTACAGTACGTACAGTACAATACTTGAGTAAATATACTTTCCACCTCTTCTTCTCCACATTTACTTCATTTACTAGGCTATGCACTGGCACACCAATAGAAATGTGTTTTACGTCAACCAGCAATGTTTGGTTTGCCACAGCTGAAGAGAGGAGCAACTGAAGCAACGGAGACAGTGTTTGCCACACAACTAGGAGTATGGCTGAGCCTACAGCAGAAAACGTTTCTGGTGCTCCAGATAATAAAAACCCCCTCTGAGTTCAGAGGAAGGATTACAGTTAAAACATAAAACAATCGATGGTGAGGACAAACACGGATTGTAATTACTCTCACTGCCAGAGGGGGGAGACAAAAGTTCTGCACAGCAGGTTTAATCACCATCGCTATTATTTCTTTATTTTTTTGGTTTGTTTGTTTGTTGTTGCTTCAGTGTCTGTTAATCTCCATGATTTGGTGTCCGAGGACCCTAGTGAAAATGAGATGGTTGATCTCAAAAGGCTTGTGAAATAAATGAATAAATCTCAACTCAGATTTAATTGATGACAACCCCTCGGTTGGGACCACTTGATTAAACTATTTAACTATATAAATTGGTTAGCTAGTAAAACTAGCTTCACCTAAAGTACCTACAACAGTAAAATGCTAGGGTGTGTCATACACACTAACATGTCAGTCACAGGGACAGTTGACATATATTTTGCTGAAGTAGGATTTTGACTTTTATTTGTCATGGAGTACTTTTGCATTGTCGTATTGATAATCTTACTTAAGTAATGGATATGAATACTTCTTCCACCACTGTTCAGCTGACAGAAGATGTTTTTTAAATGGTTTTTAGAACTACAGATATGAGTTGTTGTCACTGACCTGCAGTCCATCTCCAGTGATGGCTTCCACACGTCTTCCTGTGAATGAGAAACAGCCGAGATGAGATTCAATGAGCAGCTGATGTCCTGCTAATTTTTTTTTTAACGCTGCATGCACAAAAAAACATGAAGCATAACTGAACACACTCCTCTATGAAAGAGTGTGCCCTCAGAAATGTCACACTCATATTCCATAAATACTACACAGTATGGAGCAGAAGTCATGTTTCAAAACAATTTCCTTCCTCAATTCAGTTTGAGAAGACAAAAGATGTAAGAGGCCTTGTAGAGAATGGAATAAAATAGAGAACTTAATATTAGGGAAAGGACACCTCGTTTAAACACTGGTTTCTGTGTTTCTGTGTATGGAATTAGCTGGAAGTCTCCTTTCCTTGATGGATGACAAACATGTTCACCCACAGCTAATGTGATCATCTGACACTGTCACAACATCACAACAAAAAAAAGAGGCGTGGGCAGCAAATGAGAGTGAACGCAGCCCTGACGTGATGGCTGGGTGATGAGAGAGGACAGGCTATTTTTAGCTCAGGGCGGCGGAGGAGGGAAGGTGGGGGTGGGGGTGAGTCGGGTGCAGAGAGCAGTGCGACGGTTGTGGGGGCTGCTAGCAGGGGTTAGTTGTGATGCTTCTCAAATTGCTCTGCTTCCCTGCATTCTGATAAATGACGGTGATGCATTATTTTCTGAGGACAGAGGGGAACTCAGCTAATCACTGCTCACCCTGTTCATCTGGGCCTGCGGTTACTTTGTGCATCTATTATGGTGTTCGCTGCACTTAAACATAGTCATTTGAGGCCTGATATTTAAAACAGAGCTAACTTTTCTTAAGGTCACTTACAGCAACAGCATTTAAAATAAATGGGTTCCCGGATTTTTCTTTGGTTACTTGAAGGTGGCAACATTTCATATCTATAACTTTAATTACACCAATATAGAACACAGTTTTATTTGTATATACTTTGCTCTATTTTACTGCCAATTAATTTTCTATTCTAATGTATAATTTCTGAATGTTTATTTAGAAATGTTTGCTGTGTGTAGTGAGGAGGGGGCTACAATTGCGTTTCACTGTGAAATCCTGTATTGTATAATAACAATAAAGCTGAAAATTGTCAAGTCACTACATGTGTAGATAGTATATCCTTTATTTCATCAGGAAATCTCATTGAAGTCAAGATCTCTATTGTAAGAGAGGCCTGAGAACAGCAGAGAGAAAGACAAACAAACACAACCAGACAAACATAAGCGCAAACAGCATCAGAGACACACAGATATCTAAATATACAGTATTTGAACTTTAAATCCCAGTGGGATGAAACATTCAAGTTTAAAATCTTCTGTGATTCATTCCATTCATAAGGTGTAGTAGTACAGGAGAACATCTTCCCACGTTCAGTATTAACATGACAGGCCTGAGATCAGCTCTGATGAGCAGTGGAGTAGTTTTAAATGGAGCAGAGAAGTGATAAACTGAAGCAACTTCTGCAGGAGACACTGATATTTAGAAATGTTAGGATGAGGTACTTTTTTGCACAGTACACACTGATGAGTATGATAGGTTGAGCAGCATGAGATGAAAGAATATCACCATGGTCAAGACATGACGGTTGATCGTACAATCAGTTTCCTGTCCTCAAGATACAAACATGCCTTATTCTGATGTTAGAAAGCCATCTTCATCTTTAGTTTCTGTGCCAGTTGCTCCACATGCTGTTCAAAAGTCAGACTGCTGTCTGGCCAAGTTCCAAGATGTTTATAAGACTGGACAATTTCAGTTTCAGTACCACTAAGCGATTGTGAACTGGAATTATGGGTACAAGCTTGACATTATGCAGAGATGTCTGAAGAATGTATAAGGCAGATTGTAATCTTATAATAGATATAGAATTGAAGAGAAGCCAAACGCATAAACATGTAAAGTTGGAGTCCTTACTGGCCAAACGACAAACAGCTAGCTTTTTGCAACAACAAAATCACACAGAGATCAGCTCTTGAATTTGTCATCCTTTCATGTCTACAAATGTGTATGTGTAGCACACACACTGTATTTACGTTAAATTGGACCAGGTTTAGATTGCTGTAATCACTCTTCCTGGTTAAGCTAGCCAATGAAGGATTCCTCCCTAAAGGGCTTTCAGTGTAAGTGATGGGGGCAAAAGGACATTTTGGAGGAGCTGGGGTTGAACTGCCAACCCTGTGGCTTTGGCTCTCTCTTCACTGATTTAGATAGAAGCCTGGTCTTGTTAGTCTGAAAGAACCATCTGAGGGCACTGCCAAGATGAGAGGCGAGACTCACCTAGAAGGACTATGCTAAAGCCTAAGTTATAATATTAACATTGTTTTGTCTGATCAACAGTCTGAGAACTGAGACACTTGAGAAGTTGGTACCAGAGATTTTTTGCATAATAACTGACAGTTGATCATTTATCAAAGTTGTTGGCAAGTTATTTTATGTCTATCGACCTATCAGCTATTTAACCTCTGAACTACTTGTTGCTTTTTGGGTGTCAGATGAAATAATGAAAATGCCACAGTATAGTGGGGATCTAAATGGGCCGAACAACAAATTTTCTGGGAAGTTACAGCGGCCTAAACTCTTAAGAAACTAAGTAAGAAAGTGAATGATGAACAATAATTCCCCAATATGTCAAACTATTCTTGAAAATAACAACTATAAGTTGTTCCAAGAAAAGAAAGCTGCAGGACGTGGAGATCAGAGAAGGAGCCTCAGCACCTACTGGTTCCTCATCATCCACACACACACACACTGCTGCTTACTTTAACAACACACACAACACAATTCTCTATCAATGCATCACTTCTTATGGCTTCATCGTCTTGTTGGAAATACAGAGTAGAGTAGTGGTGGGCCATGCATTTCACACCTAGGTCTTCACTGGTGTCCTACCTGAATTAACCCACCTCTTAATACCATCATTATGATGTCATGGCTATAGAAACTATCAACAATATACAGAAACACAGTATAACAGAACTTTGTATCACAGACAGACATGTCATGTAGCCAGAATAAATGCTATTACTGAAGCAATGCTATAAAGACCCAATTAACACAATTCAACAGGTCTCCAAACACTGCAGCCACAGCTGAGCTACACACATCATCTCCAGCAGAAGCATCAATATTAACTCATAAAATAATAAAGACATAAACAATAAAATATAGGTGAAATGTATTTTACTCACCGAAACTGCTGATTATTCTCAGTCCTAAAGCCAATTAAAACTTGTGCGAGAAATACGACAGGGCAGACTCGACTTTCAGCGTTAGCCTCCATAGTGACAGAAAAGGACTTATAGTTGGAACTGAGACTCACAGATAACCTCTACAACAGAGTCATTGAACTCCTCCTTGTCGTCCAGCCATTGTGGGTTGAAAAACAGCTGTGAAATCTATACTAACGTGTTTTAGCTTGCACTAGTAGCTATAGATGCGGTTTGCTGGCCCTGACCAGTACACTCTCTGACCGTCCATCCAATCAAATGACATGAAAATGTTGATGTTAGCGAAGGCCTGCTCGATGGCCCTGGCCTCACCAACTCAAAATCTGATTGATTAAAGGATCCGCGAGGCAAGTTTCATTGCTGTTCATTTTAAATTACCGGGGCATGCGCTGTTGATTCTGAAGGCCCCAAGGCAGATTTCTGTCAACTCGGCAACACGGGGCTGAAATCTGATTGGATAAAAGCTCTAACATAAACAGACTGTATCTTAAGCAGCGTAACCAAGATGAAAGCTATGAGATGAAGAGAATAGACTATTGGGAACAATTTAATACATATAGTATTAATGGAAAAAAAAAACTAATATAAAAATAGAATTCAGTGATTGTGACAGTGTTTGGGCCAGCAGAGAAGGCCTTGCTGGCCCTGACGGCCCACCACTGGAGGAGAGTAAGGGAATCAGGGAATAATGACATGAAAAACTGAACAATTGTCAGACCTTATGATAAAGTAACAACTGTTTGCTGCTTTACATACAACCTTTCTAACACACGCTGATTAATCAAATTATGTAGGCAGAAATTATACAAAGTGAACCTGGGGCTACTGGGGCCTCTGGGCAGATGCCCTCTTTGCCCAGTTAATAATCTTGCTCACACATACCTGTACATACAGGGAAAAAAGGTGAGCAGGTGGAAGTGGGGGGAGGATAGAAGGGTTGAGGGGTTGCTGTTAATGAGATATAGACAAGGAAACAGTAGGACAGCAGGGGGAAGACACCATCGTTAATTGAGCGGAGAGATTTGAGGGCCCAGAGATAAAGCAGGGGGAGTTCCACTCTTCAACCCAATACCATTACCATTTGGCCCAGCTCCAGGCCTCTGAGGCTGGCTAATATACAGTCGACCTCTGCCAATGTACTGTGGGTGATGCGGAGCACGCTGTCAGGAGCCAGACTGCAGCAACACCAGGTCCTTTCACCCACTTTCATTTGTCACAGAGATTAAGCATCTAGAAAGACTACAGATCCATCTCTTGATTATTCACATTCATAACGTCTGACTGAAAAAGAGTTTGAGCTGAGGGAAAATGCATCACCCACGCTCAAAATCATCACAGTTTTCAGTGGCAAGATTGGTGTGTCCATCTGTTTATTCCAAACTGAAATATCTCAACAGATATTGCATGGATGGCCATGAAATTGGGCAAAGTTTCAAGTTATTCATGTTCTACTGTGGATGAATCCTAATATTTGTGATGCCCTAACTTTTTATTGGCGACACAGTAAAGCAGTGGTTAGCGCCTTCACCTCAAAGCAAGAAGGGCCTTTTCTGTGTGGAGTTTGCATGTTCTCCCTGTGTGTACTCCAGCTTCCTCCCACAGCCTAAAGATAAGCAGGTTAGATTAATCATTGCCCATATGTGTGATATGAATGGTTGTTTGCCTCTATATGCTCCTGTGACAGAGTGGGAACCTGTCCACGGTGTACCCTGCCTTTGGCCCGGTGTCAGCTAGGCTAGGCTCAAGCCCCCAGCAATCCTCTGAGGATTTAGATAATTGATGGATGGATGACATTTCAACCAGTGAATTTTATTGGCTTTTAGTGAAATGTCTTTACAACTATTGGATGGATTCTCATGAAATTTAGTACAGATGTCCAAGCTCCTCAGAGGATGAATCCTGATCCTGATGAATCCTGATTTTTATCTCATTTCATCTAGTGCCATTAGCAGGTTAAGGTTTTCACTTTATTCAGTGGAATATCCTAACATGCCCATCTACTAGTGGCCCAAAATGTGTACAGACTTAAGAATATGACTTATGATTATCACCAAAAAGTTTCTTGCATATCCATATGGGACAGCCTCTCCATTCAAAGTCTGACCATAATCACCAAGTAAAATGAAATGCAATGAAAATGTGAAAACAGGAATCATTAAGGAACGTAATAAGTTACAAAATGAGACTTATAACAAAGCAGGAACACGCACAGAGTGAAATGTATGTCCATTAATCTGTTGCCTCATGCACCTGTAACCACATGATGACATGATGAGCACACCCTCTGCTCATTTTGCCTTTATTAAGAGTGCACTCTTATTCAAAATAATGATCCTCAAACTGGTTTCAAAAAACCAAATTAGTTGGATGAGAATAAACGGGATTACTTTAACCTAATAGCATCATGTTAGCCTGAATTAGTTAAGCCACATGTGAGGAGCAGGGTTTTGTGGTGTAGTATACACTCTGGACCAGGAACAATGCATGTTGACAGGAAACATGCAGAGAGATTACTTTTAACTAACAGTGACGCTCTAAGTATCAAGTAAGCAGGGTGCTCTGCTTCATCCATACCCCTGAATATGTGTGTGCATCTGAATATTTGATGAGGAAACATTGCCTCGCTGTGTCTGAACAAAGCCCGGGGATCATTAATTAGAGTAAGTGCTCAAACTGAGCGGCACAAACGTGGCCAAACCGTCACAGCTTTAGATTCTCAGAACCACCCCCCACCACAACCTCGGTCTCACATGACACCCCACCCCACTCTTTACAGCAACTGGGGATGTCATGTAGGTATGGATCTATATCTACAACGTTCCTACAAGGTCACCAAATGACTGCTATAAACACTGACAATGTGAGTCTAAATACAGTTTGTTTTGTATGCACCAGTCGTGGAAGTATTCAAAGCCTCTACTTAGGTAAAAATAGAGAAACAACACTATTGAATATTCTGTTAAAAATCCTACCTAAATAAAAGTAAAGACATTATCAGTGAAATGTTTTCACTGCAATCAAAACTAATGACTTTTTTTTATTTTGACATTATATTTGAGTCCAAATATAATAATGGTTTATTTTATTTTGTTTGGAATAAACTACAGTTTGTTGATTCAACTGTATAATCCACCAAAAGGTTCACACAGTTGAATCAGTGCCTCTCTGAAACAGTTTCAACAAAAACTGAACATTGTAACCTTCATGAAGGAGGATTTATTGCAGGACTATTTTATTAGACTGTGGTAGTTTCAGCTGGGTGTCCCTAATAAACAGCCACATGAGTGTATATTAGCTATTTATACCTTTGACTGGATTGTTGGATGTAATGTACAATGCATACACACATACATACATGCATATACACATGTATACAGTTGTTTTTTGTCTGTCCTGTTGTTTTTATTCTGATTCTGTTGTATCAGCTCATTTGTTTAAGTCTAACCAGGGACAGGGGTTGAAAATTAGCTTCAGCTTGACGCCCTGTATACAGAACAGGTGTTATACTGCTTGTTTGTATATGACAGTGTTTATCTGCATTATAATTAATGGTGACTTTCCGCCACTGGTATGCACACTATTCTATATGAGCAACATGATGCATATGTGAATGAATGTGAAGCAGAGTGAGGAGCAGAAAGCGACAGACAGACAGGCTGTGAGCTCGATGGTCTATTTGCGGTGCAGTGTTTTGCCCTGACAGGCGGAGGTGGTGGGAGGAGGAGGGATAGCGGAGGCAGACAGACAGGGCTTAATACAAGTGTCGCTCATTCACATCCAGCGTCACACACATACAGAGCGTCTCCTGCAGCCTCCCACCACACAGCCCTGACTGTGAAGCCGTGATCAGTGGGCTGGAATCCCTCTGTTTACGCTGCTAAAAATAGATTTCACACACTGTGATGACGTGGCATCTCGTGACAAGACCCCCACCACCACCACCACCCATCACCCTCCTCCCCCTTCCCCTCTCATCCAGGCTATAGCGAGTCACGCCGTTATTGGTATGCAACACTCGGCCTGACTGCATGCCACCTGTCCTCCAATCCTGTCTGTCTTTTCTCTGGAGAAGAGGGGAAAAGAAATCTGACATGTTGCATGAGAAAAAAGGCAAAGCGGGAAGGGAGGGAGGACAGCAAAAAATGAATAAAAACATCAATCACCTCAGTACAATACCATGCTAACCTAAACATTGTTGTAGAAAAAGCACACACCTCCATGGCAGCAACACTCCCCAATGGCAGGGGCCTCCTCCAGCAGGACAATGCTCCCATCACACTACAAAAACTGCTCAGCAATATCTCGAGGAACACAACAAAAAGTCCAAGGTGTTGATCTGGCCTCCAAACTCCCCACATTCCAATCTGATCCACCATCTGTGGGATGGGTTTGAACAGGTAAGATCCATGGAGGCGCCACCCCACAACCCACAGGACCCAAAGGATCAGCTGCCAATGTCCCAGTGCCAGGCACCACAGGACACCTCTAGAGGTCCTGTGTCCATGCCCCAATGGGTCAGAGTTGTTTTGGCAACACGAGGGGGACTTACACAACATTAGACAGGTCCAGCAGATGCTGGATATATATGATATATATCCCTCCTGTACTGGACCTAGTGTTCTATGATGCAGGCCCAATGCAGGCTGAACCTCCCTCTACCTCCTCCTTTAATGTCTGCATTCAAACCTCAGCTACCCCCTCCACTGCATGCCTCCTTGTGGCACCACAAGACTGGGGCATGGTAGCCACTGCCCATCTCCACACACCAGCAGACAACATTCCCCAGGCCCCCAGAGAACAATACCACCACCCCCTGCAACCCTCCTTCCTCCTCATAACTCTATCTTCAACCCCCCTTCAGTCGAAGGGACACTCCCATCTTATCCACAACCACCCCGTCATCAGCCAGCTTTGACAGCAGCTCACATGGACCGGGATTTAAAAAAGGCCAAATGACCTGACAACATCAACACAGGCCTGAGAGCAGTCAGAGGGCTCTTTTATGCCATCAGCCATTAGACTACACAATGCCACAGCACCCAGTAGCCCCACTACACTGAGACTCTCAACCATACACCACTCACTGTCACCACCAAGACACTGAACATGTACAATATACACAAGCAGATGTATATGCACATGAACATCCATTTTATTTTGTTGTACCTCTCTGTTTTTTGTTTGTTTGTTTGTTTGTTTGTTGTCTTGTTTTTATCTTACCTGAAACGATCGGTTAGCTGATTTATCAACTGGCAGAAAATTCATCTTCCACTCGTTTGACAATCAGTTAATCAATGTCTAAACAATTAATGGATATATTAATTGATGATGGAAGTAAAGATTAGCTGCAGTTCTACTCAAAATGTATGAAGTCACATCAATCCCACCTCACACAGTAAGCACAAGTTTTGTGATGATTTTCGGGTGAAAAAACATTTAGACATCTGGGTTCAAACCAGGCTGAATTTGATCTAGATACCTGGGTTATAATAACTGTTACAACAGCATTTAAATGGTTATATTTCAGTGTGAAGCAGGTCCAAACTGGATTATCAGCAGCACAAAACGAGCAAATACCCTAAGGCCCCCAAAAAACCTCAGACTCACAGCCTGGCAGTTGGTTTGTTCTTGTGTTGATTACTTGCAAATCTGCTGGGACATTATAGTACAATTTCAACTACTGTGGCTCCTGCATTCTTCCATAATCTAGTCTGAAGACTTTAAAGGTTCCCAGTGGAGTTACTTAACACTAGCAGTGTTATGAGGCAATGTTTTACTGTGTGACTTAGAGGGTATACATGAACATGCCAAGCGAGAGAGGATGGTGATACACACTTCTGCCACTGGTTTAATTCCATCAGGTTGGTGGTTACACACCAAGTAATGGAGCAATGCACCAACCAAAGACAAGAAAGAATAAAGCCACAGCTAGTAACAATGCACAAATTAAAATGTTTAGAGAATCACGTTACAAGAGAAAGAACATGCACTCAACTCAACTGTTAGAATTTATGGATGCACACTGAGAAACATAATTTTCTCTGTTTACAAAAAAAAAACCTCCACAGGGCACCTTTAATTCTTTTTGTTTATATTGTGCTCACATAGCTTATCTTTGTTAATAAGGTTGTGTTTAATAAAAATGTGACAAACTAGTTGTCACAAAGTGAATCTGCTGCTGCTGCACATGACTGACGAGGTTCATGCACAATGTACAGAGGGCTGGAAGTGGGGTTCTGCAACTCTTTAGAGGCCCAACAGCAAAAATAAATCTCCCTGGGACTCATCATTAAGTTGATCCAGCTATGAACAATGAAATATAACCATCTAATATTAGAGCACTGAGCACTGTACGAATACTGGATATGTTTTGTGGAGAAGTGAAGTAGTCTGTAGAGCCAGTACCTGCCCTCAAGTGTAATGTCTGTGTTTTATTTTAATGAGAGGAAAAGTACAAGGTATTCAGGGGTTTATACGCGCAGATTGAAGTTCTATTGCTTGGTGGTGATATAAACGAGTCGATATCTGCACAGCACACAAATCAGATATATCAGAACCCACTGGTCAGGTTTGTTCTGGTGAATGATGGATGCCGCCTGATCACTGTCCATTCCCATCGAACACTGACAGAAATAACGGTGGAGATAAATAACGTATATCGCGTCAGTTAATGAGAGATCTGAGAGTTCATCAGCAGTGACGCCGTGTTATCAGGTCAACAACCATCATCAGCGACTCACCTGCAGCTCTGACTCAGTTTGCAGTCCCGGTTATTCCGCTGATCTCCGCGGTAAAGAGCAGAATCTTGTGTGCAACATCGCTGTCAGTGAAAGGTGTATCCTCACAGCAGAGGTGATAGCGTCAGTGTCGGTTTTAATATTCTGCTGTGGTGGGTGAGGGCTGTCCGTCCTGTTGTCCTCCCGCACACGGCGATCATTCCCCGGCGTGTGTCCGCCTGACAGTCCCGCTGCTGTGGACGGATGTTACCGCTGCGTCTCCATCACCCAACACACGGATGTCCTGAGCTCCGGTATGTTACCGGCGGCTGATGATGATGATGATGATATACCCCGGTTAGCAGTTACATCAGAAGACAGGACATCATCTGCAGGACAACAAGGGAGAAAGGCGCCGCCCAGCGGTGCACGGTTGCTTGCAGGGGTTATACTATGACTGTGACACCGACTACCTGCTGGAAGATTACTTTAATCAGAGACGAAGGAATTACACAGATCTTGTACTTAGTAACAGCACAGCGTAGAAATACTCTAATAAGTCCTGCCCCAGACAGGCATGGAAACACTAGCCTACTGAAGGGGTTCTTTTGAGCCCAGGCCTCTAAACCAGAGCTTTTGTTTGAAGTGACTGTCAACATTTCTTTAGAAAGTCAATCAAAGAACTACAAAGATACAAAACAACCACAAAGAGATGCAAAACTGAATAAAGAGAGACATAATCAAAGAGACACAAAACAGCAACAAATTGACCACAAATACACAAAATCACCACAGAGGGAATAAAAATCACCAAAGAATTATCAGTTTCAACAGCAAGTGGTAAAATACTAGATTGTACAAGAACATATTAAATCTAGTAAGTCAAAAATTCAGTCAATTGTAGGCTAAAGCATAAGCAAATAAAATCATCCAGAGGAAACAATTATTATAGAAACTAATATAAAGAAAAATACACAGAGAAAGTAGAGAAGTAGAAAAATGGTTTAAATGATAAAAGCTACTTTTTTTTTCTTGATGACTTACGTTATATGTCCTGTTTTATGAAAAAAATTTGCCCCTTGTCCCAAAGAGGCATGCTTTGTCCCCCATAGAAATCAGATTTCACTCTCACAGATTACAGCCACCTGAGTGATGAATGCTTGTGTCTATATGTTGCTTTGTCCACTTTGTGATGTCAATGCCCGACAAAAATCTGTTCAATCAAACTAATTGCTGTTAAATTAAATTTGCTGGGAGCAGTGTGCTGATCTTTTGTCTGACTTTTGCCTTCAGTTTGTTTTTGATTCAAAATCTATAGTTTTTTTTAAATTTTTTCTGGCAAGAGTGTATACATCATGTGTAAAATCATTCCCATTTTAAAGGTAAATCGTAACACACTTTACTTGCTTGAACGTTCCCCAGTTCAATACACTAATTGTGTCCAATATTTTTTTTTTACGCCAAATTCCATCTATCTATCTATCTATCTATTCATGTGTCAGATCTGTTTTGTTCCAGTTCTCAACACACACTGCTCTGTTTTACTACAAGAATAATAAACTAGTCTGTCATAAAAGGGAATAACAGAGGAGCAATGCTTCGGGATATAAAAAAGCTTAATTTATTGTGCAACAACAATATTATAGTTCCAGTGAAGTCCATGTCATTGTAGGAAAACTACATGGCAAAAGGAAGCAGCGCAAGAAATTCCATGCACAAGTATCTCTCGAGGAGAAACAACCAAACGAGGATTTGACACTGTGTGAAAATGTGTGTGTGTGTGTGTGTGTGTGTGCTGGAAAAGTGTGCTGGTTTGGATTTTACAAGAGGCTCTAATCCAGAGGATCCAGTCCTGTAGGAAATGTAAAATATGAAGCAAGAAAGTGACAAGCAGTAATGGAATGTAAACAAAGAAAAAAGGCAATTTGATTCAAGTAAACAAATGTTTCCTTCAAGTTCGATAATTTGGCCAAAAACAAATAGTAAATACCTATAATGAGAGAGAAAATGCAAAAAAAGAGAAGCAAAGTCTAAATCTCTGAAGTATAAAAACATGAAATAAATAAATTTTATGCCATGTCAAATGGAAAAACATTAAAAATTTCCATCAACAAAAGAACAAAAATGGCAGTGATATTTCCCAAGTGGATCAATGTCTTTGCTGGAAAGTATTTTAAATCGCTCACATTTACACTGAAACGTAGCTGATTTAAAAATCTACACCTGAATATGGCAAGTAAAACATATTAATATTTCTGTGTGACTAAAAAAGTAAACGACTTTACAAATCTGTGTATTACTAAAAATATACTCCAAAATCTTTCCGACATATAAAAAATATCCCAGAGTAATAATTAATAGGTATAAAAAAAGATGCTGTGGAGTTACTGTACAGATGGGTTTATGGCACACAAAGAGACTGAAGGACAATCAGTGCTGTGTATAAAACCAAGACACCAAGTCATAGAATCTACACTGTAAAAAGACAGACATTGCTATATGTTGGCAGAGGAGCGGAGGACGTGGAATCTCTTCAGAGTCATGCGGATGGATCCCAGCTCTCGATTCAGTCTCTCCAGACGATTCTCTAAGGCCACCTGAGGAGGAGGGGTAAAGTGGAAATGAGTTTACTCTGATAATCAATTAATAGTTAAATTCATTCAAGCAAAAATGTCAAATATACTTTCCACTTCTCAAACGTCTCTTTGGCCATTCTACTCGCATGTTTCTATGGACGGCCATGTCAGCCTGTTGGGTCAGTTCTTTGCTGGTTCACCACTTTGGTCCAGGCTGAATATATCTCAGCAACTACTGGATGGCTAGACAGATATCCATGTTCCCCAGAGGATACATCCTACTGACTCTGAGACTTGGAGTCAGGGTGCAGGTGTTACTTTTTTCACTGATGCTGCTTTTTAATTAACCTATACATGACGTGAATAATTACACCTTTTCAATTGTTTCCATGGCAATCCATCCATCTGAATCACATTGTTGGACTGATAGTCACTGACAGTCACAAACCCAAAGATATTCAATTGACACTGATATAAAACAAAGACAAGCAGCAAATCCTCACAAGCTGGAACAAGCTGGAACACACCAAAGTTTGACATTTTTGCTTGACAGATTACAAAACAATTTATCTTCAGACTATTCAGCTCTAAATCAAGGACAAACAACATGGGGAAAGTTATATAAACATGATCAATATCTGAGTGGTCTTACCTCATCTAACCTGGTCTGTAGACTCACTCTACCACCCGCTCCAGGCATCCGGCTCAAAGCTGCCTCAATCTGCACACACACATGCACACACACACACAAATAAAGGTTAATCATCTATTAATAAAAAATATTGTAATGATGAAACAGCCAGCACATGACCAACTGAAACACTTTCACTGGAATCATTAGATTAGTTGGCTGGGAAATGATGTGTGTGTGTGTGTGTGTGTGTGTGTGTGTGTGTGTGTGTGTGTGTGTGTGTGTGTACTGTGCAAATGGGGAGGCAAACGTCCCTATATGACCAGGGCAGAGAGATGAGGAGGGGGCAGAGAGGGGGTTGTAGATATAAACCTTCTAAAAATAAAAGTCATTTAGGGGTATAAAAACAATGAAGCCCATGTTACATAAGAGGTTATGTGGGGATTAGAGTTGTTCTGTTTAGGCCTGTGTGTCAGAGATACAAGCCTCTTTAAACTGAACAAGTGTGCCACTACACATAGCCCTTTTAGTAAATTTCCTCTTCTCAGTTAACTGTCCTGATAAGTGACAAGTGGAAAGTGAGTGTGCACCCTTCAAAGTGATAAAACGCTCACCTGCAGTTTCTCCTGCGTCAGTTCGTCAAACAGTTTCTCGGCCTCAGCCAGTGAGTGGAGTTTGTCCAGAAAAAGTGGGGCTGAGTCCTCACAGGAGTCCTGCAGGTCAGGTCCACTACAGGCTCCCTGCTCCTCCCAGCCCAGCTGGGAGTTTCCATCAGGTGGGTTCATGTTGCCAGAGGAGTCTGGCTGATGAAAGTCTAAGGAAGAGAAAGAATGGGATTTATTCCTTCTTGTGAGCAGACATTTACACTCACTGGCCAATTTGCTAGCTACACATTTTCTTCCGCTTCAATTAAATAAATGAGGGAGAGCACAATATTAGATACACCTTTCAACATAACGAACTCCAGTACAACACTGCTAACCACTATGACCGCAATAATAAATGTAAAGAAGAATTTTTAGTGTGACGGCTGTTTTAACATGCTCTAACCTAGGCCACTTGGTATCTTAGTTTGACACACTCTACTGAATTAAGTCCAACTTGTAAAAAAATGTACTGGCAGGTCCAGAAGGCAGGGAAAACAGCCGAATGAAGGTATATTTAAAGATTTCAACATGACAGCACATGATTCTTTCAAAGTTACACCTGGTTCACTACTGACTTGATGTTCTGTTCCTATTTACCAGCTAAATACCCAGTTTTTTCACACAATATAACATTAGACAGTCAAAAACTTGTTTTCTAGACATCTCTGTAGCCTATTAGCACCACTTCCTAAACTTATTTACCCTTCACTGAAGCTGCCTTACAGAGCTATCACCTGCCAAAGGTAAGAAAAATATATCCACCTGTATTCTAGCACCCAAAATTTTCACCCTAATAATATATTTTAAGCATGACCTTTTTTGTCAGTTCCCACAAACTTGTGTAATTCCTTAACACATTATATCGCATGTGCGACCACAAAGTCAAACTCTGAAGCCCTGTGAATCATAGAATGGCAAATCTTGGGGTTCTCACAGTATTGTTAAGAATTATTTACACTGGTCTGAAATTAATATTAGACCAAAAACACACAAAACATCTTCACAGACCTGAGACCTGAGCTGAAATGTACTTTAAAACCAGGGCTACATTCTAACATAATCTGAGCATCAGAGGTTTCTTTACTTTAACTTAGATGGTTTTTTTAAGTATCTATATCTATTAGATTTTGAACGTATTACCATCCTCTCTTTCTGTTGATGTAAAGTGGAGTCTCTTCCTGGGACTGCTGCTGTGGAATGAATGACGTCTCTGGTCAACTTCTTCATCAAACCTGTAGATGACACACAATGTGATTTTATATTTAGTTTAACAAGTGCAATGCAGAACATCCAGTGCCAAATTGATAACTGAACCTGTGAATGTTTTCCCTCTTTGTCTTTGGGGCTTGCTAGATGGAGATTTTGGACACAAAACTTGTTCAAGACACTGCAGTTCTGTCTCTAACCCTGACTCAGTGAGTTGTTTATATTTAGTTCATGCTGAGACTTATTTTAACAAGCTGTGAGTTCTGTGTGACCCACTTTGCATTACTGTATTACATTACTGCTGCTGAGTAAACAAATAACGAAAAACAAAAGGTTTAATGTGTGAAAGATGGAAGCAGGCTGACACCTTGTGGTGCATTTCAACAGGCAGTGTTTTACTAAA
Organism: Lates japonicus; assembly: GCA_033238685.1. Taxonomy (NCBI): domain Eukaryota; kingdom Metazoa; phylum Chordata; class Actinopteri; family Centropomidae; genus Lates; species Lates japonicus. The sequence continues at coordinate 7,300,552 of BRZM01000011.1, forward strand.
GATTTTGATGTGGCCAGCATCAGTATACGTAGGATGCCTCTTTATAGCAACAGCTGTAGAGAAAAAGCTCATAGTTGTACAAAGATGTGACAGCCTTGATGAGAGAGGGAAGGAAAAGCAGCCATGTCACTGCCTTCGCCTCTGGTCCTGTTCTCTTTTTAATGTTACAGACGTAATGTCCATCATGCTGACTAACCTTAGCATCTGTATAGTTAGCGCTGTGGCTTAGAAGATAAGAAACCAAAAGGCACTTTGGATAAAAGCAGCCACGAAATGTGTTTTTCATATCTTTACACTGGTAGTCCTAAAAGCAAATTCATGTTTCCCCTCTTAAACACTTCTCTGCTTGTGTTTCGTCTCTGCTTCACATCAAATCATCATTGTAACTAATGCTGATGTTCTTCATATCGTTGCCATTTATACCCCTGACCTATGCTAAGTAATTTCCAACAACACCACACTTCCTCCTGGACTTAATTCATAAAGCACCTCACTCTAACAGTTGTAACAGTTTTTTTCTACTAGTGCCTCTTTAAATGGCAACAGATAACTTATTTATTTTAAGTTATCATTATGATGTAAATGTTGATTGCACAATATAATGACTATAGTGGAACAACAGGAGTAACTGAGGAAACTCTACCCAGCTCTCTCCATAGTCAGTCATTTGGCATTCGTATAAGTAACAACACCTGCCTACTTAATACAACCAGGTGTTTTACTCTGACTTTATCACAGCACCAAGGCCATGGTTTCTAGTTCAAATTGGGATTCTTAAAGTTGTTACCTGCCTTGGACAGTAGCAAGGCTGACAGTGGTAGCCATGTTGCTAATGCTACCTCTAGCAACCAGACACAAACATATGATTTGTTGTTTGTTTGATAATGTAAACAAATAGAGAAAATATAATTCAACTGTTCTTGTACTGCAGCCATCACCTTTTGAGCAGGTGTTCCTCTCTTGGCATCAAGTGACCAAAAGCAGTGGAGTAGTTCTCAGTGGGGCAGCGTTTAGGGCTGGACTTGGCAGACATGGGCATGAGTAAAGTTTCTCTCTTTGCTGGAAGGAAGAGAACAGCGCACCGTTAAATAAAACTTCAATACACCAGCAAAATGTTAATTAAAAACTGCATTCTCCAGAGAGTTATTAATGCTCTAATAACATTTAGAAAGATTTTACAGTCTGTTGAGTTGAGTTGCTCTTTCATTTTGGTAGAACAGAAACATTATGTATAATCTCAGTTCAGTATGAAAAAAATCAGTGGAACCTTCTGTGTCAATTGTTAGTCATACCTTTTCAATGAATTTGTGTTCTGTGCAGCTTTAATAAAAATGGCATTAACATCCAAACTTCCTTAAGGGTAGGGTCAGTAATTATAATCTAATGAACTTTTATTCAAATTCAAGGAAAATCTCCTTGTAGTCCACTAGCTTCCCTTTCTGTGTGTGTGCTGAAAAAAAACAGATGTTTCTACACAGCCCTGGCTCTAGAATTGAGATATAAATTAAGTGGACCGGCGTGATCCATTCCAGCCAATCATGGCGTTCATGCTCACGCACAGGAGGTGGGATGGTATAAAGGGGGCCATGTGCATGCTAACGGGGTGATGGCAGATAAACTGAGATAAAGAGGAAGTGGACAGAGGAATATAAATTATTAATAAATATAAAAACAAAGGCTATGACAGACGCAGTAGGGCAGTGTTCTTTTGTCCTGTTCTCGATGTAATGTTAGACTAGGAGGAGAGTTGTGAGTATCGCTGTCTGCATCTACTGTGTTAGCTCTGAGAAACCGTCTTGTGCACTCTGCATGTTGACTTTGCTGCAGCTTATGTAACACACAAACGTTATTGTTGACTCTGTATTGTGATATTTGTCTTTACACATTTTGTGAAGGCTTTTATAGACACAAAGATCTGAAAACAAAAGTTTGCAAGCAAAGTGGAATGCCAAGTGAAGTTACCTTCCTTGTTAGCTAAGCTACAACTAAAGGCCTGTCTTCTGTCTCTCTTGCTAGTTTTTACTCCATTATGTTGCAAATGCTGTGTTTGTGTGCATGTCGTTCCACTGATGATGTTTTATTTGACATTTGTTTTGCCTCAGCTATAAAAAAGCGGACGCACTCGATTCTGCCATTTTCCTCCTTGGCCAGTTGTTAGTGTGGGTTTCTGAGTTCAGATATCAACAGTCTTTCTCCAGGGTGCCTCACTCTGCCTTTAAGCAGCCACCCTCAAGGTTTTCCCTTAATACGTAAGCTGTCTTAACATACATTCATAGAGAAGTCAAAGTAAAAACTTAAGCCTAGGTGTGCGTGAAAGTACTGAGAATACATACTGGGTGTAGTTGTGGGTATGTTTCGATGTGCTGGAGGAGGCAGTGAGGAGGATCTATGGCCCTCTGGAGACAGACTCCGCTGAGCCCTCAGCAGAGCTGCAGCTCTTTCTGCTCCACTGCGACTTTGTGCTGCTCCTCCTCGCTCAGGTCCAACCACAGCTGCTCCGGGTTTAACCACTTCTCTGTCTGCCTGAAGTCCGACTCGCTCCTGAATCAACTCTTTGTGTCTCCGCTCCACAAAACCCACCGTGGTCCTCTGATTGCCAACCCCTGCAGAGCCAAACCGCATAGATATGATGACTCAAAATGTGTGTTACATACAGCTGTGTGTGCTGTTTGTTGTTTCATCTGACTGTAATGAATTAACAAAAAGATTTGGTTGTTGTAGTGGTAACAATGTGTTAATTAATTGATTAGTGAAAGAGCGATTAAGGCAACATATTGGGCATAAGGAAAGTGTGATGGGCATGATTTACTTTTTCCTGACATATTTTAACATGACATGAAGGCAAAGTACAAGTCTTGTTCAGATGCAGATCAAGCATAATGGTGGGTAATATAGATTTCTAATTTTTAAAGTACAGTTAGCTGTTCTGTAAACGTCCAGTCTGTTCCCTCGTTGATACTAAGAAACATCTCTGGCTTTGGTATGATTGACCACTCAGAGCATTTAGAATAGTGTCCTGATTAGGTCCCAGCAACTTCACAACAAGGTCTAAGACCCCATACTAAAAAACTGATTGCAATCATTGTTCCCTTCTTCTGCTGCCGAGGCTAAATCCAAAGAACCACCCTCAGACCTTGTGAATTCAGCCCTGGTGGACTTCAGTCATATGTACCGTGACATGCTCACAAACTAATGCAAATTATGCATTAGTTTGTTAGTTTGTTAATAATGATTCCTGTCTGGTGCGCTCTGCACTCCAAAACTCTCTACCCTCTACAGAAAATTTGCTTGGAGCCCTTGTGGATTTGCAGGATTGTGCCTCAGCACTAAAAGTCTTCCCAGAAATGAGCCTGTTAACTCTGCAAGTCTGCAATTATGTTGAAGCCCAGACATTTGGATTCAGCACATCTCATTCACTCTTGCCTCCTTCTTGGAGCAAACTCCATGACATGCAGACTTTGTTCTCCTTCATACTTTTGGCAGTCAGGTTATCTAAATTCCTCAAATTTTACAAACACAGCAAGTATTTTCTCTGGTACTCATTATGGCATCTGATCATCTCCTTTTGTTTAATGTGTCTCAAAACCTTGAAAAATACAGCTGTAACTAAATAAGTTACTAATAGTAACTAGCTGTGTTTATTTTAATTGGATTGTGGGCCTTATAACCTACCTTTAAGAACTATGTAAGTGTAAAGTGTAAACTGCAACAAAATTCAAACTGAGACTACAAGGACTCGAAATCTCCTGACCTCCTGTCTAGTAGTTAACGATTAACTGTGGTTTTTGTGTTCAAGTAAGAAGTTGCAGGAAAGAAGTTAGACACAAGTTTTAAAGCTGAGTGTTGTGAGTGTGTGTAAGTCATACTGTGGGGGGTGGAGCTGTTCTTACAGGGGGCCCGGCTCTCTGTGGCTCTGGTCTCCTCCAGCTCTATCAGGGCCCTCATCATGGGTGTTAGGGCACAGGATGCCTCCCTCCGGCCGGTCTCCCGCTGGCTCTGCTCCTGGTGTCTGGTCTGAGGCAGAGACTGTTCACACTCTGGAGGAGATGCACACCTGCAGAACAGAATCTCAATAAATTGCTTATAATCTTCACTCTGGCTGACGACATAACCACAACAATGAAAACCTACCTCCAGCTCCCACCAGCTGAAGAGGTCTCCACAGAGCTTCCAGGTCCAGATGACTGATCATTTAATGTACACAGTGGCTTCTTGTGGATGCTTGATTGGTTAGTTTGAGGAAACGGGGATTTTCTGCCGTTACTCAGTTGGTCAGATAGAGGACATGGTGATTTCCTACGGCTGACATCTGGCTCTACCTTGCATTTACTGGGTGACAGCAGCAGGTCAGGATGGTGGAAAAGACTGTGGACACATCAAGAGGAAGTTCAATATTTGGCAAACATCAGTTGTTCTGAACATCCACATCTGACACAGATATAATGATAACAACATAAACTAATATTATGATATGGATGCCACAGAAGTTGGAAATATCAAAATTCTAAGTATAATAGCAGCTATACATTTGTAAGTGCTTACCCAGCTCCAGAAGGCTGTGCATTACTGTGGGAAACGTAACGGGCCCTGGCCTGGTTCTCATGCTCTAGCTGCTTCACCTGAGACTCCAGTTTGGAGATGACTCTGAGAAGACACAAAGACACACACACACGGTCACAACATTACAAATTACGAGAGAGACGTGATTAAGCTGGCTGACTATTATTCATTAGACCCTCTTACACAGAGATCGCGCAGTATTGGAGGAGATGCCACCTTTGCTTGTTTACAAAGAACCATACACAGCAAGCATAATGCTGCCCCAGCTGCCCCATCGCAGAATGGTGGCTGCTCCCACGTGATAAGCCTCAAATCTCAGGTCCATATGAGTTGTTAGAGAATGTGTAAGTGGAGGCTACAGGTATCTTGTTAAAATAATATTAAAACAATTTTAAAAAGCCATTACAAGGAACCAGGTAAAGGTGGTGCCCCCAACAAAGGACGATCACTAATAATTGTTGAGGAAATCTTCTTAAAGGTTCTATATGTACAATGTTGCTATCACCACATAGCCAACATGAGCATCAACAGTTCTTTACTTTCCAGTATAGAGGAAACATTGTGAGTTCAGCTTCAAACTTCATCCCTCTACTCACCAAGTCTTCAGCAGTGGAAAGCAACACTAGTGTTAACTCTTGTTTTGTTTCTATTTCTATTATTTCTTTGGATCTGCTGAAGTTAGCATGCTAACCAGCTAACCCCAGCTTATTTTGTAATACTACTTAGCGATAGTATGTGACCGTAGCATCCATTCTGCCCTCAGTCCTAGATGAGAGGATGAAGTAGCACTGCTCAGAGAGTGGTTTGTAACCTTTTGTCGTGTAAATGCAATGATGGCTGAAGCTCTTGGTAAGTAAACAGCTGTTAATGCTAACATTGGCTATGTAGTGATAGCAAAAAGCCCTTTATAGACACGGAATACATAACATTGCTGGATTCATCTGTCTGCAGACAGAAGTCTCTAACCCCTCACAGTGAATCCACTAATAATCCACTAGGAATCTCCTTTATGACTAAAAACTGGCTCATTCACCAGATTTGATTGTTTATTTAACAGATTTTATTTTCGTTGTATATAAGAGATGGTAATTAAGTGATACATTCATTACAATGATCGGAATCTGGTGAATTAGAGGAATTAGCCTTTATGTTCAGTTCAGACTTTTGCCGTGCTGAAAGTATTACAGAAATGTTACTAGGTCTGAGCTAGTACGATTGTCGTTGAGACTTTTGTATAAATGTGACCAGGGAGCTTACTCAGACATGACATATAAAAGTGCCATCACATTTACATAATGTGGAATATGTCTGAACAGGAGTTTTCACACTTGTTTAGAGCAGTGAAACATTTATCATTTACCAAAAAATATTCTTTAAATTTTGTCTTGTCACACCTTATTAATTCAGTCCAGTCTGAGTAAAACATTTCTGCATCAAGCAACCTGACAAACTCCTCCTTTATGTGCTCATAAATCAATTAGCCTCACTGAAAATCATTCCCTCTACACAGAGAAGTAATATGACCAAAAGCTGACCTTTATCTCAACACTTTTTCTACTCTGGATTATAAATTCTCTCCGTTGTCATGATCTGACTCTAATTTGCTTCTCCAGTTTTAGTTTGACAGGCCTTTCTAAAAATCTTAAGACATCTTTTGGAGGTTTTTGCACTTGCTATGTGATTCCATTAGAGCCTGAAGATGGAAATGTTCTTGCATATCTTACAGCATTTTACAACCTTTTCCATTTTGATGATCTAACATCGACTCAGTGCTCTGGCTCCCTGACTGATAGGATACCTGGAAGGATCCTATGCTTTTCCCAATTTATTTGTCTTTTCAGAGTTATGTCTTAGTTTTTGTGCTGTTCTTTGTCACAACACAAGGGAATTGGCAAAATCTAAGAAAGTCTTGCTAAAATGCAGCTGTAGCTCACTCTGTCTTTTTTCACTTGTTATAATGGTTCTCTGACATCCTTCACGCAAACTGATTATTTTAAGTCTGCTTGTACACTATAGTAATTCCTTCTTTATACAATTCTACTTACAGGTGCCTGGACCTCTCCATCTTTTTACCCTTGGCTGTCAGACCTACCGTCCCTCCTGGTAAGTTATTTTTAGTGCTAAAGCCTTCATATGGCACACATATTGATGTTCTGCAAGCTGGAGTTTGCTATCTGTCTGTGAATTTGCTGAATCGACTTGAGACACTTCAACAATGCAGAGTCCATGCGCTGCCTGTATTGGTGCCAATTTGCAGGCAGAGCTGATACTGCAAAGGAAAGTTGCTGTGTAGCATCAGCACTGCTATCATCTATTTTCAACAGAGACCATCATTAGGCTCTATTGATTAATTCTCTATTTTCTTGCTTCTGTCAACTACCCTCTACTGCAGTTTTTTTTTTTTACAAAACTGCTTGAGCCATGACAGACATAAAGGCAATAACCAGACAACAGCTGTGATGTTACATCTCTGCTATGAGCTCTCTGCTCATGAGATTCAGAGAAGACTGCTGGGTAAACATGAAGCTGTGGCCAGGAAACAGCTTAGCTTAGCATGAAGACTGGAAACAAGGGGAAACAGCTAGCCTGGCTCTATCAAAAGTAAAAAAAAAAAAAAAGAGAGAGAAAATCCTGAATCACAGTGAGGTTGCCAGGCAACCAACATAAACTCAAATAAGTAATTGCTCCGAGCCAAAAAATTGTTCAGCACACAATCCCCCCACAAAACCTAAGTAGCGGTTTTTATAATTCTTTTTATGGATTAAACACACAAGACAAATGTGACTGTGGTATCAATCTTCTCACCAATTTGGCAAGGACGAAAATAAGTGTATTTCACAAAATGTCAAACTATTTTTCTAAGCTTCTGACATTGCAGCTGCATAAAAGTATGAAAATGTAAAAGCCTTTAAAAAGTGTTGTTTTTTTTTAATTTAAAAGGTTATTTCAGTGATGGTCATAAAATGCTAACACTTGTATTTTGTAACCTTTGACTGAGCCACTTTTTTGTCATTGCGCAGTCATCAGATTCCAGAAATAGGAAAATAGTTCAGTGACTCACAGGACTGAGTTTAAGTAGTATAGAAGTAGAGGGGGGAAAGGTGTTCTTTCATGACTCCTTTGATATTTACCAGAATTGATCAACAAGATTTACAAATGAGATTTGATAAGAATCTACACAGGATTAAAAAAATTGCATGTATAAAATTCATAATACCCAAACCTAACTGCCAATAAGTGTTGTGTTACATCCACTTACCTCTTCAGTTCAGATATCTGATCGTTGGCATCAACAAGCTTGTTCTCTACGGACACCAGGTTGTTCTGTAGATACAAAAAGAGGAGTGACTGAGGAATGATTTTGTTTGTTATTGTTTGTTATAAATTATAGAACATATTTCTTTCATATTTCATGAAATATTCATATTTCTTTCTCTTACCCCCCCCACCCCCCGTCTAAACCCAACCAGTCGAGGCAGATGGCCGCCCACCCTGAGTCTGGTTCTGCTCGAGGTTTCTGCCTCTTAAAAGAAAGTTTCTCCTTGCCACAGTCGCCTAGTGCTTGCTCATGGTGGGATCTGTTGGGACTCTATCTGTAAATTTTATAAGATAAAGAGTACGGTCTAGACCTGCTCTATATGTACAGTGCCTCAAGATAACTTCTGTTGTGAATTGGTGCTATATAAATAAAACTGACTTGACTTGATAATGATAATCAAACAATCAAACTAAATGTTGTATGTAAATTCCTGTAAGAGAACCATTACCTTTGCTCCCTCATGCTCCTTCATCAGTGAGTCGTATTCTCCGAGCAGCTGAGGACACAAAACAACAGAGACCTTAATCATGAAGGCTTAGAGCTGACAGACAGTTACGTTAGATGGAACAGGGGTCAATTCAACCAGGCTTTTCTCTCGTGATACAACATCTTAAGCCAGGATACCTACCAATACAGAGCAGATTTGATACCAATGCTCTCTTAATTTGAGATCTACATAATAGGTTCTGGGTTACCTGGAATGCATTTGGATCATTCGGTTGTAACACATCACTTCACAACAAACACATCTATGCTGCTGTGAGAAAACAATGCTCTTTTTTATTGACCAAAACCAGTCTGCTATACTAAAAGCACAGAACTCTGCTTTGTTATTTCACCCCCGGCTGCAAAGAGTTTGTTGTTAATAATATGTAAGGTCAGGCCTTGTTTTATTAGGCATTTTCATTTTGATCAAGTTTTGTGAAACCTGATAAAATCTAACATGACGTTGTCCAGTGTTTCCCTATGACATCACCAAGAAAAAAAGTACAAAATTTAGATTGGGTCAATCTATGGTAAAAAGAGCTAAATACGACTAGCATTTCACAGTAAGTATATATTGTGGATCAGTTACATTTGGCTAATACCCAACCTGATTCATAAGATCAGTATTGGAGCAGATACCCATCAGGCAGATCCAATCAGTGCATTCCTAAATGGAAGATACTCTCACACACATTTCCAATTACAAATTAAATCCCCAAGATAAAGATAAACATATAATTCATGATCCCCTGAATACATCATCTAGATTGTTCCAGTGAAGGTGAAATACAGATTATGGAGCAATCACACTGCAGAGCACATCAAGAATCACAGTTCTGCTTGAGAAAAAGGTTGAATATAAAAAAACAAAAGGATGATAACTACATGGTTCCAGTGCATGAGAGGTTATAGATTATATGTTTTTTTCTGAAGGTACTCATGATATATTTATCTTATGATATTCTTTCCCACAGCCCACTCAGACTCACATCCTGCAGCATCTTGTACTCTCTCTCCCGCCGGGCCTCCTTCTCATCTTCCTCCCTGCAGGCTTTCTGCGACGCCTCCTCCAGTTGCCGTATGCGGGTCTTCAAACGTGCTGCCAGGGTGTCTTTCTCTTTGCCCAAGCGTTTGCTTTCCTCTAGTCGCTGCTGCAAAGATTTCACAGTAGCACCTGCTACAGCATACCGCTCCGGCCATTCTGCCTAACAACGAAAAGTCACATCAAAATTAAGGAATGGAATAATGGTTAAATATTACAGTATACTTATCGTTATACTTGAAAAAAACAAAAACAAAAAGAAGAGATATATATAAGAAGAAATATAAAAGAGAGTTGAGTAAAAGGCCCTTGATGAATAGGCTGATTAAAAGGCTAAATTAAACTTTAATTAGATTTTAATGATTTTCCTTTGAAAGACAAATTTAAAGACATTTTAGAACAAATTTTGGAACAAAACATGCAGGAAGGTTTCCGTTGACCAGTGGCAAAAATGAATTTGCAGCTTGTTTTGTTTGAACCACAGCAAGGTCACAACATAACACCGGCCAACTTAAAATTATAATTTTAAAAAGTTGTTCTAGTACACTTGGCTGAATACAAAGTACCTAATTAGTGACATTATTTTCACCACTCACAAAACTAAAATACTAAATTCAAATCCAACACTTGACTAAAGAGTTAAACTGAAGACATTTCACTGCTTTTTCAGGGCCCAGAGTGGGTCATTTTATGCTTATGTAAATTAAAATACTTTCCTTGTTAAATTAGTATATTTTAAACAATGGAATACTTTCATCAGTACATAAACATACTGTACACTGTATTAAGACAAATCACAAATCATGAAAAGAAATTTGAGGGAAGATACCAGTTTCTTCTCCAAAGAGCTGTTTGTTGCCTCTAGTTCTTGAATGCGACTGGTGGCGTCAGCCAGAGCTTTTTCTAGACGCTTACACCTGTGGATAAGCAAATATCACATTATTATAAGGTTTAAAAAACAAAACAAAACAAAACAAACATACAAAAAATAGAGGGTACAATATCAAGCAGGGGCAACGTGAGAGCCAACAGGACTTAATGTTTTTGGTGACATTTGGTTCAATTGTGTTTTCAGGAGCTTTCACCTACATTTCACAGCCTCCATCAGCTGAGTTTGTTCAGTAGTCTTTGAGTGTATTGATTTTATATTAGACTGCATTGCCTCATTTATTTTGTTTGAAAAAAAAGCAGTAAAAAATTGGTAAATATATATAATAGAATAAAATATACTATAAATAAATAATATAGAGTGACCACAAACCTCTCTGTAAGGGCCTGGTTGCTCTTTTCTAAATCCTGGGGCAGATCTCTGAGTTTGAGTTTGTCTCTCAGGATTTGGATCTCAGATTCATAATACGCTTTCAAGTCAGCCACATGTCGAGAGTGCTTCTCTCTCAGGTTCTGCCGTAGTCTGAAGAGGAAAAAGAACAGAAGAATAAATGACTGAATTTGTTCGCAGTGAATGATTTCTGTTTGTTATCATTAAGCCTGATGAGGAACATACTACAGTAATACAAACAAAACAGCACAAGAAACACAGAGAAAATAAGATGCAAAATGAAAAACAATGAACGAAGTGCTACTGGGATCTGACAGTAATGAAACACAAAGCAGCATGAATGCTTTGCATGCTGCTGTGGAGCACATAATTCACTGCCCTGAGGGCCTTCTGTACTTAGTTTTAGCAGATAACTTCTCTCTGCTTCTAGGCTTTTACATTTTGAATTTTATTTACTTTTTCCCTCCTTGTCTTACTGTGAAAGAAAACTTTGCAAACATGTTTCTGAAATGTACAAAATAAATAGTTATTTTACATTAAGCATGAGAATCCCAGTGTGACTGCACCTATTTATGCTACACTCACAGAGAAAGGACAACAGGATCCTCTAATGATGATGCTCTCTCCATGTTTGGACTGACTGCAGGCCGCAGAGTAGCACCAGAGGCTGAACAAGGTTTCAGGGTGCTGGTGTGTGTGTGACTGCCCTCCTCTTCACTGGCTAAGGGGGCGCTGGCTCTGCGTTGCTGGCTGGCTGTGTGGGAGCAGGGCTGGGTCTTATCCTGGTAGGTAGACAGGACTGCTTGGGATGCGTTTCCCCACAAGCTTTGCAACTTAGAGGGGGAAGTTCCAGTGACTGAAACACTGGAGGTATCAGAGATACAGTCTGTATCTCCAGGGTTAGGACTGCACTCCACCATGCTGTCAGGGGTTACAGGGGTCCCAACTCTGGGGTAGAGGTGGGGCTGAGTGGCAAATGAAGGGCTGCTGAAGTGAGAGGGTGAAGTGAATCCAGAAGTGCGATCTGACTGCCGCATGTTCACTGCTGGGTCTAAGGTCAACAGCTGAAGTACAAAGACGGAGAGTATAGGTTAGAGGCTCAGCCAAGGACTAAACCTTTTTTTCTTTCTTTCTTAGACTTGATTTAGAACATATATCAAACAGACATAGGTGTTATGACACCCAAAATGGGAGAAAGGATAAATTATTACTGTTAATAATAAGAAAGTTGAGCAGACAAATAAATAAATCTTAAAATAACTATGAAAAAAACTGTATATACAATAAGGTGCAAGAGGTATTTTCTTAAGTCTATATGAATTACGTCTGAAGCAGGCTAACTGTTTGCACGTTTCCTATTACTCATGAACACACTCAATGGTAATTTCCAATTTCAATAAATATGAACATCCATAGAATAATTTTTTATTGTGTCTTCTTCATCTTTATACAAATCACATCTGTTGATAACATCTACAGATCTTGACATTTAAGAGTTGGTGGGATACACTGTATATTATGCACAATTTCATAGTGTACTTCTCTTGATGCCAAGGACTAAATCAACCACTGATGTGTGAATCGTGTGAAATACCTGTGGTGACGAAGAACTGGATATAACAGAGCCTTCCCAGTCTGAACGTTTACAATCTGTTCTTTGCTTGTTCTGATAGATTTCTCTGAGAGACAGCTGAGGCTCCTGAGCTGGATTCTACAGGACACAGAAATAAGATATTTAGGAGAACTAACACAAACTAGCCAAATGCAAGTAGATTCTGAATATTATCAGTTAATCTCCTCAAACACAATTTGGTGCAGGCCCTCCTGTCTTTTTCTACTCTAAAACACACTTTGAGCTTGTACAAGATGTTCTTGTACAATAGATAAATAAAAAACCACAAACAGTTCTTCTGAACCACAGAAGTGACATCCACGTTCACTTTATGCTAAGAGATGTACCTGCTGATGTTCCTTGTGCTAAGACGGTCTATATCTTAAGAACTTAATTGTTAATTATGAAGAAAACTCGTACTCTTTGCTGGTTTCATAACTAACCACCAATCAAATAATAGAAGGAAAGACTCAGACATGTACAGTATATATAATGGAAAACATTATGAGCAATTTTACAAATGAAAGTGGACCTTCAGATGGACTTCAGTCAGCACATATCTTGCCAATGAAGGACATCTGTCCCAGTAAAACTCTCAGAGATTATTATCTTACCTAAATTTGTTTAACCTGCAGACCCACTGGTTGTACCTTTTTTATTCAAGTATGCATATGCATATGTATGCATATAATGTATGTGCATACACATACAGATCTTTAAGTATTTCTGTGTTGGACTCCCTTTTTTCCTGCATTCCTATGATTTCAGTGAGTCTTGTTGTCAAGGAATGTTGATGTTGATGATTCTATTTTTTTACAACAGTGTGAAATAAAATACAATAAAACACATTTTGGAACAGTACAGTTAGGAAGTGAAACCTGGAATCCACAGCCTTGATAAACAGCTTAAATGGTTAGTTTAATGTCTTGATAACATGTCTTGAAAATTCACCACTGATGCGGCAGAAGTAACTGTGGGACATCCCTTCAGTCACAGTGTCAAAGTCACTGAGTGTCAATGAGAACTGCAGTGTTTTACTCACTAGACTCGATGTCTCTTGCAGAAGGAGGTAAGTGCCAGTGTCAAAGCTGTCTGGCAAGGGCCGATACAGTTCACTCTCATTCAGACGCCAATAAGTCAGGCCTACGACACAGAGGAGAATGCAGTGTGATTAATAATCATTTGTACAGTAGTTTACACATTTCTTGTGTATTTCTGGTAGTGATGGCCACCCTAATATAGTCAACAATTGCATTTTTATTGATCAATGGTTGTATCAATTTTTGGTTTATTTCTTATGGCTTCTGCAAGTATTAAGTAGAGTACATTATTCACATTTCAATGCAAAGTTTTTAAATTGTGTAGAATTCAAGGGTTTCATAAAAATGTCATTAACTTCTCCTTAGTGATGTGTAAGTACAGACTGTGTGTGACTAGGTCAGGTCTATAAACAAAGACTCTCGTTGGTTGGTCTAGACTCAGAAATGAACATTTCCCTGGCTGCATGAGTAAATCTGCAGCTTAAATAATATCCAGCAACTATAACAACTGTTACAATGAAGAAGGGAGCTGTTGTCAACTAATGTGTTGTCATGAAGTATTTTTAGGTCAGACCAGTAGGGGTGCTAGTGAAAAGGTCTAGCTGGTGCAACAGTGCCATCCTACTGTAACTTGTTGTAATTACTACAGAGTTTCATCTTTCATAAAAACTGTAATATCATGAATTGTTTAGTTTATCACAGTCATTTTGTCAGTGATTTCTTTACACTGTCCAAGCCTTGCAGTTCTGTGTTTTGTCTGAGTCAGTGAATTGATACCTGATGCCTCAGACATCAGGCTGTCACTCCTCCTCAGGGGAAAAGCACTGGACGATGGCCCAGCCGGTCGATGCTAAAACCCAATAGAGATGAGTGGATTAGACTCAGCAGCAGGACTGTAATCAGGACAACCACAACAGACATATGCACCAAAAACAAAAACACTACAGATGCATGGCAATGATAAACATTGGGCAATGTTATCTTTTTTTATTATTCTTGCAAAATCTTATCTGTCCTGAAGGAGCAGCTGTTACCACTTGGTGAGTTGTACCTGGTCCTGGGAGTCTGTGCTCTCCAGGGGGTTTTGTCTGTGGGGTTCTCTGGTGCTGCGTGGCAGCTCCTGGTACTCTGGGATTTGGGACGAAGCTTGTCCTGCTTTGCTCTTCTTGGGCCTGAGTTTCTGCCTCTGGGCCCAGGAGGTCAAAGGCTGGCTGGTGCTGCCAACAGAAGAGGCCAAGGTCAGTACTATGATTCCTCAGGAACAATGCTGACTAAATCTCAGCAGGTTTCTGCAGGATTCACCCAGTTACATTTAAGACTTTTAAAGACACTAAATGCAATTTAGTATGTTTCACTGTCATACCAGCCAAAGAAATAAAGATACCCTGCCTCAAGGAGTTGCGGTTAGCGTGTCTCATAAACGCTCAGACATACCCAGAGGTTCTCTGCTGGTAGACTAAAGGATTAACTTCCTCCACTCCAAGAGTCCTCTCATCAGAAAAATCCTGCTGGCACCCAATCACAGTTGTCTTTGTGGCTTCCTGGAAGTTAGAGGACCAGTTATGCTTCTCCCTCCCTTGACTACCATCCTCATCTTCCCCTGGCGATCCAGCAGGTTCCAGACCTGTTTCCCAAGCAGACAGAGTCCCATATCCACTGCTGAGCACTGTAGTCGGCCGCTCCTCCCCTGGGTTGGCGGTTTCTGATCTGTGGAGTGGAGGTGAGGGGGAGCTAAAAGGTGTATGGGCAGGGGCTGCCAGGCTGTCATTGTCACTGGGCGAATTTTTGGGAATTGTGCAGTCACTGGAGATGAGGGGGAAAATATAGTCCTTTGTGTCAGTAGTAGTTTTGGTCACCGGTGTTGGAGAAAACTCTGTGTGTGGCTGGACACTCGCCTGGCGGTTCTGGAGCTGAACCAGGGCCTTAATTTCATCTTGAATCAACTGGGAAAAAGCACATCATTGTTTCACTGGATGATCAAATGCTTTAAAATCATGTGATAGGAGAGGATCAAATGCAGGCTAACCTGTATTTGGCACTGGTATTGTTCTTGCTGAGCGAGTATTTGCTCTTGGTATTGCTTCTCAACCAGCTGAAACAGATGCAGCCATCGGCTCTGTAGAAGAAAAAAGGAAAGTGTTATGTACCATCATTACTCACAGAAAGACACTGTCAATAAAGATATTCTATATCTGCCTTTGACTGGGCTTTTCATCTTCACACTGCAGAGAGGTGGAAACATGACTTCTAATGATGAAAAATATATGAATCACCATATCATCTAAAGGCTAAAATAGGGAACCTTATCAAGTGAATCACAAGAAACCAGGTTACACAGCTAATCATACACATGATTCACATTCACATTCACTGTAGTGAACCACCTGCCCTATTTTGGAAGCCTTATCTTAAAGTTCCCCTTCGCTCAAAAACATGTTTTGCTTCCTGTTACTTCACCTACATGTCTGAGCTTCACTGCGCAGAATGACATATGTTTGATACTAGAAGACTGTTTTGACATTCATCTGCTGAAGAGGAAGGTTTCTCTGTGATCACCTTAAATCTCAGCAGGATTTTATGACATTAGAAATAATTTGGAAGCCAATCACAGTCCAGTATGCAACTTACACAAGTGTGATGTGGAAACTTGAAGCTTCCAGCGCACAAACAATGAAGTTAACTTCCATTGTCTTGGCAGGGGCCCCACCAACTTGACCCCTGATCCTCCCAAGAAACCACAGGAAAAAAATTACAAATCCAAAAACTGAGAACAAAATATTTAATTTATGTTATTACCCAATTTATGTGCACTCGTTTTATTTCAGCTCAGTGTGAGAGTCTATCGTGTATCGCCTCCTGTTTCAGGTATGCCTCCACGACATGTGTAGTCTCTCCACACACACACACACGACACAGGCTGACAACTTGTCATGTTACGCACAATAAAAGCTCCCACAAGCGTTATAAAAATCTGTAAAATTATAGCTGGACAGATGTCAACCCAAAATGTCAGAAAGAAATATCTGCATTATTTTTCAAATACACAGTCTGGTGACTGGTAGAAGGGAAGCCAGCCCTTGTCCTCTCCTGCAAGTGTGTTAATTATTACTAATTATTATAAAAATCTCCTTCAAATTTTAAGAATTTTCATCACAGTAAACTAACTGTAACCATAAACAGAATCATGCACATGGTCTATATCCTCCCTGTAATGCAAATATATAGCCAAGAGATGAGCCTTTAATCAGGGAGAAATCTAGCTGGGAAAATCCTCTGCCCATTTATGGTCACAATGTTTCTTGTTTACATGATGTTTGACTGATTATTTTACTGGACAAAGCCACCTGTACCCAAGAGTGACTGAGTATGTGGTCCCCAGGTTAATTCCAGTCAGGGGCTTTTGTTGCAAGTCATACCCCCCTCTTTCAAACTGTCTGCTTCTTCACTGTCAACTGTCTAATAAAGGCAGGAATGCCAAAGAATCTGGAAGTGTGTAATTCCTTAACTCACTCTAATTTCTGCCTCTACCACATGTGTGTATTTGTGAAGGCTGAGGGAAGCAACAGTGCACCACTGCAAACTCCCATCAGAGAGTGATATATAGTGGAATGATTATCTCATTATACTGCCATAAAATTATTTACATTGTTAACATTTTAATAACCAGAGAAGACTGTTCTTCCCAGGTATGTAAACTAAAAAGCCTGATGAACTCTGCAGTAAAGTGCCTCTGTGTTGTAACACATCAGACTTGTCTGTTCCCTACAAATCACATCCTGTGTCTGAAAAGATCAGCTGCAGCGTGGTGCTATGTGGGGTATTGGGGTCTGTGTATGTGCGTCTGAGTGTGTTTATGTGTGCAAGTGTGTGTCTGTCTTACTGTCAGGTGTGATTCCCACAAAAAATAAAAGTGACAGCCCAGAAATGAGGCTGCCAGCTGCCAAACGCAGCGCACAAGAACAACTGCCACAGCAGCCAACCCCAGCTTCACTTTCAACATCATCAGTGTGCACTTATCATCTCATTTGCACATTCTACAATAAGGCCCCGGAATATTTCCCCACCTCACAATCCTTCCAGATCTCAGGATCTGTCTCTCCACTGCTCTGGATCTCCTGCACCAAGGCCCTAAGGGTCTCAAGGGAGCTTGGGTTGATGAATGGGAGGTTCTTCCCTTGTTCAAATGCTTCGTCTGTGCTCAGACACAGACTCCTGCATAATATAGATATAGATATAGATACATGGTCTTTCATGATTAAATGTCAGAAAATAATGAATAATGTTCAGTAATTTATCAAGCAAAATTGTGAAACATGCCAAATATTCTCTGATTCCTGCCTCTCAAATGAAAAGATTAACTGCTTTTCTTTGTCATATATAATTGTAAACTAAATATTTCTAGGTTTTTGGACAGTTGGCTGAACAAAACAAGACATTTAAAGACATCTCATTTGGCTCAGCAAAGTTGTGATGGTCATTTTTTGGGATAACTTCTCAACAGTTCACACAAAAAGTATCACAAAAAAAATCAGCAAATTAATCGATAGTTAAAATGATTATTAAAAGTTGCAGTCTTATTTTCCACAGTATATTAGCACAGAGAATCTATTCTTTTCATTTTCCATATACAATAGTGTGCTTAGTGTGTTTATAAATACTGCACCTGATCTTGTTGCATGCTGGTGTGATGTCCATGGGCCTGCTCTCCACAGTGCCTCCTGTTGTTTGGGAGGCTGTGTGTCTATCCTCTGAGACAGCCAGCCCTGAGGCTGATGTCCCTTCAGAGGACACCAAAGAGGTTTCACTCTCCTTACCCCCATCCCCGTCAGCACTGACATGGCAATGGCTCAAAGGCCCCGAGCTGGACACATCCTCAGAGATACTGTCATCTGTGGACATGTTTATGGGCCCACGAAGAGGGGGTCAGTCTGACAGCTAGAAACAAAGAGAGGGGAGACAAGAAGCAGTTAGTGTTAACAATACACCATACTTCAGTGGAGATTTGTGGCTTATTTTAGAAATTTCACTTTCTGCTACTTTATACTTCTACTCCATTACATTTCAGAAGGAACTATTGTACTTTTACTGCATTATATTTATATGGCAGCTTCAGTTACTAGCTGTGTTACAGATTCAGATTTTACATACAAAACATATGAAGAACTTAAAAAAAACTTTAAAATGCTTAACTTAAAATATGATGCACTGTTATAAATAAAATAATAAATAAAATTAGAGCTTAAACAGTTAGTCAGTTATCAAAAAATAATCTCCAAGTGTTTTGACAACTGTTAACTTGGTCATTTTTGATGCACAAAATCCCAAACATTTAATAATTCCATTTTGTGAGACAATTCATGGATTGATCAAGAAAACAACCAGCAGATCGCTTCATAATGAAAATGATCATTAGTTGAAGCCACATATAATGTAGCTGAAAAATAATTTGCACCTCAACCACCTTCAAGAGTAAAATGCTGCTTAACCATTTATGCCTCATTAATAATAATCTAATACATAATATATAGTACTTCACTGGATATAAACTGGGGCCATTTGTCTGCATCGAGTACTTTTACTTTTGATACATTGAGTACATTTTCCTGTTTAAATTTCCATTCTTTTACTTAAGTAATATTTTTGAATGCAGGACTTCTTGACAATAGCATTGGCAGGAAGCTAACAGGAACTGTTCCTCAGTTTTCAGAACAATTTAAAAATGCATAAACATGCCAGCTCATACTGGACTGTGCTGTGAAATATGTAGCTGTTGCAATGATGCTGAACATTTCGTATTCAGAGTTTCTGATTCAGCAGTTAAGGGAAACTTAAGTTATAATATTGAGAAAATTCTGTGTTTTTCTTTTTTACATCATTTATTTTGTGAAAGGGTGCCTAGTTAAAGACTTAACGTTATTCTTTCACCACTTTCAAATTAGTGAAACCTTTATTTTTTTTAGGCAAACAAAAATCATAAATACATAGTTAAATACAAGTTATAGCATTTTCTCCATCTAGACAACAGACTGTGACCACCATAAAAGCAGACTCCACTAACTGTTCAAAACACACTCGGATTTATTAAGGCTTTCATTCTGTTTGTGACAGAAAAGTGCTTCTCCCTTTCTCCCCTTCTCCCCTATAGCTAGACCACATCAGACCAGGTTCGGATCAAAAACCACTATACTCAGTAATGTCAAATCTGGGGTAAATTAATAGGGAGAGTATAAAGAGTGTTTGAAACTTTAAATCTATTTGTTAAAAGACACACACACACACACACACACACACACACACACACACACTCAAAGGTGATGTCATTACTTTTACCCCCACCTAGACCAAATCAGACCAGGTCAAGATCAACCACCACTGCACCTTGACTTCTCAAATCTGGACTAGATTAACAAGACAGACAGTTAGACACTTTTAAAAAAAACATGTTTCAGAATTTAATAGCCTTTACTTTATTCATTGTTGTCTTAGGTTTCCCTTAACTACCGATATAAATGTGTCTTCAACATTCAACAGTTAACAAAACATAAGCCCAAACATAAACACAAATGCTCAAGCTAATGTGTCAATAATACGTATTAGCATCTACCTCTCTGTACTCTTTGTCTGTCATGACCTGTGTTTCCTGTCTGTCCCGTGTGTAAGAGCCTGTCTGAAGCATAGATTCTGAATAGTATAGAGAAGATGGTCTGAAGTGGGCAGGTTTCAGTTACGTGGTCCGTTTTTACTGCATTATAATATATGGCAGTTTTCCAGTTACTAGTTGCAGTTGTAGGATTCAGATTTTACATACAAAAGCTTACAAGGAAGAACTTAAAAAAAACTTTAAAAAGCTTAACTTAAAATATGATGCACTGTTATAAGAAATAATAACAAATTAGAGTTAAATGAAAGAAGCCGTTATCGTGCCCCCAAGTGTTTTGACAACTGTTAACTTGGAAGGCTTTGATGCACAAATCCCAAGATGATAATTCCATTTTGTGAGACAACTATGGATTGATCAAGAAAATAACCAGCAGATCGCTTCATAATGAAATGATCATTAGTTGAAGCCACATATAATGTAGCTTGAAAAAATACCTGCACCTCAAATCCACCTTCTGCGTAAATGCTGCTAACCATTTATGCCCCATTAATAATAATCGAATATATACATATAGTACTCACCGATATAACCAAATATATCGTCTGCATCGAAAATTTTTACTTTGATACACTTTGAGTACATTTTCCTGTTTAAATTCCTATCTCTTTACTTAAGTAATATTTTGAATGCAGGACACCCCTGACAACAGCATTACAGGAAGCTAACAGGAACTGTTCCTCAGTTTCAGAACAATTTAAAATGCATAAACATGCCAGCTCATACTGGACTGTGCTGTGAAATATGTAGCTGTTGCAAATAGATGCTGAACATCAGACCAGAGTTTCATCCAGCAGCAGAAACTGGGTTATAACATTGAAATTCTGTGTTTTTCTTTTTACATCATTTATTTTCGGTGAAAGGGTGCCTAGTTAAAGACTTAACGTTATTCTTTCACCACTTTCAAATTAGTGAAACCCTTATTTTTTTAGGCAAACAAACTAAATATATAGTTAAATATGTTGAGAAAATTTTCTCCATCTAGACAACACTGCACTCAACCATAAAAGCAGACTCATAATCATTCAAAACACACTGGATTATTAAGGCTTTCATCTGTTTGTGACAGAGCAAGTGCTTCTCCTTTCTCCCTTCTCCCTATAGCTAGACCACTGTAGACCAGTTCGATCAAACCAATTATAATTTGTACGGCTAAATCTGTGTAAATTATTAGGAGAGTATAAAGAGTGTTTGAAACTTTAAATCTATTTGTTAAAAGACACACACACACACACACACACACACACACACACACACACTCAAAGGTGATGTCACTGCTTTTACCCCCACCTAGACCAAATCAGACCAGGTCAAGATCAACCACCACTGCACCTTGACTTCTCAAATCTGGACTAGATTAACAAGACAGACAGTTAGACACTTTTAAAAAAACATGTTTCAGAATCGAATAGCTCACTTTATTCTATTGTCTTAGGCTCTTTAACTACTGATATAAATGTGTCTTCAACATTCAACAGTTAATAAACATAAGCTCAAACATAAACACAAATGCTCGTTAATGTCATCAATACGGCTAGCATCTCACTTCTGTACTCTTTTGTCTGTCATGACCTGTGTTTCTGCCCGTCCCGTAAAGAGCCTGTCTTGAAGCATAGACTCTGAATAGTATAGAGAAGATGGTCTGAAGTGGGCAGGTTTGATTGAATAACGGATTAACTTCACCAATAACAACAGAATCAACACAGCACAGACAGATAGCATTAGCTATGCAGCGGTTTGGACAATTTATCAACACCAGCTACAGTAGCTGTTTTAGCTACGGTGTCAGCCAGAGCCAGCAGATGCTGCAGACGGTTAAAGTTTCCTGTCAACTACGTGGGACCCTGGGTTGGTTAATTATCCAGCTAACCTCACAGCTAGAGCTACCACTCACAGGCAATTCAAATGGTTAGCTCGCTAGCTATGTTGAGCTAAGTTGGTTTATTACAGGTTTGTAAGCACTGCGCAGGCAGCGCAAGGAAAATTCGAACACACATAACCGAAGAACAAACACTGTATGACTGAAGAGAGATAAGCAGAGAGAGCCTACATTAAATTACAGTTAACCTACCCGTTGACTTGTATCATTATTTCATCCATATTCCTCTGAGTAGACAAGTTGGCTAGCTGGCTGCTGGTTGGCTACTGCACTGCAGAGATCGCTGACTGCTGAAACGTTCACAGCCTGAAACACTATTGGTCAGAATGCGATTAAAATGCTGAGAGGTGATTGGTCGGCATTTTCACTTTGTGTTTCTATTGGCTTTTTGGGGACAGAGGAGCACGCATCTGTTGGGATTAAACTGACAGGGGACTGTGATAGCTAACTCAACTTGGTTTGACAATGATAGTTTTTGTATATAAAGAAAAGTTAAACGAAACTCAAGTTACAATATTGATCAAATCCAGTTTTTTCTTCATACGTTCTTATGGTGAGAATGCGCTGGACATTGTAGTTAGCCCCTAGACAGCCCACTGTCGAATTAGTGAAATCTTTATTTTTTAAACGATTTCACTGCATTTTCTCCACCAGGTCTAGTTTAAAACCACACTTAATCCCAATTTATCAAACCTGGACTTGATTGTTTAATAAGACTCCACTGTTTAAAACGCAGTCTCAAACTCTTTATATTTGCAACAGTGAACATGATAATCTCTCTCTCTTTTCCCCCACATCTCAGACCTGTCCAGATCAAAACCACAGTACGTAGACTTGTCAAAATAAAATAGAATTGGTATGATTATAAAAGACTTGTACAAGACTATACAAAGATGGTGGTATGGTTTCAATGATGTCTGCAGTTCAAGCAGTTCTAAACCGATATAAGACACAATCATCAGTTTATATATAAACTGCTAATTAATAAAATTGCTTTTGTTTCATTACTTGTTATTGTGCAGCGTTTTGCTTAAAATATCTGATTTTGCACTGGTCTTACATAATAGTCATATGTTTGGTGTTTATTTGTCCATGCATCCTCCTGACATTATTGGCTGGTACTGTGTGGAACTGGTGTCACTTTTCATGCAAAACATACCTGGCCAATAAAACTAATCTTGATTCAGTAAAAAATACTGGTTTTGGCCTCATCATCCCTCTATATCAATCTGCCTGAGTGAAATGACACAAAGAAAATAGAATTTATATAACAAGAGCAACATATCAGGAGGTCCAGTAGGATTTGTGGCAGGCACTGGACATTTCTATCCCTTGTCTTTGTCTCTCTTCATATTAGTCGTTTCTGTCTCTCTGACTTCTCTCCAGGCCTCTTCCTCAAATTCAGCCACTGTATATCTCTCAGAGAATGTAAAACAAAAAACAGCAACAGGTTATATGCATACACTTTCTTTATATCTGTTTAATAACAGTTTTTTCATTGCGTAGTCGTATCACGGCAGCTGCTACTGTATGTTTCGTTGCTGATAATAAGGACTTTTTTGTTCATTTATGCTATATTAGTTGTTTTAAATCATTCCATTTCTTTTCTTCTGCTCGCGCTACAATGATAACAGACTTTTTCACTCTGTCCCAGAAATGCTGACCTATGAACAGCGTTTGGAGGTGCTACAGGGCAACAATTTACCTGAGAGGAAAGTGTAGTTTAACGGTAAGCTGGAGACACAGAGGCAATATTGACCGTGAGCTGAGACGACTCATCTGTGGCTTGGCTGCAGCCTAAATAAAACGTAGAATAGATCTGATAACAAAGTCAACATCCTGACAGATACAAACTTAACAGGTAGGTTTCATCCTGATGATGTTGTTTCTGCTAAAGATAACTGGTATTTAGAGAGAATTATGTCCACCAAGGCCTCACAACTTCTAAATCTGCTTTGTTTATATAGAAATGTGGAGATTTTTTTGTTTGCATCAAGACATATCATTTGTTATTCATCATGCTGCTGTAGTAATTCAATTTAGAGGTTAAATGGCATCAAATCTTGAGGGTTCTACCACAATTTGTGGAGTTGATATTCGTCATCATTGACGGTAACTCAATAATGTGTTTACTGGTGATGGTAGATTGTAAAATAGATCATGAAATAAACACAAAAGTGGCTCAAGCAGTTTATCATACAGTTCAGGATTATGAGCCAACAACAGATGCCATTAATGCTAAGGTGGCATCAGGCGATGTACCATTACAGATAAGTATGTTTTTTTTTTGTTTTGTTTTTGATAAATAACTAACCCCTAACCCTAACATCATAGTGTAAGCATTACTGTTAGACTAAAGTGTATATGTGTGACAGCAGATGTGAAGATGGCATTAGCCAGCGGTCACTGGCTGGAGAAAGAGATGAGGAGAAGCCCTATCCCAGGTAGGTCAGTATTTGTTCTGTACCTTACAAAATGCCATAGCATTGTATATTACCTTTGCTCAGGCTAGCTGTGACCATGGTAACTGCTGTTCATCAAAAGTCATATGCATGAAAAAGATGTTTATTGTTCCGTGGTTTGACCCTCCAGGTAAGGATGATGCTTTAGCTGGTGGCAGGAAATGTTGCCTTTCTGTTTGAGGAGCCTAGCAGCAACTGAGAGGTGATTTAACCTTTCTTCCAAGCCACCCAATAAACAGTCAGTTTCTACATTTATGCTCATAAACATTTGAACGTGTCTAGCTGCACTGTAAAACATGACTGCAACATGAAATCTGGATGGTCTGTTCTCATTTATTTAGGAGGACAACACTGTTTACTTCAATGACTTCTACATGCTAACAGGTACAAATGAAAGAGGACTATATCATATGCTATGGAGCCCCCAGATTCCTGAAAGATGATATTTTGACAGTGTTTTGGGGGCTTTGGGGACTCTAATAATAATAATAATAAAGAAAAGAAAAGGAAAAAGAAAAAAAAGGAAAAAAGCCAATTGTCGCCTCTCATATATATCTCATCTCATATATTTTTTTCTTGATTTTGCATAGATTATAATATATTTAATTTTTTATTAATATATATTTGACACTGATTTTACTTTATTTAGCTACACAATTCCCCAGTAGGTCAGATTTGTTCCAAGCAGCACAGATAGTTTACAGAAACTCTGATCAGAGGCTCTCTTTGTAAACTCAGGGCCGCTGTTGCTCACCCACTGTAACTGAGAGGAACAAATACAATCCGAGGGTTTTGTTGTTGTTTGTAGTTTCCCCTGATGACGTCACATGGGAGGAGATTCCTCAGAGCGGAGAGGTTCCCTCAGCCAGAGAAGGACACACCCTCTGGTAAACTACAGTGACTTCTGTGCTATTGATCATAAGTACGAAGTATACAAATTGTGAAACAAGACAATAGAAAACATAAGCTCAATCATTTTTATTATATTATATTTAAATTATTATCACTTGGTGTCTTAACAGTAGTTCAGGTTAAGTTCTGTTATCATTATTATCCTCACTTGTTATTTATGTTAGCTAATCTGTGTGGGTATCACACTGTTAAGCTCCTGGTCTGACTCAAAGTTGGCAAAGTGAGCTTTGTTTGGGCTAACTTTGTAGTAGCCCAAATATAGCTAACAAACTTTATTTCAAAACTTCAGATGAAGCTCAGTGCTTCATATGATATTACATAAAAATTACACCAATTAAACAAAATTTTAAATATCAAACAGACAACTAAAAAGATTCAAAAGGTGAAGATGTTGAAGATGTTTCTTGAGGGATTTTGCATATTGGATATTTATAGGTAAGCTATTCCACAGTTTTGCTTAATAGTAGCAGCGTATCGTTAGCTCCTGTAATGGCAGTGGCTGCCCACAATAAAAGTATTACTGTTCTGATGAGAGAAGAAGTCATTGACTTGAGGGCTGCAAAGAGTGGTTCTTCTTTGATGGAATAATCAGTAGCTACTAGCAATGACAGTACTCTACACTAATGCAGTCTCGTCTCCTTGTCAGTGTGGTGAAAGGGAAGTTGTATCTGTTTGGTGGAGTGTCTAGCCCTGATGCTGCTGAGTGTCTTCCAGGAGTCTACAGCTTTGACATAGGTGAGGATGGTACAGAGCAGGTGGGGGAAGAGCTTCTTTGTGTTGCCAAAGCCAAACATGGCTGTGATGGTATGCATTTTTTTCTAACAGTGTCTCTGACCTGGGAATGCTTAGCAATCGGGGGCGTGGCCCTCAGAACCCTCAGACACAGCTCTGTTGCTGTGGGAGACAACATCTATGTGTATGGAGGCATTCTGGGAGGGAATCCAGCTGATGACCTCCTGGTCTTCAACACAGGTCCAAAAAATAAAAATACATGTTACAGCATTATTATCATGATTGTTTCATCATCTCTATATTAAAGTTATGAGGACAGCATGCTTCCTGCTTAAGGAAAAAAGGAACAACAAAAAACATTTGTATTGTTTTGAACAGTTTTTGTATCTACCTCTTACACTCTCTGACTGTGTTTCAGTGTCTCTCACCTGGACACCAGTTAAGACTAGTGGATCGCTGCCTCCTGCCCTGTAAGACACTTTGTTCCACTTAATATTAGTTTCTTCAAGGGTTTATCAGAGGAATGTTAGATTATATTAAAATGTGCATTTTTCTTGTCAGAGCACGTGCAGCTCATTAACACTGACATGCACTGATAAAAAACAAGGTGTGTTGACCTTGTGTGTTGTGTATGTGTAGGTGTGGTCAGAGTTTTGCTCTGGTTGGTGACCAGGTGTACATGTTTGGGGGTTACGGAGCAGGTGGAGACTTCTGTAAAGACCTTCATGTCCTCAACACAGGTATACACTGATTCAGATTAACCCTAACCCTATCTCTGATGTGATTTTTTTCATGTAACCTCACTTCTTATGTACAATATAACAACACAACAAAACACACTTGATTCAGCCACTGATACAGGTAAAAGAAAGTTTGAGAATTCAGTGAAAACACACCATGTGTATTCTTGAGCTCTAACAAACATGTTAACTGCATTTCTTTTCTGCATTTGCAAAGCTCTTTTAAGTATTTTAATCCAGCATTGTTTATTTCATTGGTTACCTTGCAGTCTCCTTTTCCTGCCTTTGTTGGTGCATTGCTGCATATATTTGTGTGTTACTGCCACTTGTAGTTTAGTGAAATAGTGTGAAACCATTGGCAGGAGTGTATGGCGTTGTGTGCTGCATCACTCGTGTATGTGAGACCTTGTTCATGACTCAAACAAAGTGAGGGTTTATTCATAGAAAACCAGCTCGTTGGCACCACTAGAGCTCAAAAATGCCTCAGCAAACCTTTAACAAACCTAAGCTTCAACAATTTTAACTCCACAGATTATTCTCTGACCTCTGACCTTTGTGTCTGTCCTTAGAGAACCTGTTGTGGCAGAAATGGGAGGTGAAGGGAGACTCACCTGCAGCCTGTATGAGACAGACACTCACTGCCCACCATGATAAAGTACACACACACACACACACAAATGTGATTGTTGTACATATATATCTCTTTATACACTCACCAAGCACTTTATCAGGAACATATGTGCACCTGCTTATTCATGCAATTACAAAACTTGGACTCATCTGTCCACAACACCTTCTTCCAGTGTCCAGTGTCTGTGCTCTTTTGCCCATTTCAGTCTTTTCTTTTTATTGGCCAGTCTGAGATATGGCTTTGTCTTTGCAATTCTGCCATGAAGTCCAGCATCCTGAAGTCGCACCTTCAATGTCGATGGGTATTATTTAGTGCAGCTGCCAGTTGACAACCTGTGAGGCATCTTTGTCTTAAACTACACATTCTCAGATATTTGTCTTCTTGCACAGTTGTGCATCGGGGCCTCCCACTCCTTTTTCTGTCCTTGTTAGAGCCAGTTTGTGCTGCTCTTTGAAGGGAGTAGTTTACAGTATGGTAAGAGATTTTAAGTTTTCTCACAGTTTCTCGCATTGAATAGCCTTCCCTTCTAAGCACAACAGTAGACTGACGGGTCTCTAAAGAAAGTTCTTTCTTTCTGGCCATTTTAAGCCTGTAAACAAACAAACAAACAACTGCTGATGCTTCAGATACTAAACTAACCTAAAGAATGCCATGCTCCCTTTTTTGCTCCCTTATTAGTACAATGATTTACAGCTGTGCAACACAGTTGCAAAAGGGTTTTATATTAATCAATTAGCCTTATAAAATGATTAACTTGGATTAGCAGCCATACCAGGAGATTGATGCAGAGGACTGACAGTTGCTGATATTAGGCCTCTATGCAAAAATGTAGATCATTCTTTAAAAATCATCTGATTAATTTTAATTGTTTATGAAATGGATAAAACCATTGTATGAAAAAAAATTGCACGAAAATGTGTTTTTCTTTGGAAAACAAGTGATTGCAAGTGATCCCAAACTTTTGAGCTGTAGTATATGCTCCTCATTTCCCCTTCATTAAATCCCATGAAGGACATCTACTTGTTTGGCGGCAGAAGCACAAATGAGGACGGCACTGTGACATCATCCAATGAAATCCATAAGCTCAGTATTGGTGAGTGAGACAATGCAGCTTATATGATAAATTAAAGTATTAATTATTCAAAAGAAATTTAACTTATCATCTTCAAATATTTCACTCTGTGTCTGTCCAGCTAAGATGAAGTGGAAGGTTCCGCTTTACATAGGGATTCCTCCGGCTCGACGACATGGACACACAGCCTTCATCCTCCATAGTCATGTCAGTATGCCACTAAATAGTTTACCATTATATTTATATAGTCATGTTTATTATTGCCATGTCTTCTAATATAGAATATATGTTTATATATGTTTGTGTGTGTTTGTTGGATTGGCAGCTGTATGTATTTGGAGGAAAGAATGAAGAGCAGGAGTTTAATGACCTGAAGGTGATGAAACTCATCAACCCCTCAGAGAGACAACCAGGTATATTATTCATATCTATTTTATTTTAAAATAACATTAATATTAGGGTTTAGGGGCTGCAGTGTTCTTTACAACCACACTCTGAACGTGTTGGAGAGAACAAACAACATAATGGGGATTTAACTATTCTTAGTCTTACCAGTAGAGGTGCTAAACAACAAAAAGTGACAGAAGCAGCCGTGGGAAAATTTGAACAACAACAACAACAACAACAAAAAAAAAAGATTAACTTTTTCTCCCCAGTGATGAAGGAGATTCTGTCAGAGTTTGGTCTTCAGGGAGTCAGCCACAGGTCAGCAGCTGCTGCACACACCTGCATTTCTGTTCCATCTTCGTGTCAACAGTTTCAGCCTTGTAGTCATGCTCTGTTTGAGTCTCATCTCTCAGTTTTAACATTTTGGTTTCATTCTGGTTTTGACTGTTAACAGCTTCACCCCCACAAAGGTTCCCAATGTCCGCTATGAGCTGAGCGATTCTGCTCCACCCAGCCAGTCCAGGAACACAGTGGCTAATGCACAGGTGATGACAACACACACACACACACACACATACACATACGAAGAACTTTGTGTCTAACCACAGCTCTTAACAAAGCAGCTTAAGCCAAACTAGAGAGACATGGAGCAGGAGGGGTGGGGGAGGTTGTATTTATAATATGGTTTGCAATTTATCTGTTGCATTTTTTAAAATTATTAAGATTTTCTGTTTTGAAACCACATCCTTTATGTGCATGATGTAAGAGAGAAATAAATAACTGGGTGGTTAAGATGTAGAGACCTGTGGTTAATGGCTAACAGTTAGCAATATGGTACAGATTAGTATAGTAACTTTAGCTAACTAATATCATAAATATTGTTTATGTTATTGGAGTTAAGGACCCTGGACAGGCCACCCTATCTCTCCTTGTTGTAGCTTATTTGTGGCAGTAGGCTGGTAGTAGTAGTAGTAGTAGTAGTAGTAGTGGTGGTGGTGGTAGCAATAGTGGCAGTAGAAAGAGCAGTAGATGCAGTAGCAGTAGTAACAACAGTAGCAACAATAAAGTGAATAGCAGTGGCAGCAATAGTTGTTGTTGCACCACTATCAGCAGTAGTAGTAGCAGCAGTAGTAAATATTCCTAGAAGTTGATATACTCACTGATGACAGTTTCTCTCTGCTCATACTATTAATACTAATACTACTAATACAAGAGATGATATTTGTATTTGTTTCCTCCTGCAGGTGTTTGTCCACAGAGACTTCAGTGCAGTCAGAGATCAGGCCATGAAAATGATCCAGACAGCCTTCACTCTGCTGGACCAGGAGTTCCAGAAACTAGATCGGTATTTCAGACCACAAGTTAATGCATGTAATAAGAGTCTTTCATACAGCGGCCCTGCCATTTGTATAAAAGTAATACAGCTGGTCACAATTTAGGATTGCTTTGAAGAGATCATCAGGCTGACTGAGTTACTAATTCACTGTGAATATCCATAGAACTACCAAACTCTGCTTGATTTTTACAGCAAAATGTCTTTTTTTTTCAGAGAGAAGTCAGAGTTGTCTAAAGCTGCTGCTGCTCTGCAAAGAGATAAAGAAGCTCATGAGGTCCACAGACAACAGCAGCAACAGGTCCATTACTGTTTTCATCCAATCTAATCTCAACTAATTGGATCTAATCTAATACATTATATGTTTCCAGTCTACTACAATCCAGTCCATTATATCCAACTAATCTGCCATAATTTAGTTTACTGTAAAACAATCTTATTTTTGTCATTAATCAAAATCTAATCTAATCAATTCCATCAAATCTAATCTGATCCATTCTATCTAATCTAACCCGATCCACTTCATTTTCTGTGATCTAATCTAATTCAGTAAACTGTAGTCTAATATGATATAATCTTCCAGCCTAATCAACATCATTTTCGTGTTGTTTTCAGTATCTTAGTGTAACTTCCGTGTGTGTCTGTGTTAGGAGTTGCAGGAGATGCTGGACAGACATCGCTCTCAGAATGAGGCATGGCTCCGAGCCAGAGCTGAGGAGAACGACCGAGAGAGGAGGGAGCTCTGCAGACTCAGAGTCAGTAAAAACACACACACACCCTAGCCCCTTACCCTAACCTTAACTATCACAACTAAATGTCCAACCTATTACCCCAGCCCTAACCTAAACCTAATTCTAACCTGAACCCTAAAACCAAGTGAGGTTTTGGAGTTGTGGGGACCAGCCAAAATGTCCTCACAGCATAGAAATGTCCTCACCACGATGGTTTTTATTGTCCACACACACACACTTGTGGATTTTCTTCTTGTCATTTTCCTGCTGACTGCCCAGTGCATCCTTAAAAAGAGATATGACTGCTGTCATATATTCTCAGATGAAGGCTTTACAAAGGAAAACATCATCAGACTTGTCTGTCCATTAATTAAATTTCACCATTTTCTCTGGGAAATTGCAAGACTCTTTGTCTGACTGGACTGAACTGCACTGTGAAAATCTCAGCATGCAGCAGAGTCATCAGTGGCCCAGTGACTGTGAAATGTTAGCATTGAATTTAAATAAACCCCCTGTCTGTCTGTCTGTCTGTCTGTCTCCACAGGAGGAGGTGTTGCAGGAACAGGAGAGGCTGAAGGAGGAGCAGAGCAGCATCCAGAAACGCAGTGAACATCTTCTGTCCATCATGCAGCAGTTCAAAGGAATGTGAGATAGATAGATAGATAGATAGATAGATATAGATAGATAGATAGATAGATAGATAGATCTGAGAGTAGTCCAGTAGTGAGTGGTTGAAATGTCCAGCTTCTACTCACAGCAGTGGCAGTATAAAACTTGACAAACTTGACCAAGCATTGACAGTTCCTCTCTATGACAAATATCATCCAGTTTCAAATGAACTGAGCTTACTGGTGATGCTGATGAAGGGTTACTTGAATTCATCTGACAGGGCTGTGGAGGTACATCAGACAGGGAACAAAGGACAGGGAAGTTTCTTGGTTTATAAACGAATCAGAAATTACTGTCAGTACTTTGAAACAAATTAGTTGTGATCCCAGAAAATTCATGAGAAAGCCTGAAAATGAAACTAAAGAAAATAATATATAATGTTTTGTGTTGAGCTTTGAAAATGTGGTTTGTCTGTGAACTTACACACTCATACTGTTTAGCAGTATGTGATGGGTAATGTAAGTAGGTGAGGGGGTATTCGTGTAGTAACGTAGTAGAACCATATGTATACATCTGTTGTGTTTTTCTCATTGTTTTGTCTGTTTGTAATACCAGACTCCAGCTGAGAACCGACAACAGGACTTTTACCAGTTAGATGTGTTTGTCTGTCCACACTGTCTTTAAAAAAACCACTGAACCGTTAGGAGCTGCACAGCTGTTGCTGCAGGCCATGCAGCAGTGTTGGAAGCAACATTTTACAATGCGCATTACATTATGTAAGTGACTGAGCCATAGCTATCACAAGAACTGAGTCATCTCACACTGTTCCATTCAAAGTCAGCAAATGGCTTTCTAAAGCTGTCCTTCACGATGTGTCCAGTTTGTTGAAGACTGTGTTGAATTACTGAGCAGAGAGCATCTGGACATTTTCAAAGGGTTGGTGCACACGCTTCAAGTTGCTTCACCTGCTCTAATTGTTTCACATCTCAAAGGTTATTGTGGACAGTGGATAGCCAGTGGCTACACACAGGACTGCATTTCAGGTCACTCCTTTTTTTGTGCAGAAACATTCCTGCACTCCTGAGAAGTTGCTATAGAACAATGTATCACATGACTACGTGGATGTGAAAGTAGTTGCTTGTTTTGACGAACCAGGGAATTCTCACCTGACTCTGAGACACCTGAGATCTACAGAGCTCTACAGAGTTAAACATGTCTTTCTTGTTGCTCAGCTCATTGTTTTTGGTTTCTGGGATGCAACGTCATGGTTTGGTCTCACCACTATCATCACATCGTTTTCAGACGCAACAGGCAGCTGTTTTCACACAGAGCTCTGCACACAGAGACAAAGCTCGCGACTAACTGGTGAACAACATTCAGCAGCTTTAGAGCCTGGTACTCCCCTCAGGAGTTGGTGGTGACCAAAACAGAGCCAAAAGGAGAGAGAATAGCCAATGACACCATGTCTGGATTAGCCTCTGTTCCACTAATGTCAGTAACTCTATATCCTGAGACAAATTCTTATTCCACTACTTATTCCACTTTTCACCTTTCTCGTTGTAACCCCTGAAGTTTAACAAGTCTGCGAATGTCTAGGGGTAATGGGAAATGGTACCATTTAGGTTGCTGTTTAAATCTAACAACAATCTTAAGCTATGTATCAAGAGAACCAAGCTACTGCTGGGATTTCTCCAATTTCTTGACTTTTAAAAAGGGAAAATTGGTCTCTGTTATTTGTCTCAACAAGACTGTTAAGGGCTTATATTTCATAATATACACAGTTTTTGGCTATTAGCAAACATGACCTAACCTCCAGTGATTGACAATAGTATAATTTATTTTAAAAAAAGAATATACTCATATACTGTTTATGATTTCTAAAGGTATACATGTTCATTATTACTAGTCAATGTAATGTGGTGATGTGTGGATGAATACACCACATAGAAAACAACTCAGCAAGACATAGATTTCTGCATGGTGCTGCTGAAACTCATTGCACCCACCAAAGGAAAAGCAATAACTTAAATCATAAAATGTAGACATTTCTACCTATTCTGTGAACCATTATAGTCTGCAACCTGATCAGGAATGTCAGCTGTATTGCCACTGTAGGTTTTTCTTTTTTAATCAAACCTCATCACATACTTTATTTTGATAGGTAGGCCTATTGACAAAAGTGGAACCCCTAGAGTATTAAGAGAGGGTCAAACATTTTAATTGTTATTAACCAATAACTGTGACCTTAAAAAATACACACACACACACACACATATATATATATATATATATATATATGTATATTAGAGATACAGACATCATGATACAACATGAGGTCTTCATTTTTTTCCTTGGTGAATGCATGCACTTCTTTACTTAACAGTGGATGCTGGCCTCAGTCTAACCACCACTATGAAAATTGTTTGGTTCGACCACTGGATACTCTCAAGTAACCATTCAGAAACTCACATTTTTCAGTTTCATACTTGAACATTCACTGCATAACCTACTATTCATGTGAAATTCTCCAGAATTAAACTTTTGATTGTTTTTACAAGTTTATAAAAACACACATCCAACTGCATGATTGTGTGTTAGCAGCAATACATTCAGACTGAACAAAAATACAGACAAAACAATGGTGTGGTGTTCTTTTGATCAATCCAACAGAATATGAAGGCACAATAAACTCCACTAACAGAGTAGCATCATAGCTCTTTCAGAGGGAATACATTAGGAATATGTTGCTTTACTAACTGTCGAGACACTGTATAACTCATTGTATTATTTAATTAGCCTAACTGTCTGAACTGTTACATCTGTCTGATTGGCCTTATACTGTGAACCTTTCTCTCTATTTGACTGTTCATATGTCCGTATGTCTGTCTGTCTCCTCCACTGTCGCATTCAACACCAGAATGGATCACTATTAAGCAAGGAAAAACAGCGTAATGCGCCAGTCTGTGTCCTTGTATTTCCTCTCAGTTGCACTATTTGGCAGAGAGAGGCAGGGGCGGGGAGGGAAAGTGAAGAGCGTCACGTTCACATCAATACGGCCGGAAGTGAGGCCATAAAGTAAAATAAAAGTTGGATCTTTATTAATGGTCTATCCACTTCTCTCCCACCTCTTTGGTATTTGTTCTCAGGATCTCTCAGGGTTTGTTTTCTATGTTTTATAACCCTTATTTATTCAATGCGCGTTTCAATAAACTCCATATAGACTGCTGCTTTTAGACAAAAATGATACAAATAAAGGAAGTGAAACCGGGAACCATCAATTTTACATTTGTTTATTCAACATTTTTGTTTAGCAAAATAAGAAAATCATGACGTTTGAAATGGAGCTGAGCTAGCAACTTCCCCTTGCTTTCAGTTTATGTGCTAAACTAAGCTAAATATATCCTGGACTTACGTACTGCATGCACATAAATAAAGATTGATAGCCATTTTCTCATCTGGCGCTGGGGAACATAACAAAAATATTCCCGTTTTAACGTTTCTTTAGAGATGTCTAACTTTAGTGGGCACATGAACCCAACTACCCTATATATTTTGGAACGTGTACTCTTGTCTCTCCCATCCAATCTCACGCAAAAGCGCTTTTATTGTGAAAGGCTTGACCGGACTTCTCACGATTTATCGTTTCTAGCTTAACTACCACGGTGAGATGGCCGTGGAGTCTGTGCTGGTTCCTGTGAAGTCGAAACGGGCTCTGTGGACAGACAGCAGGAGGCGAGAAAACCCGCCGCTGTCCCCTTCGACCTCCATTTTAAAAAAACAATAACGGTAAGACAGAAACAAACATGCACCTGTCTGTTAGCTAGCTAGCCAGCCCGCAGGTAAACAGCCAAAAACAACACACACTGAGCGCTCGTTTTGTCAGTTGCGTTCTCCCGCCGACGGTTGGTCTTGCGGGGGAGGGGCGGGGGAAGACCTAAC
Source organism: Lates japonicus (assembly GCA_033238685.1). Taxonomy (NCBI): domain Eukaryota; kingdom Metazoa; phylum Chordata; class Actinopteri; family Centropomidae; genus Lates; species Lates japonicus. The sequence continues at coordinate 7,335,975 of BRZM01000011.1, forward strand.
CCAGTCTGCTGCTGTCTTTCTGTCTGGGATATTTCTACCTTTTCCGCAGAAATGCTGCCGGACAGTCCCCCCGTTGTCTGCTTGTCTGAGGCCCCTATCCGCCCCCTTTTCACCTGATCTGGAGCTGTAAATAATAGTGAGTAAAAAAAGCGAGCAACATGGCTGACGCTGGCCCTGCAGAACCTGCTTGGTCGTTTGTCAGTGCAGATGATGACAATATATTTATTTTATTTTTTTTAACCTCGCCAGTTAGCTGGGTGGTGGTCAAACTAGCAACCTCGTCTATTGACAGACAAAGGCAGGCAGAAAAAAAGAAACGGGGCTGAAATCGCTGCCAAAGTGCAGACTGAAGACAGTGAAAACCTTGATTTTTTAACACATGGTTTGGTTTGGCACAGCCTGTCACAGATGCATATGCTGCATTTTTCATTCTAATGCAGTCAGTAAAGTAATAAAGCAAGTCCAGCAGTGAAATTTGTTGCTGATGTTATTGAAAGATGATTTGAATGCTCCAGTCCACTGGTAGCTACGCCCCCTTTTCTAACTTGTAACCAAATCACATCAAAGGTCAACTGCAGTCTGATCCTGCAGGGAAGACTACAACCCCCATGCCGACGTGCTGACGTTCCTCTCCCACTGAAGAAAAACTGAGGATTAAGTGTAGGAAAGGATTACAACAGTGTGCTTTTGTCTGTTTTTGTTTTGGGTTTTTGCTCTTCTTGCGGTCCCTAAAAATGTATTGTTTCAACACATCTGCAGCACATCTGTCTTCTCTCATTGCAACAATGACAGTCTGCATCCACAGTTGTCTTTTTCTTTATAAGCTCAGTTCACCCAAACTGCGATAAAATCACTCTATACCACCATCTTTGCATGCTGATAGTTTCGGTTTTTATTGAAAGATATCTTGAGATAATGTCCCTGAAATGTTTGCCTCAACCACAGTACATTGGACTGGAGTTGACCATTGGGTTTTATTTGTGCTGAACATTCAAATATGAAAAACATTTGGAGTAATACAACACTATAGTTCCTTTTTCCATCAATAGTTTTGGCATACAGACTTCAGTAAAAGGTTGTTGTCAGGACCAGATGTAAAAGTGCTTGACTGATTGTTTGACTTGTCTCTCAAAGTTCACCCTTTCTTGAGGATGCCAACATTGGTATTACCTGTCCCCTCCTATTGATAGACTCCTTTTTTTAGTATCCTTTTTTTTTCCAATACAGAAACCCACTGAAAAGAACAGGGAGAATCAGTGTTAAAGTACAAGACTTAGTTACAGTACTTGTTGGTCCATGGAGCCGAGGTCTAACAGTTTGGGCAATACTGGGACTTGATGTGATCCAGATGTTTTGGGGGAGACTGAGTGAAACCTTCAGTATTTTATACATTTTTCAGTCGCCAGTGCTTTACAGTACCAGTACAGTGTGTGTGTGTGTGTGTGTGTGTGTGCAATCTACTGTAGCTCTTAGTTCGGCCCTAGACTCCACCTCTCTGGTTCCAGTGTGTTGAAGTTACACACTGGACAGAATGACGTTTTAGTTGTTCCTGTCCAGCACTGCGCGGCCCCTCATGACAACAGATGACTAATCATGTGTTGCCCCGGGCAATGGGAGGGAAATCACCACCAGCTGCAGCCAAACACTGCAAAATGTCTCTTGTGTTTCTGGTAGGTTAGTTTCTTCTGCAGGTAACCAGCAGTGAGCAGGAGTGTGTTTGAGTCACAAAGCATGTGTATTACCACTTGAAATTAGGGGTTGATATGCTTATTTTTCAGTACCTGTTATTACATCTTTCAAGGACACGGCTGGAGCATAGCACTAGAAAAACATCCACATCACTTCAGCATCACAGGGACGAACGTAACATGGTGCTGAAAACAAAACACAAACAAAATACATAACAATAAAATAGATAGAAATAAGTAGCAGTGAGAAATTCAGTCCACAACAAAGCGTGTCACAGTGGCAGAGGAAGAGGCTCTCCATCAGTTGTGTAGGTCCAAAAAAGACCCCAGGGCGAGGTCTCATCTTCCAAACTACCTTTTAATGGATTATGCATAGGCTCATAAGATTCTGTTCTGTTCAGTCTTTCAAATCTGGAGCTTTAACTGTTTACCAAAGCCTCAAAAATAATTCTGGAGGCTGTAATCATACCCACTATAAGTTATTATAGTGGGTATGATTACAGTGGGTATGATTACAGCCTCCAGAATGCTTGTACACTGTGATATATTTGGAAGTTTGAGATCTGATTCCTAATAAACATAAAACAGTAGTCCGAGGGACTGTTGAACCAAACCAAACTCACAGGACTTCCATAACTTTGATGCAGACTGGTCTTACTAACGTACATTCTCATATACAATGTAGAGAAGTTTCCAAATCCATTTTGCTCTTCCACCACAAATTGTCCTTCATCAGTTTCATTTTGTGGAGTCTTACTGGAATATGATCATATCCATTTAATAGCTTTTATTGTGTAGTCCTCCCTTTTGATTCCTTAACATATTTTCCACATTCTGCCGAGACATTCAACCATTCCCCTCGTTCAAATTCTCCTCTATCAGTGGTTTTCTTGATTAATTGTTTGGTAGTGAGAAATGTCCATCATGTTTTCCCAAAGCTCAAGCAGAAAATGAAAATCAGCATTTTATACAATGGAGAAGGTGGAAGCAGTGATTCTTTTGGAATTAAACATGACTAAAACAATAAATTGCTTATTAAAATAGAAGCTGGTAAAAATAAATTATTAAATCATTAAATATATATTTAATGGTGCATGTGGCCAGAGATTTAAAATGTCTGGTAGCTTTTTGGTTTAGTTTAGAATTTTGCTATTTAACTTGTATCCTATGGTTCCAGCAAAGTGTTTCTGGTTGCTGCTTGTTGTGTAAAACCTGGGGCTCAGATTGGGTTCAGGTTTTGTTGAGAAATTTCTCTTGTTCCCACTTTGACTGTGCCATTTGTCCATGCTTCACTAGCCAGTGTGTTGGTCAGTAATGAATGAAATAAAGTAAAAATGTAGCTTTGGGTTTCAAATTTGGCTGCATACAAGTTGGGTTCAGTCGGGTGATGCGGGTACAAGCGTGGGTGCAAGCGGGCAATGTCTCATATGATCAAGCATTGAAACAGTTGTAGTTAGCAGTTTTTATTTTCAGTTATTTACGACTTTTAATTTGTAATTTCAGTTTGCCTCTACATTAGTAGCTGTGGTTTGGAAGAGTTTTGTGGTTTAAGCTCCTGAGCAGACAGTGAAGGGGACAGGGAGCAGTTAGAGGGTCAGATGTGTTACATAACACCCTGCCTACAGATAAATGATACACTGCAGGCCTTCCTCACAGGCTCCACTGATCAATAATTGAAGTCTCATGTTCAGATCATGAAACCTTTTGAAGGCTGATCCAGTGTGGGCTGAAGTAATGCTGCTCTGTTACTCCTCCGCCAATCCACATTGTGTTTTTCATTTTTCACTGTGAGACGCAAGATACAGTTTGGCCACTCACTGGTTTAGATACATTTTAAAATACTCACATTTTATCTTGAAAATATGTGGAAAATCTGGGGCTTTAGAACAACAGAAGTGCCAGTTGTTTATTATCTGAATTGCTTGTTGCTTATTCATTAAGTCACAATTTTGTGTAGTGAGATGGTTGGGTGTATTGGGTATGGCTTCAGCTTACAGGTTTTTGGTTATTGTTGTCATCAGTTTTGACACTGAGTTATTAATTTGTGGATGTGTGGGTACATTTGTGTCTCAGATCAGGATTTCAAAATTTGATCTGACAGTAGCTGACAGCTGGACTGAGTGATTTCAGTGTTATTTGTGACTGCAAACTAAATCATGATGATAATGTAATTGTTCCTTAATGGATAAAAGGAAGTAGAATTTCTCTGAACACACGTGCAGTCAGGAAGTACACCTGACATGCCCTTGAGCAAGGCATTTTACCCCCGAAGTGCTGCTATGATAAATGAGACATGGGTCTGATGATCCCTTCCTGCCGATGAATATTGTAGCCTGCAGTCAGAGTTCAGGGCAGAATGCAAAAAATGTCAGAGAGGCTGCAGAATCATAATTCATCAGACACCTTCACTGGAGCAGTCAGACGGTCGACATGTCGCCCCCTGCTGTTCACAACCAGAATCATTAACTGGATGGCTTTACTGAGGAGATGTACTGTACATAAATCTAAGTACTAGCTTTTCCAGAGATTTAATCCACATCTCTTACTCTCTCTTTGCTCTCTTAGTGTCATGGTAGCTCAGCGGTCACCACATGACTGAAGTATGAAACTTCATGCCAGATGGTCATATATGGGGTTGTACATGTCAGAATTTTAACTTATTTTACTGTTATCAGTCACTGAGAGTCACAGTGAAAAGTGTGACCCTGGTGCATTTTTCAGATTAATCATCTCACAGTTATGTTGACTTGTGTTTTACTGTCACAGGTCTGATCCTGGTTTTGCCCTGCAGACGTGAAGCCTGACTCCTGAGAACCCAGAGCAGTTCTTAACATCTCATCACTGTTCCTGAATACTGAAGACTGGGTAAAACCTGTCAGTGTAACTTGTTATTGATGTTCAAAAGTGTTGGGAACTTACAACAACCCTAAGGCTGTGTCATTAACATGTTTACTTATGTTTACTTAAAGGTAATTGATTTGTTAATTACTGTACTTGAGTTTTTTGAGGGAGCCCCTCCTGTGTGGTCCTCCTCAGTGGAGCACCTGTTTAGACCCATAGGTGAGAGCTTTAGCAACCTGAAATCATCATGTTACTGTAAAAGCTCACAGGTGTATTAGAAGAAACTGCAGTAATAAACTGCTGAAGAATAGGACTCTATTGCCTGAAAATTTTCAATAGTAGTGCAAATACTATACAGTTTACCATTACTACAAGAAATACACAGCAGACTATATTGTACTTTGCTCGTCCAATATAAATACATCAGTTTCTGAGATTTTCAATTATTTTCCGAATATAAAATAAATTGGTCAAGATTGATTCACTCTCATCAAAGCTACTCAGTCTGTGCTAGTCCAGTTATGCCCAGTTCAAATTGACCCATAAGGTTTTACTTACCTAGGCATAAAAATTGTCCACACCTTGTTAACAGGATAGAGTTGTTGATATGACTAGAGAAGCGCTATATAAGTGCAGTTTATTTACTGTTTACCATTTATTATTCTTAACTTATCAATAGGATTAAATAGGATGTTGGTTGTTTGTCACTGCTATATTTCTCCTTTCAGGCAAAACTTTCATTTATAAAAAATTGTAATTCACCCCATGTTAGTGACACTTTTAAAGGATGGGTTCACAATTTTTAATGACCACTATGAGCAGGAGATGAACAGGAGTATGATAACATCGAGCAAAACCTGTTCCAATGTCCAGAGGCACCTGACTATTGTTTTAAGACTTTAAAAACTGTAACAATATGTCTGTGTGACATGCTAAAGTTCAGTATACCAGCAAAAAAGGATAATACGCCAGCATGTAACATGATAGTGTTGCAGTCTGTATCACAGACAATTATGGTCTTTGTCAACCATGGCAGCAGTTTGTCAGGTGCTGGATGAGGTCTGTTGATGTTGTTGTAAGTCCTACTTTTCACCAATAGATATCAGTAAATGTTACTGATGATCTGATCCCAGGCCAGCAGGAGGCCATGGACAGGCTTCAGTTGGTATGTGTGGTTGCTGGTTGTCATTTTATTATTCCTCACAGTAGATACCATGTTCTCTGTTTTTCTCCCTCTGTTGTTTCAGCCCTGGACAGGTTTGTGTTGTAGCTGTGTGGCTGGGCAGCCTGGCTGCCTCCCTGCCTCCAGATGAATGAAGAACACTCCGGGACACAGAGACACAGCTGATACAGGTCAGAGATCACCCTCACTGCCAGGATATACATAGTCAAAGGAATCCTTTATCCTGTCGCACATTTAACTTACAGCCACTCCACAGTGGTAGTATTTGTTTTCCGATAGTTATCCACTGGTCTTAGTTAATTTTTAGGAAAATTGGCTTCACCGAGTCTTGAACTGGGACATGGTCGTCAGTAGTGGAAGCTGTAAGCACAAATGATTTACTGTGCAAAATCACTGGTGCAGTATGGTCCTTTTAAAGTGTCCCTAAACATACACGTTTTCAAACTCTGCTCACAACTGTTTTACTGCACAACAGCCATGACTATTGACTAAGTTGACTAAACCTTAAATATGATGGATTTTATGGTTCATGCAGAGGGCAAAATAAAGAAGTACTATGTAAGACAGAGTGCAGAGATATCACTTTTAATAAAATGTTTCTAAAACGGTCAGCAGTGATATAAAGTATCCAACGTCTGTAGTAATCTGACTAAAACACATAAAACAACCACTATTTGATTTTTGATAGAAAGTTGTAATTTGTATAGTGATAGATAAATGTGCTGTGCTTTGTGTTTCTCCTCAGGGCATGCAGGTGTTTCTGCAAATATGATGAAGAAAAAGAATCCCCATAAGTAAGTTAAGATGCTTTGCAGCTTATTTATTTTTGTTATGGCCAAAATAATCTGACTCAAATTTCCTGTAGCCAGAAATCTCATTGAAACATGAGATTAGAATAAAAGATAATGTTTCTGTTTCCCACATTAGGGTATTAAGCAGATGCAGCTCAGTACAAACAACAAACACAATCTCAAAGCAGATCATGTTGACTGTGTTGTTTCATGTTACTGTAAAGGAAACACAAGAGCAGCCTGGGTCCGACCACCAAAGTTTTGTCGCAGCCTCGACGCAACATTGTCGGCTGCAGGATCCAGCATGTGTGGAAGGAAGGAGGAGGCCATGTGATCTGGAAGGGAACAGTGCTCGACCAGGTAATCAAAGAGCTCAGTAATTACTGATTACACTGGTTCACACAGGCACAGAGGTTGTTTCATATACCCGTTTCATATACTGTCCGATCATATGTCTATGATCCTTTTCTTACAATTCAGTCTGTATTAAACATGAGGTGCTCATTCTATCTGCATATACCTGTGCTGAGCACTGTATGTTTACTGCTACAATGGTACCTGCTTCCAGCAAACTAAAATGTGCATTGTTGTTGCAGTGTATGATAAAGGAAAAGAAAAACAAGTGTTTTCAATTGTTTGTGTTTCAAACAGGTTCCAGTGAATCCGGCTCTCTATCTGATAAAGTATGATGGCTTTGACTGTGTTTATGGTCTGGAGCTTCATAAAGACGAGAGGGTTCAGGGGCTGGAGGTGCTCCCTGACAGACTGGGTAAGACTGAACAGAGAGCATGATCGCACTGATTGAACACCAAACGTAACACACTAAATACTAATAAATTAGCTTGTTAATATTGGTTGACCACAATAATATGCTAACATGCAGTCGTAAAAAGTTAGTAACAAGCTCATGCTAGGATAAACCCTTTTGATTCAGCTAACAACATGATGTCTCCTCATGTGCCCTTTGGACAAACTTATCTTTTCTTGTCCAGCTAGTGGTCATGATAGACAGAGAACAGACAAGTGGTCTCCCCATTTTCTAGCCATTAGTTTTGTTTTCTGTTGTGAAATGAACTGCGCAACCTCACAAGAATGCTAACATGGCATACCTATATTTATTGATATGTATTAATATTCATTTTTATGCCTTCAGCTAAATCCCGTCTGACAGACGTCAGTCTGGCAGATGCCATGATAGGTAAAGCAGTGGAACACATGTTTGAGACAGAGGAGGGTCCAAAGGAGGAGTGGAGGGGGATGGTGCTGGCCCGGGCTCCCATTATGACCACCTGGTTCTACATCACCTATGAGAAAGACCCCGTCCTCTACATGTACCAGCTGCTGGACGACTATAAAGAAGGAGACCTCCGCATCATGCCTGACTCTAGTGAGTGAAGTTATTTTATCCAACCTTGTTTTTAAACAGGTATGGATTTTAAAGAAGAACCTACATGAGCACACCTCCTCATTTTATGTGTCTTCATTTAGATTATATCTGGATAGTTACTTTACCCACCTTAAAAAGCAGGTGTAAATGCACCCAGATAACACTGTGTGATAATCTGATCTAATTATTGTAATGGTACTGCAATGATATTTTGTTTTATGGAAAATTGAGATGTTTAAATGAATTATTCTGAGCTAATTGTTATTAAAAATTGATGAAATGAGTTGAACTCTGATGTAATGTCTAACAAAGGAACACTGTTCAGATTGATAATTTATATGTGATTTTGCAAACATTTGCCATAGTTTCATTTACACTGAACACTGTTCTTATTATCATAATAATAATTTCAACTATATCTCTTGGATTTGTGAGTCAGAAACGCCCTTTCATCTTTGTCTTTGTTTTTCTTTTTTTTAGTAGATAGATAAAAACCAAAAACCATCTCTTTCCATCTTTCTGTAGACGACAGTGTCCCAACGGAGAGGGAACCTGGTGAGGTGGTGGACAGCCTGGTGGGTAAACAGGTCGAATACGCTAAAGATGACGGTGGCAAACGAACAGGCATGGTCATCCACCAGGTGGAGGCCAAACCCTCTGTCTACTTCATCAAGTTTGATGACGACTTCCTCATTTATGTCTATGACCTGGTCAAAACTTCATAAAACTTAGTGGACGTCCTGAATCCATCCCCCAAGACAGAAACAAAATGCAACACGTTGAAATATCTGAAGCATTTAATCCAGCACTTGTCCCTCAGAGCATCAAACACAAAACAGAAACCTGAAAAACGAATTCTTACTGTGGAAGAACACAGGATAGATACTTCTTGAGGATGGGCTTGGTGAAGTTGAAGCCTCTCATCTATGACCTTCTTAGACTCTTAAAATAGAAAGAATAAATTGGCAGTGATTTTATGGTACAACGTCCTAAACTTTTTAAGGCCCCTTACCTTTCTTAAAAAAGGAAAGCTGTCTAAAAATTCTGCTTTGAAGCGAGATGGAGGCTTTTTATAATATCACATTCTAAAAAAAAAAAATATTCAAAATGCTTTCATGATTTCCCAAGACCATGTTACACCAAAAGAAACTAAACCTTCAGATTAATTTTTAGTGTCTGATTCCAGCCAGTGTGCTGGTTGCTGGTTGTTTGATCATGGCTAGCTCCTCTGTGCTAAAAAACAAAGAAACAAGATGAGGATGGTCACCGGAGTTGGCTGCAGCACAGCAACATGACCAAATTGAAAGACTTCAAAGATTTCTTGTTATGTTTCCTACATCAGCTAAAAGATCTGGCCACAGAAAAATGGGCAGACTCCTAGTGAAGAAATGAAGTCTGGAGCTGGTCGTTGAATGGTGCTTCAAAAAGAAAGACTGGAAGAATGTAAATTCTTGGACCGGAAAAACAAACTGTTGCTATCACTATGGAGAATGAGGAACAAACAATACAGCTCAGTGTTGTGGATAACTTTTGTAATCCCTCTCATCTGTCACATCCAGTAAGGATTGGCATCACAACCGTATGGAAGCCCATTTCTGCCAGGAAAAGAAAAAAACTGATGGATAGTGATAAAAACAAAAAACTCAAGGTAAGTCAAAATTTTGAGACTTAATAGACTCATGATTCTGTCTTCAAAAAAATGTAATTTTGACATAGTAAATCACACAATTTTGACTTAATTTTTCACAAATGTGACTAAGTAAGCCATTTTTTTTTACTGGTCATAATGCTGATTTTTTAAAATCCCAATCTTGCATTACTATGCCTAACTTTCATAATTTGGATCTCAAAAAAATATTTTCACTCATAATCTCATAATTTTGACTTTGTAACTCTTGGCAATGTTGGCTCCTTTAGTCTAAATCTTTACTTAAATCATAACCTTTAAAAAAGGTTTTCTTTTTTGCTCTTGGCGGAAATGGGCTTCCATACAACTGTGATAGACTAAGATGAAAGGACAGGAAGCAAAAGGAACTGGTCCCAGTTTCACCTCAAAGTTGGAGACTGTCTAAAGCCTTGGACATCTGTGAATAATAATAGTAATTATGAGAATTTTAAAAAATACTTCAACCAAACCAGATGGTTTTGTCACGCACAAAGGGACATATTTGAAAGAGGAGCTGTTAAAAATATCCAAATGTCTTTGGAAATATCTCAAAACCTAATTTCCCGTTTTGTTCAGTTGGAGGTTGACTGACGTGGGATTCTTTTCCACGTGTTGTACAGAACAGGATAGACTGCTTCATCACAGTGTGCTACTTATACAGGCTCCATTTAACCAGCTTCAACTGAACATTGATGAAGAAGGTCAACAGATCCTCATCTAAAAGTATCTGCAGTTAAAACAGATTTTTTTTTTCTTTTTGCTTTTATCATTGCCAAAACCCCTTCATGTTGTGGAGTTGTTTGTTGTTAAAGACGATCGGACAGCTTCCTTGTGATTTCACTAAAGCCTTTGGAATTGCTCTTGTGTTGTCTTTTCTAAATTGTCATTTAAGGAGTAAAAGGACAGATAGACAAAACTGAAACTTGGCCAAAACCCTTTCTGTCTTTGGTAATTTGTTTTAATGTTAAATAGTTTGTTACAGATGGACAAACACCCGGTTCTGCAGTTTCATGGGTTCCTCTCCCTCCAATTGAACATTGAACACAGTGAAACACAAAGGACTTTAGGTGCTGAAAACGTGGTTTAAAGCACCTTAAAAATTTGGGGGATGAGATGAGAAGAATATTCCATGGACAGTTCATGACTGTGTTGGACTTCTGATGTCACCAGAGTTGACAAGGAAAACAAATCTGCAGTTTTGAACGCATCTGTGAGACAGTTTAGACGTTCAGCGTTGGAAGCCTGTGATTCCAGCTCACTACTACATGTGCAGTTGATAAAATTATTACTGAAATAAAAGTATCCCAGTTTGTATTTACACACAAACCAAACCATTACGGACCCCTTGTGGTGTGGATCTGATGTTCTCCTGTGTGTCTGACAAAAACACAAGTTTCTGTCAGATGCCCATGAGGACGAGTCAGTCTGTTCCACAGCATGTATGCAGTAAGACAGGACACGGTTGTGTTTAGTATACGAAGAGATTAACAAGAAGTGAAGTTTTAAATTTCCTTTTTACAAATGTACTTTTTGTTTTATTTGGATTTACTCTGACTGAAGGTTTTTCATAAACTTGTGTTCTGTACTGAATTGCACTTGTAGTTTGAGGATAAATTGTTGATTGAAATTTGCATTTTGAATGTAGTGTAAGGTTAGAATCAAGCTCTTTTTACTTGCCAGTGACTGATATCCTGAATAAAGTTGCCACTTTGAGTGTTTTGTCGGCTAGCTACATTTTTAGAGGAGAAAAGAATCCTAGCTTTTATCACAGTGATAGAATGACAGTTTGAGAACTTTGAGTAGTTAAAAGGATATTTCTGGTGTCATTCTAGTTTACAATTTAAAAAGAATTCAGTAAAGGGTTGTCGAGCAGTGCTTTGTGGGAGAAATATGTCTTTAACCAATCAGATGGCTCAACGAAGCATTCACAGAACAGAGTTGTTTATGTAAAACCTTCAGTCTGTGTGCTTCCTGTGATGTAGTTAGTTGCCAAGGCAGATTACAGCTCTTATTATAACCGCACTAAAAAAAAAAGACAGACTCTTCAAGAGATCTGTAGATTTCTGCACTTGTGTATCTGTTTTGTTTTTCTTTAAAGAGAAGTATGATTGTGATCATCTCAGCAGGCACTATTTGAATTAACGAGATAAAGCGTTGTTACAAAGACTTGATTCACAGCGAGGTTATGTCCAGTTCAGTCAGTTCATTTCATTCTATTATATTGAAAACAGATTATTGTTGTTAATGTTGGAATGACATTGGCCTTCTATCATCCTTCTGCCTTGTATTGTTTGTTTTTGTATGTTTTAAAATGTATGTTAATAATTTTTATCGTTAATGGAAATCCTAACATGGAGTGCTTTGTTTTCTTTCCACCATGGTTTACCGTCAGGTATTTCACATCTTCACTTAAATTATATTTAAGTTAAATTATATTTAACAAACAGATAGAAATATCAGCCTAAAGAATTCAGCATCAGTCGAACTGTACTCCTCCACTTCCTCTTTGGAGGTATATTCAGAACACATGACATATGGGTCATTCCATGTCAGGACAGTGGTTGAATCACCATCTCAGATTTTGTTCAGGCCTTGGTTGTGAATGGTCATGAACCAAGGTCTGTAAAATATTTCTCTTCAAATCCTATCTTGTCATATTTTTTCAGCCCTTTATGTTATTTCATTTTTATAGCCTCAAAAATTCTGTATCTGGGAAGTCATATTTGGATATTAATATTTTCAAATGTATTATTCCTAGCCTCACCAGACTTTGTAGGATGGAAGACAAACACATTCTCAGTATGACTGGACCATTTAACATTTGTACTGCATGCTTCTCATGCCTCCATGCTGGTGACAACCTTGGCTGGAGGTTTTTTCGGGTTGTCAGTTTATCCACCTGTAGGCACATCCATTCCTTCCCATTTGTGATATTTCAGTAACAGCTTGAGGGAATATCACTTCATGTTCACTTGGACTCATTAGAATTTGGTGGTTGAAGATAAAGGTCACTGTGACCACACAAAACAGGTTTTTAGAAATACATCTCAATAACCCCCTAGATTAGGGGAAAAAGTGCAAAATTCCTGACCAAGGGTGACATTGAAGGTATTAAATGCCCCTTTTTGAAACCATATTATATCAATCATAATTATATATTTAGGTTTCTACCACTAACTGAAATAATATTATAACTTAAACAAGATGTGGTAGCATTTTTTTGGTCATTTTCATTGGACCAAAATGGTACATGGGGTAGCTAGTAGGAACATGAAAACATACATGGAAAATGCTTAATGTATTGTCATTTAGTGTTCAAAGTGCCACTGTCTTTCCATGATCCTTTCATAGATAAATACACATAGTTAAGGGCATTTTTATATATGGGGTATGGGGTTAAGCTTAAGTCATTTTCAGCGTTTGGATTTTATAATGGTCAACCAAGATGCTCAGATGGGGTCACACTGTGACGATATCCAGTTGTCTTGACATCACATGTAAACCAACTTTACCTGCTTCTGTGACAAATTAGATCTGCACCACAGAAAAAAATACTGTTAACGTTGTTTTGTCTCATCAGCAAGAATGGAAAACAGTAGTTTAAAGTCAAGTCTGACATGAACTCAAGCTTTACACATTTCCTGCAGCTGTTTCAGAAATAAGAATAGAGAATTCTTGCATCACAGCCTTTGTTGCCTTTCCTTTTTTCAGATGACTCAGCATAAACACTTCTTCTGTAACATTTCTCTACTCACTTCACTTGAAATAAACTGACATTCACATCACCTTTCCTTTAACTGAAGCCAAGCCCCATCAGTTGAAGGATATTCTTATTACTTGAGGTGAAAACAGTACAGCATTTCTCAAGATCACCTTAGATTTTCAGCCTTTACTGTATATATGGCTATTTATAAAACTGCATGAGAACAATGTCATAGTTTGTAATTTATCAGTGTGACAACATGCTAAAAAGTGTGACACTGTAGAATAATATATTTGACATCAGTCACAAAAGTGATGGCGCAGTCAGAACGAAACCCACTGAGCAAAATTTACCCACAAGGTATAGCCAAAGGCAGGAGAGGACAGGAAATAGTGTGGACAGAGTTATAAACATTAGAGATAAGAATTATGACACTTTGAAAGGAGCTGGGTCTCTTGTTCCTTTCAGAGAACAGCTCATCATTCTTTGCTTTTTTGGCTCGACTGTAACAGCAGTCCTATAAACGCCTGTGTGTGTCCCAGACCAACCGACCTGTTTGCTCTTTCAAAATGAATCAGCACAAACAGTGCAGCTCATTCCAAAATTATCATACTGAATAGAATATCCCTATAAGACTACATTTTCACAGCTGTATGTTGGGTTTTTACCTGGTCTTATTTTTTAGGGGGCTGGGTTTACTAGGTTTATCTGTGAAATAATCACTAGGATGATGATAGGGTAAGATTTGGATCAGATTCAAACATGGACATCCCACCAATATAAACTGTATATAAAAGCCCACCAACAGTTCTGTTCACGTGAAGGTGAGTGGATTTAGGGCAGGCAGTGAAATTTGGGCACAGCAATAAAAAGGATAGCTCTCACCATGATCCGGTTCCCTTTGTTCATTCCAAAGAGCCCTTAAGAACAATTGGATCAGTCGTGAACAAACATCACTACTAAACATAACCTAAGAGTGGACTAGCAATAAGAGTCCACAGTTTTGTTAACGAAAATGTGTTTTATCAAACATTATTGTCATTAACCTGTGCTCACTCCAGCCCAACGGCATCTGTCCCTCTGTGCTGCTTGCATTATTTCATTGTGTAAATATTAGACAGGAATATAGCCTCGTTTCATGTGGGCTGTGACTGGTGGAAGATAGCAGTGGAACAGGAGACATACTGTTGTTGGGCTTCAATAGAAGTGAATGGACGATAAATGAAGTATGAATGTGATGTGACCATACCTTTAGTGTCTTACCCCTTTGATGGCCAGTTTTTCACCCCGCATTAGAGTGTGGTCATAAACATTTTGACCTTGCGACATGTTTGAAAGGACACATGAATTTGTCTGAAGCATACTGAGGCCTTTAGGGCAACAAGAGGGTTGAGATTCAGTGTTTCTCTGTAATTTCAACTAACATTGACTTGTTGATGTTCCTTAGTTAGTGTTGCTACACCTTTCCATTCTGGGTGGCAGATTTACCACTCCAGATTAATCATTATTGAAATAATAACTTGTTTTTAAACAGAGCTAGGGAAAAACAACTTCTCAGTTCAGCTTGGTGACTACAGATTTTGTTGCTGAAACGACAGCTGTTGCTGGCAGATTTTATCAGTTGTAGCTACTTAAGCTAATGTCAGCTCCATGTGTCCGGCTGACTTCGCAAGGTTTCCAGCTGATTTGTTTCACAAGATCTTGTAGAAGGGTCTTTATGAGAGGACACTGAATAGCTACAGGCCTGCTAAGCTATGACTGTACTTACTTTACTTTTTAGGACATAAAGAGAAAAACTTTCTTTTGTTCTTAACGTATGACTCAATGACTGTGTAGTTACAGTAGGACTTTAATGCCACCTCAGCACAAAAATGACAACAAAAAGACAAAGGAAATGTGAAACAATAAATAATATTAAGTAAAACCATGTTGCAAAATGCAGTAAACAGTAAGCGGTCATCTGAACTTCTGAAGAAACAGAGCAGAAACCACGATTACAGAGTCCCTGGGCGATAAACATCTGCTGTAGCACAATTTACAGATACTTGCAGTTGTGACTTTGGCTTCCATTTACACACACACACACACACACACAAAACTGATTAACGCAAACATCTGAAATGTGCTCGTCTGTTTTTGCTTCTGCTTTTTTTTTCCTGATAGAAAAGCTTCACAGATCAGATCAGAAGAGACAGAAAATCTGTAGAGAAAATTCACCTGTTTAACCCAGTTCATCAGCTTCATGTGTTATCAGTGCTCTCTTCATGTTTGTACAACTGATGTTATTTTTTACTGTCATCTTCCTCAGAGTCAGATGAGAAGCTGGATATCAGTTTAATCTCCTCATCACCTCTCACGCATTTCTTGTATCTTGTTCGCTAACAAGCCAGCCACCAAACTGCTAATTGTGACATTTCTCTTTCTATACCTGTTCAATAAGCAACATAAAACATGTGAACATGACAGCTCTAGAGTTGGAAGGTGGATATTCTTACTTCTGGTCGAGCTAGGCTATCCATCAGAAGTACACAGGTTCCCCCCTGCTTCCAGTCTTTGTGATAAACTAGGCTAAATATGTCCAAGATGCAGAGTTCAAATTAATATCCATCCTCTCATCTGGCTGCGAGATAAACAGTGAACAGGAGGATTTAACCAACTGTCACTGTTCTCAAAAAATACACTCTGCCCCTGGTTTGTTCATCAAAAAAGCAATACATGCAAAATACTCTGCACTCATTTAGCACTTCAGACATTTAGCTGACGCTCGAAAGCAGCATAGAGAGTGAGCAGGTGACGCAAGGGCGCTTTGACTGTACTGTTGGCTGTGGCAAACTGGTAGCCTACTGGTTACTCAGCGTTATGTTAATCACCTTGCAATTGGATGATGTCAACAGAAATCGTTTGACAATAACTCAGGCACCAAAACTCATTCATCTGTTTTTACCAGCAGGAGAAAACAAAAGTAGCTGGAGAAAATTACAGAATAAAAATTTAAAAGAATCATTAAACTTCATTAAATGTGAAATGAACATGGTTTGGAAAAAAACAAAACAAAAACAAAAACAAAAAAACACTGCATCATGTAAAAAAATTACTCAAAATTCTCAGCTCACAGTTTAATCCACTTTGTCCCCTTTCTGAGGCCTGATTGCTATGAAAATATCTCTCACTATATAAACAGGCATAGTTAATCTTTCTGTACAGGTATTTCTCCACACAGCATGGCGTGTGTTTTCTGTGTATGTTGGCACTGAGGCAGGTGTGTATGTTACAGACGGAGCATACGGCCATCAGTCGTCGATGAATGTCAGCCGGCCTGGGCCTTCGTTCTTCATCCAGCGGCGGTATCTCTTCATCCTTGGGTCGGTCGCCAACTTAACTTTCATCTCCTCTTCCTGCTCCTTTCTGTACACCTGAAAGAAACACATGACCGATGGCCAAACTCATTATTGCTGCATTCTACAGTTTACAGCTGCATCCAAGGCACTTCACTGCAAACAGAAGGTTTCCCACAGCACATTACTGTGGAGGCAGACTGAAAAAACAGACCATCCTTCAAATAAATGCTGAGAGTCATCTTACCCTTTAGTATTTACATATACAAACTAGGGATGTGCACGAATAATCGATTAGTTGATTAGTCAAAATGGTAATAGTCAACACCTTTTTTTAAAGAATCGACTAATTTTTCTTTGACTAACTTTTATTTGGTTGGGAGGAGATTTATGTTTTACGAACTGCCGCTAACGTTAGCGGTTGTTGCTAGATGCTTAACTTGTTTTTAGGTTAGGATTCCTTCAGTGTTCATCGTTCAGGAGGTTTTTACTGGGAGCCGAACTATCTACAGAGGTCCCATTAACTCCAAAACAAACAGACCAAGTGATTAAAATCGGTAGAAACACTGAATAAAGCAGTTTCATATTTTAAAAAAAACAAAAAACGTTTCTCTGCGACGTGGACACAGGACATTGAGAGGGGCTTGTTCAGCTTGTTTACTTAAGATCCAGACGTCTGATGACAATAATCCTTCATCTGGTTTAAGATTATAGTTATAACGTTATAAAGAGTGATGTTAATGTGACTTGAAACATTAAGAAAGTAGTCTGCTGAAAATGTTTTAATGTCCGGTGGATTTGTTGAACTTAAATGCTCGTGTGACAGCAAACAACTTGGTTAATGGACTTCAATCACTTCAGTAATCAGAATGCCCATCCCTAATACAAACTTGTATTCATATTGCTGTAAATGTCATCTCCCCTAAAGCTTCTGCACTCACACAGCCCCACAACAGCTCACTCCCACCTCCATGTTTCACAGTGAGCACTATGCAGTCAGTGTGGTAGTCCTGGCCAGGTCCACTCTAAACTTGCTGGGGGCCCATCTGATCCAAACTTTCTTTCATCCGACCAAAACATTCCTCAGGCCTCTTTTCATGTTCTTTGGCAAAGTTAAATCCCCCAGGTTTTGAGAGTAATGGTTTTCTTCTTGGGAGCAGTCTGGAGAGGCTGACTTTCTGCAAAGTCCTTTGTCCTGTCTGATCAATGAAACACCAGTTTCCACAGACCTGTCCAAGGCAAAAGCACTGACCCTGTTTCGTAAGTAGTGAGTTGTGCATGTCTTCATTTTTCAAGAACAGTCACTGTGCCTTCTGTTTTTGGTAGTATGGCTCTATTATATCTCCTCATATCTCTTCATGTTCTTCTATGAAGTCTCACAATCAGGTTTCTTACTTGTTAATGTGATTTCTTACAGTGTGGAGCCATGTCGCATTAGATGCAACCCAAGCCAAACTTCAGAACGTTGTGGTGTTCAGTTGTGGTGGTGGTGTTCACGCAACGAGCCTTAGGTGGAAATCATAGGTGCAAACACTTTTGGTATTGGTTTGGTTTTAATCATGGAAGTTCAAATACCATACACTTCAACTTGCTGACTGATGCTGACTGACTTCTTTTGTTTACAGGGTGAGTAAATGGATAAAGAAAAAAAAGGAAGCCAAACTAAAAGTAACACACCAGTAACACCTGAACTGAAGGAAGCATGTAGGAAAGAATGGTTAGGAGGAAGGAGGAAGAATTAAGGAAGGATGGAAAACCCATAAGGATGAATCATGAGGACAAAAGAGAACGTGTAGAGGTCCAAAAGACAGACAGAGACACAAACCTCATAGTTTTCTTTGATCCAGAGCTGTTTCTCCAGGAAGGACTGTCTGGTGTTTTCATCCAGACTGTCAAACTGAGACTGAGACATCTTCATGTACCTCCTGAGAGTTAAAACACAGACAGTCTGCTGTGAGACAACCTGATCCTGAGAGGCTGTTGATGTACAAAACACACAAAGGTGTCTAGATCTTGTTCACTAAGGTAGTACAACACTGTACTGTAGCTAAGCTAAGTTCCGTTAGAACCGACCTGATGATGTAGAGTTTCTCCTCGTTTCCGTATTCCTCCCTGCAGATGGTGAAGCGGTACACCCAGGAGACATACCAGGCCACGTAGTTGGTTAGATAGTAGGGGAAAAGCACAATCTGACACAGCAGGATGTCCGACAGGTTGGGCTTCTGGTAGCCTCCTTTAATGTCGATCTTGTTTTTGATAATGTCACGGATCACCTCCTCCTCCTGCTCCCGGATCTCCTCTTTGGAGCGGCGGTTTTTGCCCTTCTCCTTGGTGCGGTTGAGGAGGCCCTGCTGCTTGGCAATCTCTGTGGCCTGGATTCGGTACTTGGGGACCGTCACCAGGTAGTTGATGGCCTCGTTGTAGCTGCTGTGCCAGCTGTAGTACTGGGGGAGAGACAGGGAGGGTTCTGCGTTAATGGATTTCACCTGCCAGTCTCACACCTGTAGATCACTGCACTCCGTCCAGAAAGGAAGACACTGCATTGTTGCTAGGGCATTTAGTGACCATGCCACAATGATTAGCACTGAACAGTTAACCAAGCTGATCAAACACAACCACAATGCATCTGGACTGACCTAAATTTAATGTCATCTTAACAGAAAGGTGTAAGGTGTACGTCCAAGGTCTTTCTAATCTAATTTCTAATTTTAAAAAGTTAACACATGGTCCAACGGCAAGACCTGTTGGAAATATGGAACAGGATGTTTTTAGAACCCACTGGTAGTTTCTGAACCTGTTGGAGGCTGCAGTCGTACCTGGAAGATGGAGATGGCACAGATGGTGACCAGGATAACGACCCTGACATCCACTTTGGGGGTGAGCTGTCGGCGGTAGTAGGCGTAGTAGTGCTGGTAGTACTCCTCAGGATGGTCCAGCATGTAGTCGTAGTCCCGCCGAGTGTCCTCGTCCTACACACAGACACACACACACAGACAACCAGGCATTATTTGTGTTTTCACTTGAAGGTATCTATAATGGACACCTGCAGAAGGAACTCCAAAACTGGTTTCATCATTTAAAAACAAACAAAATCATCAATCATAATGTTAATGTTGCTAACAAAACACACACTGCTGTATGCAAAAGTATGGGCACCCTGTGAGCAAATGACAAATTTTGTCAATCAAAATGAGCCTTTCTGCAAATGTTAAGGGACTGTTACTGTTATTTCATACAACTATGTATTTGTATTTTAAGATCCTTTCTGTTTCGTGTGTTTTCTGTTGGGATGTCTCTGATATTACCAGCAGGCTTTCCTTATCTCACTCAGACACAATGTTTGCTCTTGTCTCAGCTTTTAGGTATTATGCAGGATGTAATCTGTAGTGCTATACTGACATAAGTGTTTCTATTATTTTGCCCTCCCCCCAACTTAAACAGACATATCTCTTTGTATAATGCAATACTGATCAACAGCACCACAAACTACAGTCTCCAAAATGATGATGAAAGTTGAATTAACTTTATAAGAGTTTCAGCAAAAACTGAACATTACAACCTCATGAAGGAGGTTGACAGTATTAGGTTTAGCTAGGTGTACCTTATAAACTGCTAACATTTAGGGCAACACAGAACATTTTAAAAATCTGTTTTTGACTGCTGAGAAAAATCACATCAGGTTGAACGGGTGCTCTGGGGAAAATAACTGCAGGGATGAAACATGATGATCGGGATGTGGAATATTACATTAAATCATTTTCAAAAAGAACTGAAGCATTCAGTCTGAATATCACAGTCCTTATGAGAAAACTGCAGGGATACTAAATAGACATAAAGACAGAGGCAGAGGACCCACAAAGACGCTATACAATATATATGGCACTGTTGTTCCCTGCAAGAATATTACAGACGTGTCTAAGCAACATCAAACCAAAATAACAGTGTTTATAAAGAGATCACTATGTAAAGTTGTTTTTGTGCCTTGAACTGCACAAATGACAGAAGTAAAGGGTGGAAAATGTTCATTATCTCAAGAGGGAAACCTCAGCTCAGAGTGAAGAATTAGCTGTTAGCTCCAGCAATCTGCACAGAACCAGAGAGTTTATGTGGTGCAAAGTAGGATGGTTCCACACTGAACATTTTCAGGTATGGCTGTTCAATGACTTGTGTAAATTCTACATTTTTCAGGCTCTGTAACAGAGGTTTGGTGAGATGCACACAATAACTCAGAAAACAATTGTGAGTTTTTCATGCTCCTTTGTGGCTGATCAATAAAGCTTTTCTCTATTGACATGAGCTTCTTGTGAGTGATGTTCTTCCTGAATACACTGCAGTAATCTCATACGAGCTTTTGCACACAACACCTCAAAATGTACATATATTATAGATATATACATATATTTTGAGGTAAGAGCAGGATTTTTGAGTGCTAATGTTACAAATATAATATCCAGAATGACCGTGTCTGTCCTCTATCTGTGTCTGTGACTGTGTCTGTGTCTGTGACTGTCCTTTGTGCAGCACCTCTATAGAAGTACAAGGTCAACATGCACTGGGGGATTATTAGAGGAATATTCCCTAAGGGAGAAAACAGTCAGTATTTCCTTATTCTGCTACATTATTATTACTACACAGACTCCAACTGAGGGAGATGACACACTGTGAATAAAAGTGAAAGTAGTACTAGATATAAGAGGAGAAATTATGGGCTCCAGGGATGGAATACATCACTCGACAAATCATAAAAGAATATCATAGGACATATATACTGTGCAAATCCCTTAAGTACTAGCATATTTCACACAGGAGGATGGAGAGAAGCAACTCTTACAGAGATACTGTAAGGGGTAAACAGAGAAACTGTCAGGGAAAACTATGGTGGGTAACAGTAAGGGACACAAAAATCTAACTCACAGGGAAATCAGTGGTAACATTGGTCTCTTTATGGATTATATGGCTTATTATATGTTATAACATGTAATAAATCCCTTTAGAACGATATAAGAATGTTTCATGAAGAAGAAAACTGGCAGCAGGTGAAAATGCTGGTCTAAAGAGTAATTTTAGGAATATCAAAAAAAAAGAAGGAAAAAAAAAATCAAAATATCAAAAGAATACTACAGCAGGTTAACAGTCACTGTGAGGGAAAGTATGGTAAATACTTTAATGGGGTATTACAGGAACAGTATCAGAACTTTACACCAACACCATAGGAAGTAGACTATAGGATGTGTGTGACCACACCAGTCCCTGAATGTACAATGCAGGAATATAAAGGATGTTAACAGAACACACAATGAATACCTACAGTGGTCTTATGGCGTTTTATGAGGCAGAAATTTCATGAATGTTGCAGGAACATTAAAGAAGTCATAGGACTATTTACTGCACACAGTGTGTATTCAGTAAACAGAAAAACAAACATAAGGCTGCTGAAGGACTGTTGAAAACTTTCCAGAGGCTCTGACAGAGACATGTACCAACCTTTAACGTCTCGTACGCGGTCACGATGAGCAGGAACTTCTTTTGTGCGGACTCCTGGGTTTCACCCTCCAAGCCGGGCTCTCCCGGCCTGAATCGGTCCGGGTGGTACCGGCGGGCCAGCTGCCGGTAAGCCCGGGCGATCTCCGCCTTAGAGGCCTCCCTGGTGACGCCGAGTACATCGTAACAGACCTCCGTGCCGCAGTACAGGCCCTCCACCAGCGCCGTGACCGCCGGCATGGAGGACACGGAGAACAAGAGCACCGCGAGCCGCCACCAAGGCCACACCGTCCGCGAACACCCTGCAAATCTTCCGCCGCCTCCGCGGCTTCGCTCCGTGAACGCAGCCATCTCTGTCCGCCAGGCTGCCGCTGCCAGCTCGGGAGCCCAGGCTGCCCTGTCGCACGCTGCTTGCAGTATCAGGACGCGCCGGAACGGAAAGATGACGTAGCATCAAAGATCGTATGTGCACACAATGATGAAGAAGCTTCAGTTTGTTTTCTGTGTCTAGTGACTTTTTTCTTATTTTGTTTTCTATTTATTTTCTTTCTTTTTCTCTTTCTCTTCTAGGTTGGTTGGAGAAGATTCTTTTGGAAATATTTTTTTTCTGTCTTCTGCCTTTCTGATCTATTTTTTGGTTTCACCTCTTCCTGTCAGTGACATTGTTTCTTGGTTTTGGGTCTCTCTCCATTCATTCAGAGTGTTCAGGGTGAGACCTGTTCTGTGGTGTCACTGCTATTCACATATCAAAACACTCAACAATTATTTTGTTACAAGGATCCCTCGAAAGCAGTAGCACCTTTTTTATGGTTTATTTTATTTATCTATTATTTATTCATGTTTGTATTTTCTTTTAACTATCCTTCATTTAATATGTCTTTTTATTGTGTTTTATCATATGCTTTATTTTAGCTGTACTGTTTTAATTTTGAGTCTTACTCTAATGTATCATTACCCTACAGTTTGCTCAAGCTGATTACTGTGCTTTGTTTTTGTTAGGGTTAGGGTCTTATACTCACTGCTTAGAGTTTGATAACTGATTTTAGGGAAGTAGAGCTGGGAGGCAATTAACCTAGCTTAGCATTGTAACTGGAGACAGGGTAAAGCACTTGCCTGACTCTGTGCAAAGCCCAAAATACACCAGCCAGCGCCTGTGAAGTTCACCAATCAATATACTATATCTAGTTTGTCCAATCCATATACAAAGTTTCCTCTAGCCAGGTTAGTCACTGGTAGCTGTTGTCAGCAATACCAGTTGATAACAACACATAACATGGTATTTTGCGCATACACAGTGTCAAAATGCAGTTAGCTATTGGGCAGTGCAGAGGAAAAAAGAAAATACTGCCTGGTCGAGTGTTATAATCCTGAGTAATCCGTCTACTTTATATACAAAATCTTTGTGTCCGGGACTGAATGATGACGTGCCACGAAGTAGTGAACGCTCTCTGTCACCACCTGGTGGTTAATTACAAATCTACTGTCCTCCATTCAGACTGCATTTGTAAAGGTATGTAAGTGCAAACAGTAGCCTAAAGTTTAATTTCACAGTCAGAGTAAATTTTGATTTAATGGATTTTCATCCCCTCACATAAGCAGAGCTAAACTAACCACATCTTGATTCAAGATCTGTACTTAGACAGGCATGAGATTGACATTGATCACCTCATCTCACTCAGAGAAAGACAAGAATAAGCTTAATCCCCTCAAAACCTTGAACTATTCCTTAAAGCACTCAAAAACTTTGTGGTACTCAACTGCTCAACAGCTCTTGTGTTCTCCATCTGTGAAACACGTCAGATGAAATCCACACATATGGATGATCACAGATTCAGTTAATTTAAAAACAAAATGACTGAACAAGAATGTCGAAGAAATGTGTAGAAGTATCATCCTTTTCTTTGTCTGCTTCTTCAGACCCACTGTGTCCAGTAGCACTTTATCTGCAAACCCTAAACTCAATAAATAAATAAATAAACAAAATAAATCACTTGTGTCATGTATGAAACAAACAAACAAACAAACAAAAAAACCCTCAAAAAAAGAAAAAAAAAAGACTATGCGCATGAATTTCTTTAAACTGCATTATATCCAAGTGATTAAATTGCCCATTGCCTGACAACTGTCACTGTAATATATGGCACACTTTGGATTTTGCCTGGTTTTCACTTCCTATAAACCTGTTAAAATGAGCTCGAACGGTCAATTCAAGAGCACAGTTTATTAATCTATCTGTACATAAATTGCTTTTATTTTTTCTCTGTGTACTATTTCTACTGACCACATGAACCCATAATAAACCATATGCAGTTCAGGTACTTTAACAGAAAAATAAAATTGAAAGGAAGATGCCCAAACCTTAATGCAATTCAAATTTCAGTCCCTCACCTGGTACAGTAATATTTTACCAGAGTCTTTCTCTGGTTTCTTGAAAGCTCCAGGCCAGAGTTTTATTTCATTATGTCAAATTACATAACAATCAATCAGATTGTCTGTTACAAATCAACTCTGACATACTCTGAGAATGTGTGTTAACTGTGTTATTAAAGTCACCAAAGTTGCTGATAGTAATTAATAAATAACAGAAAAGACTACAAGGAGACTAAACTTTAATGTACTCTAATAAACATGTGTTTGAAAACCAAATAATTTATTAGCCATTTTAACAAAATATCACATTTTTATTGTTGACCCCTCTTCTGTATTTACTCAAGAAAACATGCAGAAAACACTTGTGGAATATTTATAATAATAATGAATAATGACTGGCGTTGGCTCACATAAACTATTCACACAAACTCTGATAATCAAAAGTCATGCTAACAAATTGACATCATACTGTAGGTTAGTAAGGCACTAACAGGGTTGATATATTCATAAAATACATCTGCATTTTTGCTCAGACAAAAGAATCAATGACTCTTCTACCATACTAAAAAAGCACACACATGAAACACTTTTTGTAAAATCAATTTTGTGTATTTTCAAACAGGAGATATCTCCCCATTCCCACTGTCCCAGAATTTAGGGCCCCTTCTCTGCAGTGGTAGGGCCCTGTCAGATCAGCCTCATGACTCTGAAATTTCAAATCAGTGCATTTCAACTGAATTGCTGAAATCAGTGACAGTTTAATGCTAAATGCTTGGAGTGCACTTTTAAAGGATTGCACATTTCTGCACTGCTGAGCACATTAAGCTAATCTAACATATCAAGCAATCAGGAGATAATATTTTTTTTGAGAACTTTGGGAAAATAATTTTATAGTTTGGAATTTTCTTGATGAGCTCTATGACTTGCTTAGTGTCTCTGGAGTAGTTGTTAAGTAGATGGCATCGAGAACCGCACGTATCAACAATGTTCTTGAGGTTAGTGTGTGCTTTAAGAAACTGATCCAGACTTCCTCTCAGGTCCTCTCCATGGGTCAGCACCACGATTGTGCTCTCCCTGATCCTCCAGCCTAACTTGACCTCCAGGTTTTCTAATATTCCTCTCTCAACATCTGTGAACCTACCCAGCTGTAACACGAGTAACACCACGCATTTCCCTGGCTGACAGTACTTCTTACACTCCTCTATCTGTGCTGGGGCGTTTTCGAGTTGGTCATTTAAAAAGTCTGGAGTATCAACCACTCTCACGTGCATCCCATATAGCCTCTCCATGATTCTGACCTCGCACTGGGTGGTGACTGGCATTGAGCTTGGCTCAGATTTAAAAAGTTGGCTTGGATCAAGCTGGGTGTTTCCAGCAGCCAGGATGGTGTTTGCAGATGCACTCTTTCCGGTTCCAGTTAGTCCTAGTAGAACAATGTTGAATATGTCGTTCAGCGCTCCATAGTTACCGTTACCTGGAAGATACAGTTGCAGCAAATTTGTCACCATTTCTGACAGAATAATCTCATCAAAAAATTACAAGTTTAGATATCTCAGAGTTGCTTTGACTCTGCATCAAGTAAAGGGACACAAATACGTGTCAAATGTTCTTCAGTTCCTATCTTATTACAGTCTGATGTATGTGTTGTATTGCATCTTTAAAAACATACTATTGTGATGAGCAAAGAATCCATCCTGCGGTATAGGCATGTTGTGAGGTGGATGGACCATTTGGGGCAGCACCTGTAAAGATGCAACACACATACTGCCATTGATTAAGACACATTCCTTCATTCCTTCACTCACAGCTCACTGTTGCTCTGTGTTGCATTTAAAAACATAATGAGCTGCAAGAAATTTTTAGCATTTGTGATCTCTGTTGGGAGTATATATTCAACAAAGAGTGGCTCTCAAAACGTTTATAACAATATTACCTTATTACCACGGACCCAATAGTACTACAAGGCAACCTGCATGTTTTCCTCCCTAACTACGCCCCTCCTTCCCTGGGAGATCACAAGGCATTGAAAAGAGGCAAGGCTACCACTTTCAGACAACTTGGTGCTCAAATAACAACTGAATTTGTAAAAATAAATCACCAGCATCTTCACTGTAAGGAATTATGAAGGTAATCGTGTTAATCACCCTGGATGAAGGCTCTGTGCCAAAATACATTGGTAAAATAAAGAAGATTCTTTCCAAGGATCAACTAGAAGGTAGTGAGTTGTTCCTTCATATTCAGATCCCAAGGAGATGGACATTCACTCACCATGTCCACACCACATTTACCAGGCATGTAGCAGTGAGAGAGTAAGAAGTGCTTGAACAACTCTCATGCTCTCTTTTGTCATCTCCTCCTTCACACAACTATCTCTCTCATTTTTGTGAGTATATCTAAAATACAGGTAAATGATACCAGCGAAACCACTTTTATCTGCAAAAAAAGTTGATAACAACCTGGAAATCACTGTGCTGGGATACATGATTTTGTTCAAGAAAAGAATCTATGACAAATTTCCAAAGGCCAGATCACCTTCAACATGACAACGTAATTAAAACCACAGACTTACCTGTTCTCCCATGGTCAGATGGAGGGTTGCATCTGAAAACAATTATCATAATTACCATAGATGTCATAAATGATAGTTACAGAGAAGTCCCATCTTGCTTTGGGCCAGATTGTGTCTATCTCATTTTATATTAGGGTTTCTGAAATTGGTCTTACTGGAAGCTAGAAAATGTGTTGCTGCGTTTGAAGATGAAGTCATTCTTCCTACTTGAGTGGGTGTAAATTGAGAGCAAATCATCTCTGATATTTAAGGTGATCTGTGTTGTTGCTCTTGCCCTTATGTTGTCTTCAGGGCACTGAAACCATAACACAAGCCAGCTCTGCAGTAAAGTGGGACCTGTTTTCACATGTATATGGTCACAACCACATGTAGTAAATTAATCTTTCTACCTTCTTCTAAGGCTGCCTTCTTCTCAGATTGGCCAACATCTTGACTGTAGTTTTTGTAGTCACATGCAACGACTGACGGTTCGCACACCACGCCCCTGCATTCCTTGGCCAGATTTTCATATTTGGTAATTGCTAATTGAATGTTGAAGAGTTCCTTCAGATGACTGAGTGAATGGAAGCTTAATGTCTGGTAAATGACTTACTCAAGTTCTGTGACTTTCTCCCAAGGTTTTGTTTACTGATTTGAGTAACGACTTTTTTCCTCTTGGGTGTTTCTGTATCTACGCTGGGTATGAACAGATTGATGCCAGGATGAGAACATGCTATGAAGTCATTAAATGTCCTGGTCTGGGGTGTATTTTCTTCATTAAAGTAATCTGATGTATTGAAGACCTGAATGAGTTGGTTCCTCCCACGACAAGCTTGTGAGATATTGTAGTAAAAGCATTTTGACTATTGAGGATCATATTTTGGCATTCTTAAATTGAGCCTTACTCCAAAAAAGAGCTATGGTTAACTGCTCAGGATATGCTGTAGAAAGACAAAAACAGTTTATGTTTTAATAACCAATCTGTTAATTTGCGGATTATGAATTCCATCATAATATATGATTACTCAATATTTTCATTTTCTACTACCAAACAACTCCATCACAATCACATTGAAGTATACAGAAGAAAAGACAAATTGAGAAACTCACTGTGTGGTCACTTTACACCGCCAACACCACACATGAGACAGATGAATGATTTTTTCTCCAGTGAGAGCAGTACTAAATCTTCTGAGACGATTGCAAACTTCATATTTATGTAAATGTAACCACAAAACCAATAATAATACATGTTGTTCAAAGTCTGTGGTTCTTTAGTCAGTGTGTGATTTAAAGGCAGAAAGTCGTGTGTGTGTGTGTGTATGTGTGTGTGTGTGTGTGTAAGATCAAGGTAAATGTGGTCCTGAGACACGACCGTGCAGGAACTATCATAGAGGGAGTTTTGAGAAATTCAACAGATTTTTGTCATTGTGACAGCAGTGCAAGATACAATCATGAAACTTTACTGCTAGTTAAACTGAAGTTTGAGTTCAAAGATAAGCGTCTGATCCATGTGTATCAGGCTGCGTGATCCCATCGTACATAGTCCTCAGTTAATATGTGATGTACATACGCTCATCGTACTGTAACCAGTTTAATGCATTCACTCTTGTTCAGTGTCCTCTAGGCTGTCAAACACCTGGCAACACGTCACCTGTTATAGTTAGGAATTAAAGCTTACAGGTAACAGTTTAACTTCATTAAAAATATACTGTAGTGGTGTTATGCACTGCCGTTTTCACAGTAGCTGGTCTGCTGAAAGTTGGGAAACCACGGTCCAAAAATACATTTCAACAGTATTATGCTGCAGTGTACTAATTCTAAAACCTGTGTACAGTATTATCACAAATATAGGAAGAATGAGTATTGAAGTACAAAATGTCAGAGAAAGCTTAACATCATTATGTCAGATAAAAAATAAGACTATAAAATGTGAACTCCAAGTGGCATCCAGTTCAAAATACCTGGCCAACTGCAGCTAGACAGTTCATCTAGTGATTGTTGTTGGAGACTTGGAATAATCAGTTAGTTATTCAGGATGCCCAACAACAAAAATATTTCTTAAAGTCATTTAGTCTTGCAGCCCAGTTTATCAGAGCCCCTGTTAGCACTTAACTTGTGCTACATCTTAATCTGATGGCCTGGGGAGCTAAAAACATATCCACGAATTGCAATATTCCTGATTAGTGTCTAGCCAGAGATTTTGTCCAATGCGTCTCCACCCCCCACCCCCCACCCCAAAAGAGAGAGGAAACAAGCCACTTACGTGGTGGAGAAGACTTAGAATACATTTTAGCTGCTTAGTAGAGAACAGACAGCAGAGGTTTCTCCAGAGTCTCTGCATCAGCCGGAAGCTTGTCAGACTTGAATCTTGTAATAGCTGATCCACCCAGTGGGCGGAGGCGGAAGGCTGAAAACTGCTTCAAGGTTCAATAGTGAGCTGTGTTTTGTTCATTCGCATAAGAGATCAAGTAAAGACAGAGAGATGGGTGTCGGCCCTCAATCCCTGACGGTGAATTTAGGAATCAAATATTCATATGATTTTTATCAGAATCATAAAGTTATATTTATTGTATATTGTGTGGGAGGCTGCTGTTTGCAGGTCCTCCACTTAGGATTGTAATGATTGGGAAAACTGGAGCTGCAAGAGGCTGTTGGTAACACCATCGTGGGTAAAAAGGTTTTTGAGTCTTCAGCAAGTGCCGAGTCTGTGACAGAGAGCTGTGAGAAAGAACGGGTCCACAGCTCATAGTGATCCATGGGATACACCTGGGACTCTGACACATGTAAAGCGGAGAGCATCAAGAAAGAGATTGCAAAATGCATCCAGGTGTCCTCTCCTGGCCCTCATGCCTTCCTTGCTGATTATCCAGATTGGCAGGTTCACCAAAGAAGAAGAAAATCAAAAGCCCTGGAGAAAATCTTGGACCGCGCGCCCAAGCACATGATTGTTCTGTCTAATGCCAGCAGGATGAGCTGCAAGCAGAACCATACAGCAATATGTGCAAAATGGCTACCCAAAACTTCAAGAGGTGATAGACAGGTGTGGTAAGAGGCACCCATGTGTTCAATAAGAGAAGGAGGAACAGAACTCAAGTGGTTGAACTGATCAAGAAGATTGATGAGATGGTGGAAAGTGAAATGGGGAAAGCACTTAGTGAGGAAATGCATGAGGAGGTGAGGGAGTGACCTGCAGCAGAGAAGGACAGAGACGAACAGACAGCAGGTTTACAAATCTCCTTCATGTCTGATCTGCTGCAGAGGGTCATCCTGTTTCAGGCCATTTTAGCTGCCGCCGCACAGTGACAACACCAACAACCTGGACTGCTCCATCAGCCCCTCCTACTCCAACATGAGACCTGTCTGACAGAAACAAATTCTGGGTTCTATCCAGATTTTGTGTGGAAATGAAACATTTGAACAACCACACAGTAGAATGAAAACTTAACTCAGAAATGAATTGAATTTGTGATCAAACAATATAACAGTTGATTATGGTAGTTCCTACTGTCTCCATATGTTTGGTTTTCTAGTGTAGTCTATGAATGTGTATGGTACTAATGTACATAACTTCCAGTATGTTGAAATAAATGTCAATCAAATGTCAGTCTCTTTGACTTCATTCTTTTTATATGTTATTTAACAAAATAGAGATATACAGTATCAATGATCAAATATTTCACAACATAAAATATTTCTTATCAATATGACTATTCGCTGTTTGTACATAAATCTGTATCACCTGTTTAAATTTGAAAAATATACTTGTTGATGCTTCAGATGTTCACAAAGGACAGATGACCCTTCATCGCTTTTGTATAGATCAGAGGGTCATTGGTAAATTAATGACACTAAATCTTAATCATTACAATAAAAACATCAACATCTGTTTCTTTGCTTGTTCAGTTATCTTCAGCTGCAAAAAATCATAATATATTAATTATTTAAAGAACAACATTTGTGTCGTATGAGATTGATGAGTTCAGAGTTTTTCAAAATTCAATGCTGCTAAGATACAGAGCAGCTTCACTCTAAGGTTTACATTTGTCATCATTTAACATTTGTCAGGGCAAACAACACATAATGTACATTTCCGAAGATAGAAACATTTGGATACAGTTAGAAATGTAACGTGAAATTTAAAAAGCTAAAAACATTTCTGATAAGTGGATGAGGAACCTGTCAGACCAGACCAGACCGGAGCTTACAGAAACAGAGAAGGATGTTTTAGCTAGTTGAGGAAGAAGAGGAGGTTAGCCTCAGTGTCTTGTTTCCAGGTGATGAGAAATACAAGCACTCTAGTGGATGTACTTTGATGTGGACAACTGGCCATTGGGTTACATTGCAGCAGCTGTTTTGTTGTGGTCGGCTACCCTGTTCTTACTAAATACTGCACCACTCCACACTGGAAGTGGGAATGGGTCACGTTATGTAGATTGACATCTGCTGCTTGTGATCAAGCTGAACCATTTGTAACAAACCTCTGACCTGTTTTACAGTGTAAGGTACAGCACTGAGGACTGACAGAGCTGAGAGAAAATGACAGACTTTATCCTCTACTTTAGGGGCAGCTGTGGCTCATAAAGTAGAGGCCCACAGACCAGAGGGTCAGTGGTTCAATCCCCTGCCCCTCCAGTCCGTGTGCCGAAGTATCCTTGGGCAAGATACTGAACCCCAGATTGCCACTGAGGTGTCTTCAGTGTGTGAATGGGTGTGTATGTTAGAGCATTTAAAGTGTAGATGAAGCCCTGTATGAATGTGTGTGTGAATGTGTGGGTGAATGTGACCTGTGGTGTAAAGTGCTTTGAGAATGGTCATATGACTAGAAAAGTGTATAAGTGCAGTCCATTACCATTTACAACTCCACAGCAGTCTGACAAACTACGAGTGCTATGTCTTTAGATCAGTTCTCTCTCACTGTGCTGGAATCAGCTGGTCATGTTACTGTTACAATTGTCACAGTGGCTGGTACATACAGTGCTGTAGCTATATGGTGACAAACTGAAAAACATTTATCTGTGCCATGTGTGCTCAGTGACAATCAATGAGTATTTTGAAAATAACAAAAGATCCAGGACATAAACATGATATATATTTGTTAACTAAGGATTGCTTGTATGCTCTCATCTGAAATGTAACATCATGGTCCAAAGAACATGTCACATATGAGACAAGGGGACATTCTGTACAGCTCTAATTTTACTACCACCACCACCATATGCTGTCAGTTTATCTGCCTATCACACAAATATCTGTGCTGTCGTTTGGTCACAGCTCAGGATACTCTTTTTTAAGTTTCAGTTCCTCCTCCTTCCTCATCCCGTCCCTTGAAGAAACAAGCCACTCATAAACAGTTTGCTAAGGAGGTGGCAAGGCATGTTGATATTTATTGTTAAGTAGGTGCCATATCAGAATGTCAGACTGTCTGTAAGCATTTTGTTTGAGTTTCATTTGTTACAACATTTTGTGCAAACTTGGACACACTTGACATATTTTTACTGTACACAGAAAATAGGATATGAAATAGGATGTAAATAGGATGAAATAGGATGAAAAAACCATCAAGGAAGTCTGTATCTCTAAGACTAAAAAGATAAATGTCAGACCACAGACAGTAACTGCGTCACAAGATGCTGACAATATCCCATTATCAACCACACCTATCAACTACACTCGCTCTGACAGCTAGTTCCTCTTCAGTTAATAATCAAATTATTCCTAGACTGAGGCTGTCCTAGAATTCCCAGAATTTTGTTCCCAAGACAGATTGGCAGGTGATAAATACAAAGCAGTCGTACAATTTACCACTCATTTCCTCTGTGTGTGTGTGTCATCAAGGTAAAATGTGGTCTTGAAGACACGTACTGTGACGGCTTACTGGTTCCTGGCTCAATCTCCACGCCTGCTTCCTATCAACCCATCAGCTTTCCTGCTCAAATAGCTCAGCTCACCTTCCTTGATTGTTACATTTGCACTCTGTCCTAGCTGTGCTGTTGGCCAACTGGTTCTCTAGTGCTTATAGTTACAAGTTATCTCTCATGTATTGCTCTTGTGCCACTACTGTGCTAGCCCTGTTGTTCTGCTCCTGCCACTCAGCCTGCTACTGCTCACCCTCCTGCTGCCTTCACCAGCCAGACTCTGCCATTCCCCCTTATCTTCACCTGCCTGTCCCCTGCCATTTTAAGTGCTGCTGTCATCCCCTAATCACTAAAGCCATCTTAAACTTTCAACCTGAGTCTGTATTTTAGTCCAGCAAAAACCAAACAATTACAGTTTTGCAAGAAATTTTGGCACACCTTATTTTTCACAAACTTTCAAATACTGAAGGTCCTGGTTCCAAACTGTAAAATTCCAGCTACTGTTATGATATCAGTGGATATTTACCTGAGATAATGTGACTTCTGAAACAGATGTGAAGCAATCCACTGTTGGACTTGTTGGAACTGCAGAAACACTGCACACAGTTATGTAGCGTTATTACAAAGTGGAGCTTCTTCCTTAAAAAAACAGTCTATAGCTGAACGTTTTCTGTCATGCCAAAGCAAAAAGAGAGACAGTGGCTGCAGAGAGCACACAAACCTGTCAACAGACAAGTTTGATTTTGGCCTGTCATCACGTTACTCACAGCATTAACACTGATTAGCAGGAGAATAGAGCTATGTGACCTGCCACTGGGGACATTGTAATTTCAACTGGTGAAAGTGATGGTTAGCGCAGACACTGACCTTTGCAATAATAAGAAATAGAGAGGAGAGATAGTGGATCATCTTCATCAGAATGAAGAGAATCTGTGTATTTTGCCTGCTTGTGTGTCTAAACTCAGAGTCAGTGGTGCTGCTCTGTCCAAATAAGTTCTCACCTTCACACATTCCAGTTTTCATTTAGATATGCAGCAGAATACTGTACTGTGGGGCCCAGCTATGATGCAGTGCTCCAACTTTAGCAGGCTGAGAAGGACATAACACAGTGGAGTGCAAAAAAGAAAGGACTGGAATTTGCTTGGCTTGATAGGCAGGCAGCAAGTGTCAGAGGTCATGGCACTCTGACAGATGGAACAAATGTTTTTGCAATCTCCAAAAGACACACAGGGGGATGAAATAACTATTTAATTTTTCTGTCAAGACACTGGTGCTGATAAAGTTACATGTACATGTCCAAATGACACCTGTGCTAATTTACTTATGTGTAGCCTCAAGAAGTATTTTCCAGGTGTCTTTCATGGAAATGAAGAGTTATGTTTATATTCAGTGTTACTGCCACCTGTTGATCAGTGGAAGAATGTGAAACCATTGTTAGGGCAGTGTATCACATCACCCATACGTCCTAATTTGTGCCCACGAGATAAATAAAACAACTCTTTGTAACAGCTCCATAGCAGTACTACTACAGAAAACCTTTTATATTTCTGGTTTAACTGAAATGAGGCCGTCGCTGGTTGATGTCAGCGTGTCTGTGTATGAGGAGGGCTGACATTGCCAGCATGCCATTCTACACAGCCCACTGTACATTTATGGCGGGAGGAGTGAGCCTCAGGGTGTGACCGGATATATGCTCCATAAAACTTAAACCTCAAATAACACATGACGGCAGCAGCGGTGATCAGCTTCAGGCATAGGGACAGCAGACTGTAACAGGAACTAGACAATCTCTGACCCCTATTAAGTAATATTTTTGCAATGAAATTGTGTTTGTCCAACAAACACTTGTGTTTAGAATAAGATATTGCAAAACTGATCTTTTCTGTGAATATTCATGGTCCCTGGTGGATACAGTTTAATGTTTAAAACTTTAAATTTAACTAGTCACAGTCAAGAGAAATATCCTGTCCTCATATGACTCATGACTTGTGCTTTTGAGTTTGCTAATTGCTAATATATAGTATAAGGGTAGTTTGCAAGGAACATGCATTGAGTAATGAATAAAATGACAAGTGTTGAAAGTGTCAGAGAATTCTTAGCAACTGT
Source organism: Lates japonicus (assembly GCA_033238685.1). Classification (NCBI taxonomy): domain Eukaryota; kingdom Metazoa; phylum Chordata; class Actinopteri; family Centropomidae; genus Lates; species Lates japonicus. The sequence continues at coordinate 7,370,932 of BRZM01000011.1, forward strand.
GATGAAGAAAGTGATCTAGTGGCTAAAGAACATGATAGAGTGTGTTTGACCTAAATTCATGAAGTGGAACAAACGAGTCTAGCAGGATGCTGCTGCTCTGACTTGGCTGGACATGTAATAGTGTTGAATATCAGGATTTGAGATCCTGGTATTTTCTGGGAATTCTCATTGAAATCTGTTCCTGTTTACCTGCGAGATTCCTGGAGTTTTAGCATGTCCTTGTGTGTCTACATATGGCAGGCTTTTCTGCCCTACTGAAATATTTCATTTACTGAAGCAAAGACAGTTTCTCTAAACCTCAAATATAATTGTACACAACTGTTACAGATATAGCTGTCATTACAGTAATATAGAGAGCCAAAGTCATGACCTCACATCAAGGCTAGCTGCAGTTCCACTTGCTTCAGTAACTCAATGCAATCAAAGTTAACAATTTAAAATTTTATAGACTTCTCCTTTGTTGCCTTACTGATCAGTTACGTGGTACCCTGAGCCTGGTTCTGCTCAAACTTTCTGCCTCAGGGAGCTTTTCATATAGATAAATATGCTGAGATAACTTCTGTTGTGATTTTGCACAATATAAATAAAACTGACTTGACTTGACTTTCCCACAATGCTTTGAGTGAATTCAGTGCATAAGACTGTAAGAGCAATCCTGATACATGATTTCAGTGTGGAAAAGAATATATATATATTTTTTGTTAGTGTTTCGCAGTGAGTGATGGGGTCCTACATGAACATGAAGATTTTCTGCCCAAGTTCCAACAACTATACACACCACACTATATGGTCTGCTTGCAGACCTTATCATTTTTGGCTGATTTGCCCATGCATATCTCACCAATTAGAGAGCACAGAAATAACAGTAACTCATTTTTGCTTCTTCAGTTATGAATATTAAATATTAAGAGTTATATGAAAGAATTTGTGAGAGAAATCAAATGTTTTGATTTCACAAAAGTTCATTTGATATATAGTTGTGGGAAATTTTGGGGTTATTGGTACCAAACATGCAGCACAGATGACAGTAATGTTGCAGGCATGTTCGTGTAGCGGCAGTAGATCTTCCTGGGTGGGTGTGTGTTGGAGGGTGTTATATTTTTAGTTTGGACAGCCCCTCACACATCTAACAGCAGGTTAATGACTCTCAGAGCTGCAGTATATATGGGGCAGAGCTGTCTGCAGCGCCTCCACACAGAGGATCACCACTATAAGGTACATCACCTCCCCCTCTGAAGCATGACAAATATTATTGGCATTGATAAATGAGACAAAATGTGGATATAATTATAATTCTTAATAGTTCTTTTTCTCTCTGTGCAGAGAGTTTGAAGCAGTTTGGAGATGTCTGGTGAGAAGAACCCTGAGGTGGTTGGCTGTGATGCCTCCATCATGAGGAACGTCTGGGAAATCAGAGAACGAGAGTATGGACTGAAGATGCAGCTGGAGCATGAGCGGATAGAGAAGAGCGCTCTGCCCTCGTAAGGACTGAAACGCTTTGTCTGTGTGCAGATTGTCTTAAGTCCTAAAAAAGTCTATAAAAATTCCCACAGAAAGGTGATTTCATTTATTTATGCCTTTACAGGATAGTAGTAGTAGAATGTTGGGGGGAGTTTACAGCAATATTTTGGCCTGTGTCTTGTGGCCGCTAAGACACCCCAACAGAACATTCTTTTTTTTTAGTTTATTAATAGAGATTTGAAATGATTAAATATCTTCAGCAGCACAGTGAGATTTTTTGAAACACCAGTTTTTTTTGTTTGTTTGTTTGCTTTTTACACTTTTGGCTATTGTAATTTATTACACTACAGAATCATTTTTCCATTATTTATCCTGAAGGATGCTAATATTTACTAATTGGCAGACTTTAATGCACTAGAAAGATAAAGTCCATATGTCACCTTTCAACAAGGTGTAGTGTCCCTGGATCCCCTTGTAAAAAATAAATTAATTAAGAAATCACAGAATTACTACTTCAGATGCTTGATTCGCAAAATTCTGGTCAAACTGTTTTTGCTGAACCTGCCTTGGAGAGGCGTTGATGGCTTTGGCTTATGTTGCTGAATTGTTCTGCCCCTGCATTTATATCACTGAGGTTAGGGTAAATAACAGAAACACCTCTCTGTACAGAAAATTGCCAACTGAGTGTATGTAGATATGCTAATTCCAGGTGTGTACTTAAAAGCAAAAATTAAAAAATGTACCACTACAGCTGAGGGCAGGTATATACAGCATGCTGTGTATACTGGAGAGCTAATGAAGGAATTGGGACTCTGTGTTCAGGGAAGGAATGACTGATTCTGAAATTACAGGTGAGGTTAATGACTGATAGAGTTACAACAAGCAGTCAAAAACAAATGTTTTGGTTTCTTCTGCTGAAAATTGGATCTAATCATTTCATATGAATATATGCATCTCTGGGATCACTTTATTCTACCAACAATGAGATTCTTACATCCAGAGTAATGAAAATGAAGGCATCCTGCCTGCCTTTAATCTGTCAGCACACTGAAAGATCAGTAGTTAACTCAGAAACCAGAGCTCACACAGTAGCTACAAGTATTAGAGGGGATTATATGCAACGACCATTTTTACAGCTTTGGCAGCTGGACAGATTTAGTGGAGGGAGTAATGAATACCTGAACAAAGTGACATAAATACTGTTTTTAAACTTGACACTCAGCACTGAAGGAGAGGCAGCTCAGGATAGAGTTACTGTACATAAGACAGTAAATACAAGGTTTCTTTATGGAGATTTGTGTAAATCTGTTCAATGACATACAACATTTTAAACCAACTTTAAGAACTACTCAGTATTTCAACTACAGTGCCAGTGTATTTTGCGTTGTAGTACTACTTTTCAAGATGCAAGTAATTTTTCTTCTTTTTCTAATAAGAATAAGAATAAATGAATGAATAATGAATTGAAATGAGCAGTTTATACTTTTACTCAAAGAGGTTTAAGCTAAAGTAACATTACATCTACATGAGTAACAGTAGAACATTTTCCTTAACATATCTGTTGACCTAACAGCAGACCACTATCAGTTTCTTCTATATAAATATAAACTGTGGTTTACTTAAATGCGGTCAGCCAGTACTTTTACTAGATTATTAGTGCATCACTCAGCAGCATTATGTCACCTAACAGAGTGTTGCCATAGGTCGAAATATGAACTGTTATCATGTTTGGCATAGAGTGACTTCTTTAAAATATCTTGCAGATGACTTCAAATCATTTCTGAGCACATGTGTGCTCCAACATGTGTATTATAGCAGATCTGATGAACTGACATCCACACAGGCATGGGAGAAGGTAAATCACCCCAACAAATGTGCAGCTGGTGATGTAGGGTTTGCTTGTAGAGTGACTTGTGAATGTGGTGGTTTTCTTGTAATAAAGGTCTGTGAGTCATCCCACAAGGGGGCAGGAAGAGTCCACACACACAAGATAATCTTTACATTCCTTTCCATGCTCTGTAGTGAGAAAGAGAGGAGGAGCAGAGAACCTGAACTCAAGAGCACAAACCCTGTAATAATTCTTGACTCAAAACATAAACATATACTGCAGACCTCATACCTCCAAACTTGCTCTGTGGATAGTAATACATCTCACATGCTGAAACCCAGCAACAAACTCTGCATTTATTACTGTACAGTACAGCTGTTACATAACACAGCATCACAAAGTATGCAGACCTAACCAATCTTAGCACCTGAAAACTGAGACTGATCCTGATATATTTTTCTCCATTCGCAATGTGGCCACACGATGGCAATGTAGGTCCATCATTTTGCACCTACATTGAAGAATGAAATCACCATCATTTACAGTTTTCTTGGGAATTAAAATGAAATGAATATTTGGCATATTGTCTTTGTGTTGAGTAAAGATTTTTTTTCTTTTATCTTATATATTTGATATTTTTTCTTTTATATTTATTTCCACAGTATTAATCAGGCCTGGGCAAATCGTATGGCTGCCAAACAGGGAAACTACAGAAGGGTGGAAAAGAAAGCTAAAACTGCTGAGACTCAGACAGACAACAACTTATGGAAGAGCAAGAAACCCCAAGTTCCTCCTGCTCTTCCTCGTGGTGCAGGTTCAGGTCCACTTGGCAGACAAGGAGGTCAGAGCAGAGGCTTCTCCTCTCAAGCCCTGAATTACAAGGACAAAAATGGACAGAGCAAGAATTTCAACAGGTTACAGTTACTCCTGTCCATCACCCAGACTCAACATTCTGCTATGGTGTGGGGGAAGTCATGGAAATACAACAAATCTTTGCCATCACCAACAGAGGGAGGTAGATCAGACTGGGGCCAGTGCTGGATGTTTGATACTCAGCAGCCTTATTCTGAAGCAGGAAAGCCTTGGCTAAATGGGCCCAACATGATGGACCCGCACGGTCTTCATCTCTGGAAGAAACCTGACTACAAGAGGATGGAATCAGATGAGCTAGACTTAAGTCTTCCCATTGAGGAGTGGCAGATGTCCTGGATAAAATCTGCCAAAAACAATAACGAGGAGGATACATGTACCGTAAATGGAGAGAATGGATATTTCACTATGTTGCTGGAGACTCACCACCACAATGAAGCCTTGTCCTCATCGGAGTGGAGTGAGTCATGGAGAGCCATCAAACCAGCAAGTCAGCAGGAACATTTTACTGTTCCAAACAATGGTTTAATGATTGAGTCTGTTGCTAACAAGCAAGATAAGAAAAGTGAGATGAGCTCCAGGTGGGAAGGATGTTGGAAACTTGTCAACCATCATGGGTGCAACAAATCCCAGATGTATGAAGTTAAAAAATCTCATAGTCCAGAGTGGACTAATTCATGGAGAGCAGCTACAGTGGTCTTCAACAACCACAAGAAACCTGATCCCTCTCTGAGAGAAGATCACAATGATACCTATTATGATTACCTCCACCAGAAAAAATCACATGAGCAGAAGTACAGAGATCTGTATTCGCAGCTCTGCAGTGAATTTAAGGCTCTCTCGGAGTGGAACAAGTCATGGCAGGTAACCAAAAACAACTCAAAACCATGTGGGGAAATAGAGAAAGTCCTAAAGGCCTCACCACCAAAGATGGAGACTAGTTTGGAAGCTCAGAAGGTGGAAAAGAATCCAAAGGGGCATTATTCCACATCAGAGAATGCAGACCCAAACTATGAGCAACTGAAACACAGCATAATATATTGGTCGAAGAGAGAATTCACCCAATTTAAGCTGCTTCTTCTGAAACATGTGGAAAATGTCTTGTTTTCCTCAGAATGGAGGGACTCCTGGAGGACACTGAAACACAGAATGAGGATGGAGAGAGGAAGAATGAGGCCTGACCCTTTGAGGCCTTTCAGAGAGTCAGAGACTAGGGGAAACACGAGGCCCACTGCCTCAGAGTGGAAAGACTCATGGAAATTCACTTGTCAGCCTCTGCGTCAAGAACCCGAACTCTGGCAGCAGGGTTGGTCCACCACACCCCAAATTCGAGTAAATCGGGCAAGGGACCAGAACCACTTTGCACCTGTGGAACTCCCTAAGAATGGGCCAACTACGGAGCGGAGTTGGGGAGAATCATGGAGGTTCTCTAGGCGCCAGCACCGATCACAACCTGGTCAAGGTAATACACAAACTAGCCAAGGAAGGTCAAGTGTGGCTTGCCATCATCCCAATGATTTAGGTGCTCAAAGGAGGTATGTTAGGTCAGTCTCTGACTGGCAGGCAGCCTGGATGGTTTCAGAAACTGAATTCCACCATAATAAACCCTCACTAACCCAGTGGAGGGAAGCTTGGAGGTGGTCCATCTTCCACACAGACCACTGGACTGAGCAGGTGCCTGGAGAGAATTGGGTGGATGAGGTAATGGAGATCCAACCCCTGAAAGAGATGATTTCCTTGCAGAGAGCCAACGCTAAAATGAGCTGGTCTTTTGATAACCAGATGTTCAGAGAAAGATACTCCGAGAAACAGTGGAATGCCTCATGGAAAGTTCATCAACAAAATCTCTATGGATCTTCAGGAATATCTGGGAAAAGCATAAGCAACACTGAGCATGGATCTAATTGGGGAAGGTCATTCAGACTTGCCAACCCCATGCCCCAAGTGGAACAACCCTGGGTGGAGTCCTCTTCTAACCTATGTCACTATACAGTTATATGGTCAAGAAGAGAGAACATACAAAACAAAATCAACACCTACTTTAACAACAACCCTGCAATCCTCAGACTTTGGGGAAACTCCCATAAGTTTCTGCAAGGGGGCAGTGCACGGAGCAAGGTCAAAAGTAAGCCTAAGGATTCAAGGGTGATTGTGACAGTGAAGACCAAAACAAGGAAGCATTTGTACTCTACCTTTGAAAAGGAGAAACAATCAGAGAGGAAGTGGGCAGGATGCCAGCTTTTGGGGAAAACTCAGCCACGTCCAAAGAGAGGCACTGCTTCAGTAAAAAAGCTTAAGAAGGATGACCCAAAAGACACATTCTTTGAAGAGTGGGCAGAATCTTGGAGGTTCTTTTTCCGTCCTGGTAAGCAGAGGCCCATGAAGACACTCTCAGGTTGGGTTGAGTCATGGAAGTTTCTCCTTCCACCATACCAGCCACTGAATGGCCCCAAGGTCAAATAGAAGACATGGATCAAGCAACTTTCAGCTCAGACAAATCAGACAGAACATTTTATTTGAATTTCACTTTTTGTATGTTGTATATTAAATAATATTCTTCTCAGTTTCTCAAGCCAATAGTACCAGAGTATTTTTTTTTAGAGCAGTTCAAAGGTTCAAAGTCTTGTTTAGGTACACACTGCTGTGGGAGTTGTGCCAGCTGTTAAGATAATAATCTGAACTCTTACTTATGATGGAAGGAAAACCAAAATTAACATGTCTGAAAACTATTTGAAAAGAGGGAAACTATGAGTTGAGTTTTGAATTGTGATATTGAAGGATTGAAGATTGATGGACAAATGTACATGAAAGTACATTGTTGTGTTGGATGGATGTGGATATGCACCAATAATTGCTTTTTGATTAAAGCATACAGAACATATTCATTTCTAGTTTGTATTTTTGCACTGCACCACAAAAATACAGGTAACTCAAATCAGAAAACACACAATTGTATTTCTACCCAAAATAGTTTGTCTAAAGTGATGTACAGTGTGTTCATTGATCATTTAGTGGTTAAAGGTGTGATTTCAAATATTAAATATTTCTCTATGATATTGATTATACATGACTAAATAAGGAACAATGAAATTTCAAGTTTGTAGGGAAAAAAACAATTACCAGCTCTTATCTGAGAATTGAAATAGAAATGTATTATGAAACTCTTCAATTCCATTCTAAATCAACTCAATTTAAATGAAATATTAAAGCTCATTAGAACACACACAATTGGGTCATTGGTTGAGGGCCAACAGCACTCAACAAGGACAAGAAGCCTTCATGGCTGAATCTCAGTCAGTCTGTCAGGTTACATATTTTTACTCTTCATACCAAATCTCATAGTTAAACCTGTTGAAAAAAAAATCTCACTGAGGATGACTTCTCCTTAGGTTGCTTCCAAACCTGCAAACTGGTTTAGTCAGTCTTGTCCAAGAGGAAAAAAATGACCCACTGTCTCCTTTTAGTTTTGACCCATTTTCTTGTTCACACTAATTATAAACAAACTAAGAGATATAACATCATTTGAACTGACAGGTAACTAATTGATGGGACAAACAGAGTACCTCACTGACAGGTTTTTCTTTTTTTCAGTACATTTATTTCCTTGTCACATTGGCAGGACAATCTATCTTATGTCAATTTTAAATTTACATTTTTGTCTCAGATTTATATTCATAAAAAAAATCTCTTTAAAATCAGAGAAAAACTCATGATACAAGTCTGGTTTCAATGAAATTATATTACAAATGCCTAGAATACATATGTAACTAAACCTTTTGCAGAATCAGGCTCTTTATGCATGTACAGGATGTGTGAGTGCACACACGCATATGAATAAGGGAAGAGAACAGTTGCACTCTTGCAACTCTTTATTCTAGCCAGCCTATCCCTACTAAATATGAAATCAGTGTTACATTTAGCCAGAAGTGTTTTGTTCTGGACACCTGAGCAGACACAAACATGAACATCCACTAAAAGGATGTGAGTGGTTTTGATGGAAATAATAAGAGTCTATTGTGGGGAATGGATGTGGGGGGACATCAAGGAGTTGGGGATCCAGAGAGAAGGTGGCAGCTTAGGGAATGCGGAGGGTGGGGTGTAACGATGAGGGATAGTGGAGACTGGCTGGCAGGTTGCAAGTGAGTGATGGTGAAGAGGGGGGTTTGGAGACTGGCAGGCAGGCAGGGAAATGGAGTGGCATCGAGGCATTTTACTTTTTACTTGTCTCTGTATAGATAGACTGGCCATCTTGCCCAGCATTAGCTGGGATTGGCTCCAGCATGGAATTTTAGATCTCTAGCCTTGCCTCTTAAATCATTTTTTTTTTTTTTTTTGATTTAGCTGTCTTCACGTAGTGCAGCCCTGCTCTGGTTACTTCATCAACTCGACTTGCCAACTCTTCCAGTTTATGGACCTTCACTGCATCTCCTTTCTCCTTCATCTTCTCAATCAGGAACTCCAGGTAGAAGTGAGTGGACAATGAATTAACATTTAGGGCAATCTGCTCCAGATGGACAATATGCTGGTAAGACTCTGCAACTGCGCTTTGTCCACTTGAAAGCCTCTGTTTGTTTTTTCAAGCTCCTCCAAAATGTCTGTCATCTTCTCACTTTCTTCCTTATTCTTTTCATATGTCTCTTTCATTTCTTGTATAGTCCTCTTAACTTTTCTTGTCTTGTTTTCATATTTCCACTTATCTTTGACATGAGCTGATACAGGACACTTCCTGGTACACACAGTGCAATGTCCTTTTTTAAAGACCTCACAGTCCCTGGGATACCAAGCCAATGTGCATCCAGGATGGTGACAGTTCTCTTCACAGACTGTACAACAGACAGCTCCTGCAAAAAAAACCAACAACCACATCCCACCGTATCAAACTGGAAAAAAACAAGCTGATTCTTTTCATTTTTTGCACACTTAATGCCTGCACCCTCAAGGGCTTCCAGGACATTTGTAGGTTTTTTCCCATTTGAGTGAGTGATAAGAGTCACAATGTTTTTCTCCATGTCTTTGCCAAACAGAGACACCACTGAATCAAAGATATATTTTAGTCGTTCATCCAGTCGATTCACTGTTGACTTCAGCACTAAACCCACCACATTAATTTCATGAACTCCATTCTCAGAGCAGAATAAGTCATATATTCTCTCTGTAATGTTGGTGTCATGTTCAATCCCCTTGGTATTCCCATAACCAGGAGTATCGATAATCGTCAGAGAGTAGGGCAGAGTTTTTTCCTTAAAGTCACAGATTTCATACACCTTCACATCGTTTGTATGACTGACTGTCTGACTTGTCTTCTCATCATCTACAAACTCAAACCAGACCTTATCCTCACACTTTACGCCCATGGTGTAGTTGACCAAAGCGTTAATCAGAGTAGACTTTCCTGTTCCTGTCTCACCAACAAGCAAGATGGTTTTGTTTATCTTGTTGTGATCTTTTACACCAAAGGTCATTCTTTGTAGAGTTCCAAAATACTCTGTCTTTGCTATTAGCTGGTATCGTGAAGGATGTCCAGAATAAATACAGTTGCTTCTGGAGATGATGTCCTCATATTTTGATGAAGTATTACTTTTCCTGTGGAAAAGTAAGAAGATTCACTCAACAATTATTTAAACTTTGTTTTTCCCCTCTCATCAGTATTTACACTTGATTGCTAGTCATAAGCCCGAATTACACTTATTTTCAAGGGCACTATTTTCTTCTTCTCTCTCTGTGTAGTATTTTGATGGTAAGCACACAATGCACAGGCAGGAGGAGAAGCTCAAGCAAATGGGTAGTTCACTCTAATAAGGCAGCACAAAGCAAGCTCTTGGTATTTTAGTGGGAAATGTGTCTTAGATGTGATGGGAATAGATCTCTCACAACTAAGTCTGTTCCTGGTGCAACACCACTTTGAGGCAAATTGAGAGCACAGTAAATGCAAGTACAAGAGCAGAGTAAATTCTTGGTGTAAATGCGCAGCTATGATGGAATAGTTTCTAAAAATTATTTTAAAGTTAACACTTTTTAACTAGTAGACAGATGTATATCAAAGTCAACATTAAATGTGATTAAATTAAAAGGGAATATCTGTAAATTTGTCTTCATTTATCTAAAAAATTTATATGAAAATCTCATCCTACAGTTCATTAAATTCCTGCAGCCATCTCAGTTTCAAATTTGAGAAGTGCTGTGACAGAGCATAGTGCCATTATGTAAGGTCATCCACTGCATTTACCTCACCAGGGTGTTAGAGAATAACCACACATACCTCTTCACATACCAGTCCAGTTGTTTTTTCTCAGTACTTGTAGACCTCTGATGTGATGTTTTATGTTTCATTCTTGAAATACATAATAGTGCAAACATTTTAAATTATATTGTGACCACTAATTAATTGTTTTACATGTGAATAAAATTCATATGATTTCATATTCTTAATATTTGTATTTATATATGTTGTTTGTTGTTTTGTTGGGGGACAGACCCAAAACATGACATGAAGTGACTGAGTGTGAATGGGGTCAAAGTTTATATAAAATGAACAACAATAAAACCTACCACTGTCCCTTACAGACTCCTATGAGTCCAATATGAGAGTAGGAGCAAGTGACCTATATGGTCATTTAGGTTTGAGGACTGATTTTACTCACATTGCCATGGCAGTGTCTGGTACAGAGAGCTTCACAGAGTTAGGCCTGGACTGTATGCAGTGGGTCCCTGGATGAGAGGAAGTGAAAAAGAAAATAAAGGTCAACTATAAAATAACAGTTTTTCTTAGTAACTCATAGAAACACTTAGAGGAAAAAACCTCCATTAAAGAACTTGTTGCAAGTTTGTTGTATTGGATGTGCATTAGTGTGACCTACAGAAAACAGGCAAAAAAAAAAAGAAGCATATTTCATAGTGTACTGTCAGCTTGGGCCAATCAGAGAATCACAGGAAGTGGTTTAGATGGTGATGGTGAACAAGCAGCAGTGTGTTTTGAATTTGAGTTGGGTATCATATTTAGTGTGTGGCTCTGGCTGATTAAAACAATTTTAAGGCAGTCACTGGCTTAAAATCTTTTGACTGTACATTCTGCATTATTGACTTATTTATCTCAAACATTTTAGCCAAATAGGGGACATAAATTTTCACACTCTACAAGTTCTCTTTTGTCAGATACCACTTTACACCACTTGCTCAGCAGCAATAAGCCGACAGACACAGTTAGAGAATGGTGAACATAGTGTAGCATTTTGGAAAACAAAGGCAAAAAGAGAGTGAATGTTGGATGGATTTATCAGAACCAAATACCTGTTGTGTGCAAGCATTCACTTCCCTCTTAGCTCCCCCCAAATCCCCTAAGGAAAAATATCTGCTCTTAATGCTTGACTTATTTCAGTAGTCTCTAACTTTGTCACCCTGCTGCTTGGTTCTGGGCATGTTAGGTTCAGTGAGTTTATCAGAGCTTGCATGATGCTGCCGCTGCTGCTGGAAACATGGTTGATGAGAGAGCTGTTACTAAACCAAAGAGTTAATATGTTGTAAAAGCAAAATTATGTTACAAAACCAGTTTAAAATTAATTGTTTTTTTAATGTGTGGCTCTTTTACAGACCTTTACAGACATGTAAACTTCTGCAGTGATCCAAACTGTTCCCTTAAGGTAAGGTTCCAGGGTTTTACTCTCTTTTCTGCTTAATAGATGGTGACAGAGAATTATGAATTGCCTCTCGATGTTCTTATATTCTTTATTAGCATTACATGATCATCAATGCATTGTTGTTAATTAAATTGAATTAAGCGAACAAGAATTTTTTTCAGTTGCATTTAACTTTAGCATGGGTGCCTAAGATCTGTTGAGTGTTCATACCTGTTTGGTCGATGAAGATTTGTGACGCTAAGGAGGTCAAGCAGCTCTGAGTGTGCTAGGTCTTCACATGTTTATTCACATTCTGTATCTCCGCAACCAATCAGCTCTTGAATACTTTCCTGTCTGTGCAACACAGTGCGTTAATTTTGGAATACTGTTAAAAGTGTAGCAGAGTCACAACAAAAGGGAAGTTAGAGAGTTTGCAGCACAGTCTAACAAACCACAATCACACCAGCCAAAGAACAGAGTAATTACAGGATGCTGAGAGAGGAACCAAGACCCTCGTTTTCTCAAAAATCACATGCCAGCAGAAACAAAGAAACACAGCAACACACACACGCAATTGAATGAAGGCAGTTTGAGGATTTATTTGCTAATCCTGGATGAAGTTTTGTCTTGTGCTTTCACTTTAAAGAAAAAATAAGTAAAGAGTTGAAACCATGCTCAGAATTTGTTTGACTGATCAATGAATGTGCTTCGACACTGAGAGATGTTGGTACTCAGATGCTGAGGTTATATCTGGTTTACTTTCTCATTGCCAGGACTTTAATGGATGTAAAACCCCCCTGGTTGGAACATGACTGTAAATGAACAAGCAGTGTCAGAAAATCTCTGGATCATTGATAACAGAACTCATGACCTCAGTATGCTAGTAACACTATGAGGCTGTAGCACAGTGGTGCTTTATACTTAATACAAAAATTAGCATGCCAACACAATCACAATGGCAATGCTAATGCTGATGATTAGAATATCTAATGTTTACCATATTTACCATCTTAGTTTAGCATGTTAGCCTACTAGCATTTGCTAATTAGCACTAAACACATAGTACAGCTGGAGTATGTCATTAGTTTTGAAACCAAATTGCTGGACAGATTAAAATTTTGACCTGATGATGATGCTAGAGGAAAAGGCAAAAGAACAGCAAAGTGGTTACTATTCATCCTGAGGGGGACATGAATGACTGTACTAGATTTCAATGGAGTCTGCCCAGTGGTTGTTGAGACATTTTAGTGAAAAGCACAATGTAAGCCTGCTTATGAAGAAAAGTCAGGGGATTGCCAAAATCATATGGATTCATCATCTGGTAAGAATGTCAGTTCAAAATGTTATGCCAAGCCATCAATTATTTGTTGAAAGATTTCATGATGCTAGTATGGCTAAAAAATAAATAAAGGCACAGGACAAAAACAAAAGGAGGGAAGTTAACTGCAACCCTTAAAGTGCATTTTGATATGAAACATCAGTTCAAAGAATTGAACATTCTTCTGTGTGCACTGCTAACATGGTGCTGAAGATGAAGAAACTAATACTGATTCAACAGGTCAGATCAGCTCAATTTCTGATTGTGGATCAGTTCGAGGAAGAAAGGTTTTGTTTTCAGCTGTAACAGTGAAATCCTCTTAATTTGCTACAACCCCGATTCACACTTCTGACTAACTTCTCTCCCATAGCAACAGCAGCTGTGGCTCGTGGCTATTACAGTCTTTAGAGCTACCAAAAGACAGTAAAAACAGATTACTCAGAAACAAAGGTGAGATAATTCAAAGTGATGGTCACAACATAAACCTAGAGCATGATTAAATTATCCAGGAGACTCCTGCGTTTCAATGTTGATGAACATTGAGGAGATCAGCTGCAACTGTTTGAGGACTGATGTCAGCTTGTGGCAATCCACCCAAACAAATATACAGTCTGGAAAAATATACTATATTCATGAGATCCTCAGTAACATGTTTTCTTCCATAAGCACCTCTATATTGTAAACATGGTCTCAGGGTAGATTCCTGCAGTTTGATTCGAAGTGCCCGGTGTAAAAATAGTAGTGAAGCTTGGTTGAGACCCGCCTTGTCTGTGGGTCTTGAGTAGGGCCTGCTGCAGTTTTCTGTCATCAGCAGCAGGATGATCTAAGGATCCTGTCACAGGTGAAGGGATCTCCTGCTGCTGGATGACCTCACAGAAAAATGACCTGTGAACAGCAGCAGCAACAGCTCTCCCACTTTGGTTTGTTTCTCGAAAGTTCATTTGTGTTTACGCCTGAAGTTTAGTGCACTTCTCCAGACAAAACAAATAAATCTTTTATTGGTTCTGTCTGTTTGGTGTTCACAAATTAGGCAAGAGGTGTTTCCCTGAATCATAAGTACACATCACAGAAAATCCAATCACAGTTTATTCTGCTGAGTCACTGACCCAGTTGGCTTTACTTATCATCTGAAGAAATAGTTGTTTACAAGCATTATTAGTTCAGACTAAAGCACAACCTCACTGTCATAAATAATGATGAGCTAGAAAAAGGATTGATGTGGTCTACTGCAGTTTATTGCAACTTAGATATTATTTTTGTAATTTTGTCCATCATGCCTATGAATAATCATTGCACTCAACTGAGGTCTGGGAACAGTGACCTCAGTACAAAGAAGGTGCAGGACAAAATCAGCATTCAAAAGGAAAAGACAGATAGTTGGCACACCGAAAATTTTATGAAGTAATGTTTTAACTTTCATCCAAACACCCATGTGAATAAAAAACACTGTACAGTATTTACAGACAAGTGACAAATTAAAGGAAAATTCTTTTTGCAGAAACAGGATGACAATGCCACCAGCCATAGGACAGGAGGGGTCACTGAATGGCATGAAAATGATGTGAATGATATGCTATGACCTTCACAGTCACCAGATCTCAGCCTAATTGCACACCTATGGGAGATAGTGGACTGACGTGTGTGACAGTGCTCTCCACCACCAAATGAGGGAATATGTTTTGGAAGAATAATGTTCACTCCCTCCAGTAGAGTTCCACAGACTTAAAGAATCAGTGCCAAGGTGTATTAAAGCTGTTCTGGTGGCCCAACACCTTGCTATGACGCATTATGTTGGTTTTCTCCACCGACAATCAGGACATCACATGATAAAGAAAAACAAACTTCATCCCAGAATGATGTAATAGGCATACATGTGTTGTCCTAACAAGACTAAAAAGCTTCAGCCATGTTAGTGGCTCTGCAGGACTGTACCTATGCACAGCAGTCCTGTGAGCTAAATGTTATCATCAGCATGCTAACATACATGTTTAGCAGCTATACTGTTTGGCATGTTCATCGTCATATTTTAGTTTGTTAGCTGACTAATATTCACTAATTAGTAGTAAGCACAAAGTACAACTGAGGCTCATGGGAATGTTGTCAGTTTTGCAAGTATTTAGAAATTTAGTACTGAATTTAGTACTAATTTACCTGATAATGGCACTACATAGAATATCAGTGGATCAAAGTAATTTTAATTCATTCTCTGGGGAGGAGACATGCTTCTATTTTCAACAATCTAGCTGTCTAACCAGGACACTTCAACTCCTTTTCCCTTTGTTTCAAGTGCATGTATTGGGGACTGAGTGCTTCCAAAATGACCTACAACTCAATACAGTTCCTGAATGCCTGAGTCACTGTGACTTTTACTGTAGGGACCATGGATGCCTGTAGTTCTGTACTGAGAATGCTTTACATTCTTCACTCTGATTGGCTGGCTGCCAGGCAGTGAGAGTGTTGTTTGGGGGTGGAGCAGAATTTGGTCACAGTAATGTATGTCACTGCTGTGTATTACCATGCAGAATGAGTCTGGTTAGCTCACAGCACTGGTTTCTGATTGGCTCAGACTTGGTTACAGTTATTCTGTTTGTTTTTGTTGTTGCACCTGTTGAATAAAGATTTATTTCACTTGAGTATTTTCATTCATTTCATGTCACTTCTTGACATTACCATGCTGCCGGTTGCTCTCCTCGTGTTTGGCATCGCCTCACCCCGACACTAAATTTAGCATTGCAGCTCTGGATCTGTTAACGTATAATGTAAAAATAGCCCAATGGGAAACCGTCTCACCACACAGCAGATATACAGGACAGACTGAGTGTAAGCTGTAAAAGTGAACTACAGAAACTGAATGTAGACAGACACAAGCAGAGAGAGACAGACAGAGAGACAGGTACCCATAACTACTGTAAAGATTAGAGACAGACAGGGCCGGGGGTAGACACAGACAGACAGTGGACACAGACTGTAGTTCACCTTAACATATACTGTTATTGGACACAACGGGGGATGTAAACAGACAGACAGACAGATTGTGAGAGAGACAGAAAGATCAGGTAAGTCAGGACTGATCTCTCTGAATTTATTGCACCTGAGTTTGTAAATTTAAAGATTTTTTAGTTTCACACTTTTGGTTTGAATCAAATATTTTATATTTTAAAACAACAGCTTTGGGGTTGTTGGAAGGAGGTTTTTTTCACTTTTGAAAGAACTTGGTTAGAAGCCTATGTGCTAAGCTAGAGCTAGGCAAAACACTCTGGACCATTCTAAACTACTACAGTGTTCAAAGTGAGGGTCGTGTGACTGACAAAGGCAGCCCGAGAGACTGCAAAAGGATAACGCTAGTATTTTTTAACCTTGGCTTTATTTACCTGTGTTTTCTCTTTTTTCCAAAAAGAGAAAACACAGGTATATATATACATCTGTAAAAAGGTAATAAACTGCAAGTGTTATCTTTTCTAAAATAGCAAATGGCTAGATTATGTTCACAGGCAATATTTTTTTTGATTGCACAAGGCACTACTTTTATGAATTGCACAAGAGACATCAGGTGGTGGTTTTGATGGCAGGACTGTGGCACCAAAATCCAGAGTTCCCATTCAGATAAGCACCTAAGATTAGGGAACAATCATGGTTTTGGTTACACATAAATTCACATGTGAACTTTTTCTGTATTAAATCAGATCACGATCTTTTTCTAACTCTTTACGTTATGCTATGAGAGCCTAAATGTAACCATAAAAACTTGTACTGTTGTGGTCATTGCAAGTGAGGTATTGATCAGTTACTTTGGCAGAAAAAAGTGAACATCTAACAAATACATTTGTGACTGGCCAAATACACACAGTAATTTAGCAACTTTTCCTCATTGTGTAGACAGAAAATGTAATTCGGTATCAATGTGTATTTTGCTCTTTCTAATTGTCCACCCATCCATTATCTACACCACTTATCCATAAGGGTCGCGGAGAGTCACCAGTTAACCTAACCTGCATGTCTTTGGACTGTGGGAGGAAGCTGGAGTACCTGGAGAGAACCCACACAGACACAAGGAGAACATGCAAACTCCACACAGAGAAGCCCCGGGGGAACCGGGATTCAAACCCGGAACCTTCTTGCTGTGAGGTGACAGTGCTAACCACTGCACCACTGGGCTGCTCTCTCTCAAGTTGTATATAGATGTAATTTCTAGCAGACATAGTTTTAGACATAGTTTTGTATTCATAGTCCTAAGAAACACTTCAGATGTTGGAGGCACTGTTATTTGACTCTCAGATGCTTTCATTGGGGATTTCTCTAATACCCTGATATGATGAGGCGGTGGAGGAGGCCTGAGCTAATCTTCTAATTTTAAGTTATCGTCATTTGGATAAGTCAGCCTCATAAGTCAACACATGCACAAGTCCCAGAGTCCATCATCTAGACAGACAGGAGTTAAAGTCTGTGACCTCTGACTTTTTGATGGCTTGTGATATTAGTAATTTAAAGAACAATACAGGTCTTTTAAGTATGTTTCAGCCAGTTAACCCTTGATCCCTTACCAATCATCGAATCATGAAGTGAGACCACACACTCAGTGCGGAGTGGTTTTCCTGTTGTTGTTGTTGCTCCCTTAAGCATGTTGCTGAGCAGTGTTTAATTATAGAGTGACGCCGGTCGTCTTGTGTCACAGTTTGGTGAGTCGGTCTTCTACAAGACACTACACTGAAAAGTGGACCAAAACTGGACTAATATATTCATCTGTTTGTCTTGTATTGTAGGTATGTACTGTATAAATAGTGAAGCTGGTAAATTCTGTTTGTTTGTTTAATATTTCATATGTGTTGGTCATTTATTTATACATGCGGACTGAAATAAGAAATCAGAAAATCAGTATTTTGTCCGCCTATTTAGTTTAGTTCTTTTTTTCAGATATGGTCAGTGTTGTAGTACCTACCAAAGTCTGAATGTACAGATGAATGTGTAGAGTATTTTATAAGACTGAAAGGTCAGAAAGGAGAGTATGACATACTGTATGTCCCGAGCTAATGTTCACTGTGAGATGGCTGACATCTCTACGCGTTGATTCTTATATTGTGGTAAAATGAAATGAAACCACTGTTGTTGTGAGTACATTATGGAAGCATGTCGATGACAAAAAATTTGAGTGATCACACACCAAATTTTGAGCCCTACTCATTCTGCAAGTTAACATTTGAGAGTATACAGGCATGGATTTGTCAAGAGGTCATTTGTCAACCATTTTTGTTGAATGTGCTCCACACCTATTCTGAAAATGATGTCATTCTGAATGTAATAACCATAATCATAATCATAGTCTGTTCAGATTACTTTAAAGTCAACAATGAACCTCATTCATAAATGTTTTTCTAATAATAGTTCTAATAATGTGCTCTGATAAAATGTAAAAAATGAACAATATAAAATAAGAAAACCCCACATCTGGTTCAGAAACAGAAGTTAGCAGCCACTGTCATATATAGCTAGTAACTACTTAAAAAAGTAGAAGGAACGAATTAACAGGATGGTCCTTCACTTCCTGGTCAAATTGAACAGGTGATGCTTTGCTCTCAGTTTGAGTTAGTGCTCAGTGGATGCAGAGTGCCTGTTACTCATTTCAATGTATTTATTGTCACAATGGTGGTAGCAAGGAGGACCCTAATGCAGACGCACAGGCAGACAGGTGCAGTGAAGTTACTTTAATGGAATAAATTTAAGAGAACCAGGCTAGATTATATACGCAGGTAGCAGGCACAACAGGTTAACACACAGAGACAGATGATCTGACAAGGAGCTGGTGGCAATGCCTGGTTGAAATACTGGCTGGGGTGAAACTGGGACCAGAAGTTGAGGACTAGGAGATGGGTGGATCTGGCAGTCAGGTGACTGGGATAGTGAAGAAATTCTGAGGACATCTGTTGGGCAGATGGAGAGTGGTAATGTACAGGACAGAGACAGGAATAGTGACTGTAGGGATTTAAGTCCAGGGGAGGGAATGAGAGAGCCCAGAGATGAATCATGACATCTATACAATTCCTGTTGCATGCTCACACTCATGATTCTGTCATCCTTCACACAAATCATATTTTGCTCTTACAAATTGTACAGCACTCAAAATGTGGTCTGTGCTCTCTCCAAGATTTTGTAGTTGATATACTCCCACAGCTGCTGTGGAGGGTTTAGACTATGAACATTTGATAGTCTGCTGATAAATAGCATCTTATGTGAGAGAGGAAGCTCTGGAAGTCATATTATTCCCCTGACAAATTCAGTGAATGCATCTTGTTTGTTTGCTTGGTTTTGAAATTCTAACAGCAAAGCTTGTGAGCACTATGCTGACGATCAAATATCTGATGTCTTCACCAGCACTTGAACACACCACATACAGCCACAGCCAAATTTAAGTTACAAGTGAGAAATGCTGTGAGTGACATGTTTGTTGCTTGTTTATTGCCTATTTGTGTGTGTCTCTTAGGCAACATGATGTTGTCCAAAAAAGAGAAGAGGTCATTCAGCAATGGGCCGCTGAGAGACCAATGGGAGAAGAGAGCTCAGAACATTGCGGACCAGTGCAAACAAGAGGCTGAATGGAAAGAAAAGAGTTCCGTCAAAGTGTGAGATAAACAATGTTTTTATTATAAGGCAACTGTTTACACATACAAAGTCATCTTACCATACACTACAGAGCTTGAAAATATTGCTAGTCTGTGGCCACAGTCTTCCCAAAAACTGGACTCACTAGAGCTACATCTCATAACTATGACGTTTTTATGAGAAAATGTCACAATTTCTTTCTTGCAATGCAACATATATCTGTAAAGTTGAAAAAGTAGTATTATACAAAGTAGGCAAGAATATACATGTATAATGCAGTAAAACCACTGGGTAGGTAACTCTAGAGGTATGGCTTTATGAAGCAGGTTTGACAATTGAAATAATGGAAATAAGCATAATTTGAGCAGTTTTTAAGCTTCACAATCAACATCTGGTATTCCTCTGTTTAAATGCCTATGATTTTTGGAGATGAAAGACATTAAAACCACTTTCAATGCATTTCAGCATTTAATATACTTGCCAGAGCTACATTTCATTGTGTCCACTCATTCTAACAATATATGAATGTTTTTTGCGTGTGTTTGTACCTGTAGACTTTTCTCAAAGTGGAATTATCACTGGTCCCTCAATGGAGAAATGTCTGACTTCAAGAGGGTCACCAGCGGCATAGATGAAGCAGACAAAAAGCCAAAAATTAAATTCAAAATCGTCCCTCCTCCTCCCAAACCCAAACCTGAGCCTACTCCGCCTCCACCTCCTCCCAAGAAGACAGCTTCTCCCAAACCTCATAGGCCAAAACGCAAAGTAGAGGTGGATGCGTTCCGGATTTGTTGGAGAGAGTCTTGGATGAGCCTGAAACCTCCAAAGTACCTTTACCTGAGGGCCAAAGAGTTCAAAACCAGACTCCCGGGATTCACAACGATAGAGCTGACTAACAACAGGAAGTACAAACCAAAGAGGTACAGATTAGAGGCTGAAGTGACGTCTGATGAATGGACTCACTCCTGGAAACAGGTATTGAGACTGTCACAAACTCATAATTTCACTTTAAATATACTAAGAACCAGAGCCAATTTTCAGAGAGATGTAGCCATGTTTGGGCAAAGTCCCAAGTATTTGTAGTGTGTGAGTCAGGTAAGATGAGAGTTGGCTCAATGAAACAGTAGAGAAGACTCAAGGTGCGGTTCAAAAGAATGTGGGCACACTAACATTGCAGCCATTGTGATAGTTGATTCCAAAAGCATGACTATCTGCAGCAAGATTTTGGGATTTTGCAGCTTGTAATTTTAATAGAAATGAAGCAACACTTACATTGTTAGCACTCACCAATGACAGCTCCCATATGGCATTTACAGTTAACTGTTCACCAACAGATAGTAGAAAATGTGTGACTTTTGAACATTACTAATATAATATAAAATGTTGCTGCTGTCCCCTGAAAACCATGAACTTTTCATGAGATAAGAAAAACAGCCCTGTTTTCAGCTTAAGGTATGAGACCATAAAACCTCACTTAATCCTTCCTTTGCTTGAATTCAAAATCACCAAAGTTGCAGAAACAATGTTCTTTCTAATAAGGTAATTGCAAAGTTAGACAATAATGTCTTGAGCATATTTAATCAGCACACTACTGACAACAGCCAGTGTGAGTGATTCAATACTATACATACATGAATAGTGATGGAAGTATCATCTATCATAGAATTGGGACTTTTGAATTGTAAAGTGTCGTGACTGTGTCTTGCATAGTTGTGATGCTATCATGAAGACAAACTCTGTCCACAGGCAGACAGATATATAAACAAAAGCACCCATGTGGTGGTTCCTCCCAGGTTTTCATTTTTCCATCTTAGAGCTGGAATAGTTTTCCTTCTCATACTAATGAGACACACTTGCACAGACAGGTGAAAACAGTACTAGACACAGTGTCACGACCAATAAACATCTGTCTCATGTTAACTTATCCATGACCTCACCAGATAACTATGAGACCGGCACAAAGTGACTGATTAACATTTTGTAAACCATCTTTTGTCTTAATGGTTCTTGTTCCCAGGTGAAGAGTCTAGACCAGTTGGAGCTCTCTGAGGAGAAACAATTCCAGTGGGAGATTTTGTTTGAAAGAAAAGTAGTTCGCAAAGCTGAAAGAGAAGAATTCTCTCTTCCTGTCTGGGCTGGTACGTGGAAGATTATGAACTTTGTCTTCAGACAGCAGAAGCAGAATTGGGATTGTATCTGGCCCGACTACCAACAGAACCTCACTGACAAGTCTGACGAACTACAGCAACTAGCAGAGCAGGTCGGGATCAGCGTAAATTACAATTACAATCACAATGACTAATTTTTATGTTATTAAAAATGTGTGTTGTGATTGTCAAACAGGATGAGCCTTCAGACTGGGAGGAGTCATGGAAACTGTCTGGGGCAGAACTTGAACCAAACGACGTCACAGATGAGGATGATGAGACACTATCTGCAGCCTCTTTGAGCACTGACATCACAGTGGTGTTGAGGATAAATGACGTGTTCATGCCCGGGTGGAGCAACTCCTGGCTGATCTCTGCAGCTCCTCTACAGGAAGATGAAGAACGTGAGAGGAACTGGAGCTCCTGCTGGGGATACAGGCAGCAGATCAGGTGGGCGGATCTATGTTACTGAAAAGATAATGGAGAATATAACAATGAGTCTGATTATTTTTCTTACTGTCAACAAGTCCCATGAAAAGACCAACATGTCAACATATTAGTCCACCTCTAATTACTTTCTGACTTCTCTACCCTTTCAGTGGCACTCAACCCCAAACTTACTGATCTCTACTGAAATATAGTTTCATTTTTTAAAAAGGCTCATTAATTTCCTAAAGCAGCTGGACACTGTAGTTTTATCACACTGTGTGTTCATTGTCACAAAGGAATGTGTCATCCAGTGTGGCTTATTGGTGTGTTTTTTTAAATAGTTTTGGACAACAATGGAGCTCTATGGCACAAAGACATAACATATGTCAAGGTTTAGACACGCACTGTACTTGTTAATTGGATGTTGTTGGTTTTGGTCTTTTAATGGAATTTGTTGATGACAACAAAAAATAGTATTGTTTGCTTTTTTAATTAGCTTTTTTTTAAACTATTATTTATATGTTCATCAAACTGATCTGATCAAACTAAAAGCCCAACTACAACTATATCCGTAGGTGGCGCAAGGCTTCACTGGAGTCCCATCATCAACACAGCGACATGATGACTAGGAGACGTAAAACCACAAACCTTCTCCTCATATCACAGCTGGACGATGAGATCACAGACAGCACAGAGTGGACAGAGGCCTGGAGGACTCCTAAAGTATGGATCCAACCAGAGGAGGACGGACTGGAGGAAGAAGAGGTGGAGGAAGTGGAGGAGAGAATAGATAAGACAGGGGAGGGGGAAGAGGAGGAGGAGGAAGAGGAGGATGAGGGAGTGGACGAGGAGGAGGAGGAGGAGGAGGAAGAAGAGGAAGACGTCAATGAAAATGAGGAGTACAAAGAAGCAGACAAGGAGGAAAGGGATGAAGAAGTACATGAGGAGAAGGAAGACAAAGAAATTAACAAGGAGGATCAAGAAGATGATGAAGAAGTTGACGAGGAAGAGAAGAATGAAAAAGTACATGAGGACAAGGACGAAGAGGATGAAGAGGAAGAAGGTGATGAGGCAGAGAGAGACAAACAAGTACATGAGGATAGGGAAGAAGAGGAGGAAGACGAAGAAAACGAGAGGGATGAGGTCAAAGAAGTGCAAGGGGAGGAGGAGAGGACAGTTGGAGATGAGGAGGAGGAGGATGTAGGAGAAGCGAAGGATGTTCCTGAGGAGGAGAGGGACAAACAAGTACACAGGGAAGAGGAGGACCAAAGCATAAAGAAAGATTGTGAGGAGGATGAAGAGGATGAGGACAAAACATCAGACAAGAAGACGAAAAATGAAGAGGATGAAAAGGAAGATGATGAGCATAATGTTGATGAAGAAGAGAAAGAGACAGAAGAGGAGGAGGAAGAGGAGGAGGAGGTGGAGGAGAAGGAGGAGGAGGAAGTGGACAAAGACCAGGAAAAAGAAGCAGATGATGGAGAAGACCATGATGAAGAAGTAGATGAGGTGGAGGGTGAAGAAATCAAGGACAAAGAGGATGAAGTACACAAAAAAGAGGAGGAAAAAAACGAGGAGGAGGAGGGGGAGGAGGATGAAGATGAGGAGGAGGAGACTGATGATGATGATGATGCAGTCAACACAGAGGAAGATGACCACAGTGAGAAAGTGAGCAAGAAAGAGGAGGAAAAACAAGGAGGAGGAGGAAATGGAGGAGATGAAGATGAGGAGGGAGACTGATGATGCAGTCAACACAGAGGAAGATGACCACAGTGAGAAAGTGAACGAGAAGGAGGAGGAAAACACAGTAGAAGACACAAAGGAGGAGAAGACGTTGCGTAAACGAGTCAAACGCAAACCTGATGTCCCACTCCATCTGCAGTTCCACAAAGTGAATGCCTCCTTCTCCTCTTGGAGGCGGTCATGGATGGTGGCAGTGGCTCACAGAGCAGGAGCTGAAAATGAAGGGGAGGAGGATGAGGAGGAGGAAGAGGAGTGGTACGCTTGGAAAGAGTCGTGGAGGATTTGCCGCTGGAAGAAGCCGGATGAGGATGAGGTGATGTGTTTCTCCACCGAGAACCGGAGTCAGAGATACATGGGACTGAAGCATGAAGATGACGGTATGCCAAAGAGTGAATGGACTCTCAGCTGGAAGATGACCAAGACTGCAGCAGAGGAAGAAAACACTGAAGAAGAAGAAGAAGAAGAAGAAGAAGAAGAAGAAGGTTGAACTTTTATGTTAGCTGAAGATTGCAAGTTGTGAAATAAGGCACTGACATTTTAATGAAGACACCCAGGAAAGTTACGCTGGGCTCAGACTACAGGAGTTTTAGACCGATACATCCTCATTTCATCCCTCCTGACAACCGCTGTGTAAATCTGGTCTGGGACCTCAGTTGGTACCAATTTTTGCCCAAGATTATCTGACAATGTGAGAGGCTTACACATTATTGTCTTAAACCTCCAGAACTGCTTGCAGACTCATCGCGGCTGCCCCAGTAATATCAAACATGTTTGATATTAAAATGAATCCAGTTAAAATCTGGACGATGACAATAAAGATTATGTCAGTACTCACGCAAGTCACCAGCTACATACACCTGATGTCCAGCTGTTGCAAACAGTCACTACATTTCCTGTCTCTATATTGGAACATGTTAACACTTTTTTCACCAATTGTTTATTTTCATTATACCAGCACAGTTCTCCTTTGCAACAGTGGACAATTGTCATACTAGCCCTTCCATCAGCTAGCACACTCCTGTTGACAGATATTAAAACTGACAGTTAAAATCTCACATCCAGTCCTAATTGAAGAATAGACAACTCCTGTGTCTGCTGCTCCTCGACCATTGTATTACTTACAATACAATACAGCAAGTTGCACTGTAGTCTCCATTTTGTTTACATCTGCTTCCTGTGATATCATGTGAGGTGATGCACTGCTTTCTGATTGAGCTCTCTGGCAGGATAATCTTAAAAATATCCTGTAGTGTGTTTACAGTATCTACTGAAATGTGACATTATTTTTCAAATCTTGCAGTGTCTGTGTGTTTTAGATTAGAGAGAAGAACATATGGGATTTCAAAATTGGTTAGGATTTCAAAACTGTAACTTGAGCCCAGCTTTAGAGGGGCTAGGTATCAATACTGAGGTACTGAATGTGTTGGAATGTGTCCATAGCAAAGCACTGACTGATTCATATTCATCTGCTCTTTATCTTGTTTATACATTGATCAGATCAAATTGTTAGGGCTTTGTATGAGTAGTCATATTGATTATGATAACATTGTACTCACAAAGTAGGCTGAGGGTCAGTTCATGCTAGAAAAGAAGTGGTTACAACGTATGTATGTATCTGTAGTGTTGTTGTCAGTTGTTCACATGAAAAGTAACAGAACAAGTCAGTAAATGAACAAAGAGTTAGAGAGACACCTTCAGTCCTTGGTCCAACACCACATAGTTGGCCCATCATGGCATGAAGTGGGCGTGAATGTTGGATTGATGATATAGACCCCTCCCAGATCTGCCATTGGAAAGCTGTGGGGGAAGGGGTTTTCTAAAGCTAAATGACCATTCAACAAGCAATTCGGAACGCATATGAAACCTGCTTAAGTGCAATGCAATAAAACAAAGGAAGGGCTAGTGCAGACTACAAGACTTTTGTAATTTGTAGTCTGCCTGTCACATCAGTCTAACTCAAAATATCTTGTGGTTTGAGCAGCACCTCAGAGCTTTTGAAATTCTTGCATGCTGCATTTGACTTAAGGTGCTGGGATCTTGGAGCATAGCAACACAGCTAAAAATACATCCAGCAGGACAAGAAACATGATCATACAGGACAGAAACTAAATCCTCAGGTTAGTCAAACTTACTTGGAGGTGGAAAAGCAGGCTAATGGTATAATTATTAATCAAACCTTTTGTAAATATTTACTACAGATTACAGACTCTTCCTGCTTCAGCTTTGATTTACAATATCAAATACAATAATATATAATAATAATAATAATATATAAGTTTTGATAAGATGATTTTTCCTTTGCAATAAGGGATAATAAGTGATTTGACAGGTGTGATAACTCAGATTTTTTTATGTTCACATAAAGTGATAGCTACTATTAGCCTACTTACAACCTATATGATTGTCTCACTGCTCATGTGCATTGCACCGTTGGATGTGTTGTGATGTTCTGAGATCCTATGAACCTATGAACCTACGTCATGATATATGAAAACAGATGAAGTTGTGAGAAAATCATAGGTTTCCTGTGACGTGAGAGAAGTTTGACTTCTTTAGTAAAAAAAAACAAAAAAAAAACATGCACACACACACAAAACAAAACACAGTTTTGGTGTTGATACAGAAGCCAAGGTGTCAAATCACACCTAGTTTTGAAAATATGTTAATTTCCAGGCTGTGTTCAAGCAGCTTGAATGCCTAATATAATGCTGTACTCATGTTCCCATGTATATAACCCAGTCTCATGATCGGGTTATCTGAACTGTTTAACATATCAGGGTAAGAGGTTGAATAAAATAACAATGCACAAGGAGGTGTCCTGATATTAGACAATAACATCATTATTGTTGCTATGTGGACACCTCAAAGCCCACCCTGTCTCTTATACTATTTTAGCTGATTCCCCTAACCTCTGTCACAAAATGCTAATGTTTGCTAACTATCTTCCATTGCTAGAAAGCCAATGACTGTGGCAAAGAAACACATATTCTGCCTCAAATTCCAACCAGTATCACTTGACTGTCATTTTGAGCGATTTAGCTGGCAAATCATTTTCATTCTTTTTCTTTTCTTTTGACATTAACTAAACAGTAAGCATATTCACGGTCAAATACAGCAAATGCTACACGAGGTAGTGACAGTTTGGGAATATGAAGCACTTGTAAGTGAGATGATGCCAAAGAGGGAATGTGTCAAAATATGTAGAAAGTGTGAAGTAAGAGAATGGATGGCAGTGTAGATGCACAATGCAGAAATCCGTCTTAACAGTTTGTATAATGATATGCATTTTTACTGCAACTTTTATTAAAGTTCTAAACCATAACTTTGTCAAACAAAATAGTCTGTGTTGTTTTTATGTGTCTTATATTGTATTTAGCATCATGGTACCAAGTAGCAACACATCTTTAACAGTGATTTAAGATAGTTTGAAGAAATAGTTCAACACTGTGGGTGTCTACAAGTGCAACTGCTGCTTTGGTTCATGCAGGTGCAGCAGTGCACGGAGCAAAAGAGTTACTTTAAGTGGAATATAGATCAGAGGGTGTGGTGATTAACAAAGTCTCAGGCATTGACATCACTGGTCTCATTGCTCTATGCCAGTCCCAGTGACGCATGACAACAACAACTCAACAAATAGAAAGATGCTGGTTTAGGAAATTATGTTGTTGTCTGGATGGTGGAGCATTGTATGTGGTTACACTGTAGTAATCTGGTGTCATTTGCATTGAATTAAATCAAAGTAAATAAAGAGGAACTGTATGCAATGTCACTGAGCTCAAAAAGCTACAGCCTGGGTATGTCCAGAGTTCAAAAATATACCTGCCAACACCTTCAAAGCACTAACATAACTAATTAACATAAATAAATACAGATTGTGGTTTATGCGGAAGTTTTATTACTTGACAGACAACAGCTTAACATAGTAACTGTATGCAGCTTTCAAAATCATAGTCATAGCATCAAACTGCAGCATTCATAGAAGGTGCATTTTGTGGGTTTTGCAGTGCTGATGTTGTTGTCTCACATATTTGTACACACTATACAGGACTTATTCAAACACCATATTTATCCTGTTAAAGAAATTCCACTACTGCTTTACTGACTATACTGATATTATCTCTTCTGGCCTTCCTGTGCAGCTTTACTGGAACCTTTTCTGCATCAATTGATATCCACAGGGGCAGTTTCAATGATGTTACTTGGGCCACAAAACTTGCTTTCATTTACAAAAACCAACCACAAAGGAGCAGCCTCAGGTAAATGTTACCCAGGTCCAGACCTTGGGGACCAACCTGCACTGTAGCCAGAGACACTTCACAGAAATAGAAGGTGGATGAATAATCTGCACGAATAATCTGAAATTTTTTTTCCTAAACTAACGAACTAACAATTTACAATTCTTGAAATAATTTACTTAGAGGTGATAGTGGTGTTCTCCTAACTAAAGCTATGAAGTTAAAGGTTATTTATGCTGAATTATATTTGGAAGAAACAATTAAATAAAATCCAGGTTGAAAAAAAAATCAGCTGACCTTTTAATTTCTCCAGTTATGTGTTTTGTAAATCAGCCACCAGAGAGAGTCCCTGAGGCTCATCTCAGCCTGCAGCTTTGTGGAGCTCTGGTGTTGCTGATGTTCTTATGACAGTGTTTACTTCTAAAACACAAATTGACTGGCAGTGTCTGAAGAAAGAGTTACTGATCTAACTCTTTAATTTTAATTTAAGCCAGGCTTATCATTTAAAATGATTTACTGTACTATTTTATTAAGTTTTAGTAACAACTTTATTTTTCTCAAACATGAACAAAATATCCAAGTAATAGAAAGGAATTCATAAATAAAGAAACCCTCAAAACCTTCATACAGAAAAAGTCTCTTATCCATAAGAAATACAATGTACCCAATAGAGATATAGACACGGCACGGTGGTACAGTGGTTCTCACAGCAAGAAGGTTCCGGGTTCCTGGGGCTCTTCTGTGTGGAGTTTGCATGTTCTCCCTGTGCCTGTGTGGGTTCTGTCCAGGTACTCCAGCTTCCTCCCACAGTCCAAAGACATGCACATTAGGTTAATGGGTGACTCTAAATTACCTGTAGCTGTGAATGTGAGTGTGAATGGTTGTTTGTCTGTATGTGTTGGCCCTGCGATGGACTGGCGATCTGTACAGGTTGTACCCCGCCTCTCTCTCAATGTCAGCTGGGACAGGCTCTAGCCCCCCTGTGACCCTTAACAGATAAGTGCTTTAGATGATGGATGAATGAATGCAAAATACTTTGAGTACATCAGTAAAATCGTATAGATTTCATCTGCCACTGCCAGCACCAGTCAGGAGAAAGACTCTTTGCATCATCCTATAGTGATAAAGCTCTGATTCCTTTCATATAAATGTGTCTTCCTCTTCCCCTCTGAGCAGTCTGTGAGCTTTCACTTGCAGATTTCCTGTTGTGTTCAGATCAGGTTTTGCCTCCTGCTGCTGACTCTCCTGCTGTGTATTAGCATGAGACCAGACTGCATTGTGATGCTGCACAGATTACAAAATACCCATTTCCACCTCTGATAGTCCCTGTGAGGTTAAAGCAGAGACAGATTAAGAGAGCTGGGGAGGGGAGGGAGGGGTTCTGTCCTGGTTTTACCCCAAAAACTACACTTTAAAGATACAGATTACCCAAGAAGAACTCTAGGTTTAAAAACTGAATGAGAAATGTTTATTTTTTGTGCTTCCTTGTGTCGCACAGCTGACCATCTTTCTCTCTCATCAAACACAAAACTTTGGGAGTAGTAATTCATAACAATTCATAAAACAGAAGAAAAATATACCCAAGATGGAAAAAACATGTTCCCTGGCTACTGCCAGATCTGGTAATGATCCGGCTTCATTAAATACTTAATGCAAAGACGGAGACAGAGGTCTAATGACAGCAGCATGTGTACGTGCTGTGGCTTTCATATGATTTACTGACATGTAAATCATTTGAAATCTCTTCATGGATTATACTTTTTGTTGTTCATTAAAAAACTGACACCTTATTAATAAAATTTCCTGCCGCCATTACAAAGTTTCTTATTGCCCTCAATTAAAAGAACCTTCACAGGCCTTATAATGGTGTCAGAGTGTGAAATACTGCACACTGTACAAGATTTGAAAAGAGGAGGAATCTGAAGAAATCTGATACCCTCTTTAGCATAAACTGAACAAAATGTAATGGTATATATTGTAAGAGGTTATAGGGCAGCCTATGCTCTTTTCTTCACAGTTTAAAAGTCACTTTTCAAACCTTCAATTAATCATTAGCTGTCCAAATTTATTATTTATTATATTTATTTATCCTATCTCATTCTTATTTTATTCTATTTATAGTTTGTATATTTAGTCAAGAGTTTACAGTGTATTTTTTTATCCTATTAAGAGTTTACTGTTTATTGTTTATTTTTTTTATTCTATTCTCTATACCTGTTTGCAAGCAGTTGCTGTTGTTGTTTGCAAACTGTCCTGTGTGCTGCTTCTGTCTGTATAAGCTGCTGGAAACTTAATTTCCCTGAGGGAGTCATCCCAAGGGATCAATAAAGTCTAGTCTAAGTCTAAGTCAAATATATTTTACTCTCAAGGAAATGAGTGATTATAAATTCTACACAACCAAAATTGTCATTTTTTTCCAGGACAAATCGTGTGACATAATCATAAACCATTTTATCTGTCAACATTAAACTGAGCGTCGCTTCAAAGTCCTTGCTGACAGAAATAAAATTCTGACGGAGAAGTGCTGAATCCTCTATTGAGTATGTGTTTATTTTCTTGGTAAAACTACTAATATACAGAATCTAAAATATTGTAATCAAAGCATAAAACATCAACCAAGATTTGAACTGAAACACACCAGGTTTCTAACTCCCAGCCCCAGAAAAAACACACTGAACACATAATCTCTATGTTTAGCTACAGCTCTGCCAGTATAGAAACTGATGGTTCAACCTAAGCTTCAGGTTATTGCTTTTGTATTTTTTATATGTCACAGGAATGAAACATTTTACCAATTATAGATTTTGCTGTTAAAAACTATGTGATGGAATGAATGCTGAGAAGTTTGAAAATAAAGTTTCTTCTTGTCTGAAATGAAAACTGAGAAGCATGTTCCTTTAAAGGTGGATTTCTTTTAGCAGCAGATTCATTAACATGTGAAGGTAGACCTGGATGGGTGAGGGAGTTTAATATACATGTGTATGAGGAGAGGGGCTCAGTGAGAGAGAGGGGGGATGGGTGGGGGGTGGTGGTGAGGAGAACGGGAGAGAAGATAGAAAGGAAAGAGGAAAAATAGGGAAAATATACTCTCTTCTTCTTTTTACAGATTTCATTTCACTCTGTCTTTGTACTGAATACTTCACAAAGACTTTTCTGCCAGTAAAATCACACTGAATGAAAACCATAACTATTCCTTAGTTAAAATTGTCTTAACTCTCAAGACAAAATACATTTAAAAGCCCATTGGATTACCTGAGAAATCGATTGTCACTATTCTTCTTAGCTCATGTAACTTCATTTATTGTCATTTTCCTTATTGTTGATTCCATCCCAACTCTGGAGACGGGCGGAAACACGGGGCGACCGAGAGTGGGCGGGGTTTCCGGGGCCCCTCCCCTTGCATGAGAGTCACCTGGAGAGGAGAAACAGCTTACTTCTCTGTGAAACAACCAGCAGAGGCTCCCTGCTGAACACAGAGCACACACTGAGGTGGATCTACTGGCTTTATGTGAATGTGTTCCTCACATCCTCCTGTATCAGAAGAGAAGTCGAAGTGGAGTGAAGAAATAATTTTGTTCACGGACTGTTTTACCTTCTTTTTTGAAATATTCCTCTGTATCATTTTCTCCGCAGTTAGTGTGTTTGATTTTTTATTTCCTCTGTGAGTTGAGACTGTGAGGAGAAGTGAGTTTTTTCGGTCTCTTCGGTAAAATGAGTTTGTCGCAGCTGCTCAGGTGAGTCTGAAGACAAAATACATCTGAGAAACAAATGATTCTTAAATCGTCAATCAGGCGCTGTTGATTTATTTATTTATTTATTTTTACCAACGAATAGTCTGTTGTTGTTTATTTTACTTGTTGATAACGTTTAATTGCTTGGATGTTTGCAGGAGTGTACTCTGTGCAGTGATCTGTCTCCACTGTGCTGCTGCTCTGCCGGCCTCAGGTCAGTTTATCACACTTAACATACAAACATCACTCTGATGTGTTTATTTTTATATGAGTGTGTCAGGTTTAATTACAAATTCAAATGTTTCTGATTTTTCCGACACAAATCCAAAAATCCTGGTTTTAATTCCAGTTGTGAGTGCTTCTGTATATTTACTGGGTCGTTTGAACTTGTGGTCATGTGGGTCAGTTTTCAGTTTGATACGATGTAAACTTCTACTGTGATATACCTGTCTGTTCTGGGCACTGTATCATAATGTTTTTTGGTGGTAAATGTCAGTTGATTGACATGTACAGAAAACAACAAGCAGCAAAAACTGAAATTAAAAGGTTAAAGGTTTTAACACCGTATCATATTTATTTCACATTTTACTGCAGACCGTGTTTTATTCATTTCATGTGTTTAGATATAAAAATGGAAACAAATCAAAATGTGGGTTTATTTCTGTTCTAGTGTTGGTTTCACTGTGTGATCCATCACAGTGAACAGTATATTCACATGGGAATGCAGTTATAGTGCAGATCAATATGAAAAGTCTGTGCTGCTTTATCTCACGAAAAGAATTGCACAACTCAAGACTGATTTTCATACTGAACAAAAATAATATGGTAGAAAAAATCTGTTTCAGTTTCTAAAACTCACCAACATGATTTGCAGAGCTGTTAGCTGTGATTTAAAGTATGTGTGATTTGTAACAAGCTAAACAACAGAGCCAGGAACAGAAAGAGACTGGAAAAGAGGGAGGGGAGGGAGGAGGGGAGAGAAATGGACTTAATGCAACTGTTATCTGGATGTCCTGTTTTCATTGAGGACTATGTCTCCACCCTGTTTCTTTTTCTCCGTCAGTTTGACAACATTTGTCACCACACAATTCAGATTTTCTGACAATCATTTTATTTTTCAGGCTGCGAGGGAGATGGGTGCATCAGAGGCCAGTCTTCTTCTTCTTCAGCTGTGAAATCCCAGCAGCCTTCCAAGGACTTCCTGGGTCAGTTTACCCAGGTGAGTTCACCAAACGGCGGGGACCGTAAACACCGTGACGCCAGCGCCGTCCTGCCCTTCATCGGCCTCACAGGCAGTAAGTTCACACTTCACCAGTGTATGCACAGATGGAGGTGATGAGCCCAAGAAACCAATGAAGGCAACAACTTGGCACTTCACCCAAAACACAGCAAGAACGCTGCCTTATCTCACAGTTCACTGTCTGTAGCTGGGGCCCAAAGATATCTACAAATGCTATAGAATATTTCCAACAACAATCAACTTGTTTCTAGAAATGTGGTATGTGTTATGTGAGTGGGTTTTTTAAATTGAGGAAACTAGTGTTTGTTAGACTCAAACGTGGGCCATGGAGGGAAAAAAAACAACTTAAAAGTTTTTTTCCACCAGAATAAATTCAAGGCAGAGACAACAACTTATAGACCCCCATGCAGAGCAGCCATGACATGCTGCTGTTTTTAATTAAATGAGGAAACAACGAAAAAAGTTAATAGACGTTTTTGCTGAATTTTCAGAGCTATACAATACTGGTGTGTGGACTCATGAACTCACTGTTTATGATAATGGTTTAGTGTTAAACTTGTTCCCCAGTTTTCTGACTTAACAAACTTAACAAACAAAAATCTCCTAAAATGAGATGTTGTGATAAACAGATGGACGAAGAGTCTCTGGATGTTTCAGGCTGTTGTCAGTTTAATGTATTTACGTTATTTTCGGATGTTTGTTCTGACTCTCGGTGTTTGTCTGCTGATGTGAAGCAGAGGCTGACAGGAATGTGCTGCCAGATGGAGAGTCTGGTTTGTCTCACAGATACAGGGAGAGAGAGGCTCAACCTGAGGTCTGAGGGCCGCAACCGGGCCTCACAGGGACTTACAAACCTCACCTGATCAACAAATTAAAACCAATATAGATTATAAAAATAAGAACAACCTCAACTGGCAACCTCATTGCAAAAGGCAAAATGGTTTAAAATTCAGCTGAGTTTGACACTGCAGCCTGGAGTTTTAACTGTGTGAAAGTAAAGGTTTGTTTTATGCTCCAAATATTTGTCTCAGTACACAGATGTAGTTGAAGGAAATAAATGTGGACGGTTTCAGGTGTTGTTGGTTGCAGCTCTGATGTTTGTCTTTGGTTTTTCTTGTAGGTGCTGAACAGAGTCGAAGCTGCTGTAAGAATGGAGGAACATGTATCCTTGGTAGCTTCTGTGCCTGTCCTCCGTTCTTCACCGGAAGGAGCTGTGAGTACGACCAACGCATCAGGTAAAGAGCAAGAAAATGACACAGCAACACTTGCGGTTCATTGGTCTACACATACATTCAGGTTGAACATTAGCTGTTTACAGCAGAAGTATAATTTAGTGCAATTTACACTTATCTTATAATTACCTTATTTAGGCCTTTTCTTCAGTAGCAAGACAAATCCTACTGATTATTGTCTGTATCCATGGTTACAGTACTAACATGAATTGCCAATTTAATAAAATGCAAAAAAGGCTAAGCTAACTGATGTCACACAACACATGATGGAAACCCTGCTGCACAAGTATCCTAATATATTATTCCCACTAACAGTAAGAAAAAAATCATTAAAGTAAACTTGTGTGTGTGATCAAGGAGGAAACTTTTATTTATCAGTCCTTCAAACTAGTAGTTTTGGTTTTTCCAGGTTTGTAATTTGTATCTTCTCCACCTCTCTGCAGGAGCTGCGGTCTGATTCCTCACGGTGAGTGGGTTCAGAAAGGATGTTCCTACTGTCGCTGTGGTTATGGCATCCTGCACTGCTTCCCCCACATCTTCCATAAAGACTGTGGTAAGACACTTTTTGCACACGGCTCACACATTTTACACACAGGGGTTGGTATTTTTCCATGCTGTCCATTCACCAACTTAGGAGTTCCAACCAAGGTGTGGATGGACTGTCAGCAGCCAGCAGTCAGGCATCTGTTTAAAAACTGTGTCGTTCACACTTTTCACCCTTAAAATAAAAACATCCACCCAGGTGTTCACAGTTAACTCCCACTGTGTGTGAATGCAGCTCTGAACGACCACAAACCCCACCCATTCATTAGCAATTCAAGGCATTACCTCCTGCACAAACACCTAACAACAATGATATAAAGTACTATTACATTAAGCTATTAAAATATAAAGACACATCTTGTCTTTCTATTTCAGCCCTCTGACCACACTTATTTGGTGTTTTTTCTAACCATAACCACAACTCTCCAGTGAGTACACATTGAAAGAAGTCAGTTTTATTAAGCCATATAAGCAGCAGCAAATACTTGGAAGGCTTTCTTTTCCCTGGGTTACTCATTTAAAAAAAGTCTATGGTAGATTTTGTTGGACAATCATATTTATATATATTTAACGTTCGCCAGATTGATATAGTTTCCTTTTTTAAAGTAACTTTTTAAAATTGATTTATCTTTGGTCAAAGAATTTTTGAACTTTTGAGCCTTTGAACCCCCAATTCTGAAACCAAATGTTGGCTATGGCCCTGCCCACATATATGTTGTTTCCCATATTGTAGCTTTCCAGTGAAAACCATGTATCTCAGGAATTAAAGAAAGGCAAATTAAGATACAACAAAGACAAATGTTATTGATACCTCACAGGGAAATTAGAAGCAGCAAAAAGAAGTACAAGAACAGATGCATAATACAGATATGTAACTTTAAGAAACCAGAAATACCATATGCATAATGAACATAATGATATACAAATGAAGCACGGAAACACAGAAATACAAGATATTATATAATGATTACAAAGTGTATCATTAAACCAAATATCACTCATAAGTTGCAAACAAAATGACAGAGTTGTGATAAATAATTCACCAGAGAATGCACTGAATTATGAATCCAGTTCCTCATTATTTTTGTTTCTCTTTCTCTGCTTTCCAGACGACTCAGAGGAGGTGCGTTGGCATCGCTCATCAGCTGTAAGGATAGTTGAGAACAGTTGTTTCCTGTATGTGATGTTGCTTCTTTCTCTGCTGCACTTCCTCTGATGAAACACCAGGAGTACAACACTGAAACACTGAGCTGTGGACTGCAAGATTTCTCAAGCTGGATTTCCAAATCTGACTTTCATAAACTTTTAAATGACACTACTTGGGTTTGCCCAAATGCCACAGTTCAGGAGGAGTAAAACATTGTTGCAAAACTGGAAATCAGAGGTTGTTCCTTCCTGAGTGAAGATATACTGCTTTCAGTCACCCTTAAAAACAGAGTCCCTGTATTTAAAACCCTGCATTCAGACTGTGTTGTGGTTTATGGGGACAAGAGGAAGACTGAAGGATGAATATACATTAACGATTGTTAAATGTTAACATTTAACATTTTTTATAATTCAGTAAACTCAGAGTTGTCTGTCTTCAAACAACTCAGCTAGTGCATTTGAACTAATTCCAGATTTTTCCAATGCCGTTCATTTTGTCTCACAAACTATACCTAACGTAACTTCATTAACAGATTTTAACATTTTAGGATTCAGTACTGAATGACTTGTTAAAACAGAAAATATTAAAGTGTTGATTTTAATCAAAACCTGTTTAAATATATAGCAATGACTACAGCATAGTATTTTATCTTTCTCCCAATTTAAAACATGTTGGCTTTATGCATAATTTTATGCTCAGTGTCTTTTAAAACCTGTGAAGTAACTAAGCAGTTTAACAGTGAACACAGCAGTGAAATTCTTCTTGTCCAAACTCAGTGTTTCTTATAATTTCTAAAAACTTTTCCTTCCAGTGGAAGGTTGTCTTTGTGTCTATGATGTCTTGAAGAACACGATGTGTGTGAAGGAGGTTGTACATAAGATTTTTATGAAAAATATGTTTTTTGTCATTTTAGGATCTGTAACTAAATATCAGCCGATTTTTTTTCTTTGTAAAAAGAAGATGCAGATTTTATTGTTTTTAATTTGGCGTCTTCTGTCTGTTTGCACATTGAGCTGATGTCACATTTTGTCCTTTAAATATAAACATGTATTCATTATG
Organism: Lates japonicus; assembly: GCA_033238685.1. Classification (NCBI taxonomy): domain Eukaryota; kingdom Metazoa; phylum Chordata; class Actinopteri; family Centropomidae; genus Lates; species Lates japonicus. The sequence continues at coordinate 7,408,122 of BRZM01000011.1, forward strand.
TGTTTATCAAAGATTTATTATTGTGTTGCACAAGAGTTGAGTATGTGTTGGGACAAAAATATTTGGTCTGTGGAAAAAGACAGGTTTTCATTGTGAAAACAAAGGTAACATGATATGAAACGATATGAAAATATACCACACCTCCCACGGAAATATTAAAAACAAATTTTTTGATTTTCAAACAGACCCTCCAAGCCTTCAAACTCCCCCTCTCTCTGTTATCTGTAGGTATTTTCAGTGGGAGTTGTTTTTTCTGTGTCTCTTATCTCCAGAGTTTTGGATTGATTATCAGCTGCTCTCTTATCTTAAACAAACACTTCAGCTGCTGTTCTGCAGTCTGTTAGCCTGCCAGTTGCAGCAGCTCACAGTTTTAAAAGAATAAAACTGCGATAATGAAATAGAGTTAAAACATGAAAAAAATGGTTTATTAAAATTTTTCATCTCATGTTTGTAGTTTTGCCATTTCTATCAGTAATACTAACTTTATACTGTCCTGGAACATGGTGACATCGCTAACTAACAGGTCAAGAAACAACCAATCAGATGATCAGACAAGTTCAAATAATGGACTAACTTAAAATAATCTGATTCAACTTCTAATAAACTGGATTTTTCCTTCAGTGCAGTGGTTCTCAACCTTGATTATTTACTGGATAATACTCTGTGAGAAGTTAAGAGATTCAGCTTGAGTTTCATTTTAGGGAAGAGGAAGAATCATAGGGAGCTGGATGGGTTGGGAGCGATAATTGTGTTGGTTCACAACACAACAATTCACAATTTTTGTGGTAAATATCCCACTTAAGATACCACAGAACAATGCAGTGGAACTCTGTGTCGACAGTCTGATTGTGAGGAGACAAAGTAACTGTGCAACAAACCCCACGAAAGTCAAAGAAAATGAGTACGATACGCTGGTGTGGAGACTGCAGGCTTTCCCACTGCAAAGACTTCAGTTCAGTAGATGTAAATGTTAGCACCTGCTGCATGCACGTTATCAAGCAGGAACAATCTTGGATCTTTTTGATCGCACCTTGTACAGTTGTAAAGTAGCATAAAATTCATATGCAGCACTCAAGTAACATACCTCAAACTTTTAGTCAAGTATTTAAGTATATCTACTTCCCCCACTGCTAGTCTGTCTAGCTAGCTGCATTCAGTTAGCTTCACTTTTCTATTAAGGTAAAACAAAGCATTAGTTATGCTACTGAAGAGGAGCACAAGGAATGAAGTAGAGAAAGAGGAGGAAAAGTGGATGGATATCAGGGCTTTTGTCAAAGAGCAGAGGTGGTTTTCACAGTTTCATCCCATAGTAATCACACTGTAATCTCTCCTTTGTTATCATTATCCATAGACTAACAATTTGTGTAATTTGGGTGTTCTGACTGGACAGATAACTTTCTTAAGGAGATCTTGAAACAGCTCCTGCTGTTCTGTTTGCCAGCTGATGGAGACAAGTTTTAAATCTCTCTGCTCAGCATCACGTCTGCTGGTTCCTGAATTTTCTGTTTTTCGATCCCCTGAAGAGGTTAAAGGGATTGCAGGAGATTTAAGGAGCTGCAGGTGGAGACGAAGGAGCTTCAGGAGTCTCCACAGAGGAGGAGCAGCAGGAGATTGGAACAGATTTAAAAGGATTAACCACAGCATGAATGACGGACGAGTGTTTAATGATTTTATCCTACATTTCCACGTCTTCCTGTGACTAAAGCGATATTCTCATTCTCACATGCTTCGGTGCTCAGCTATTGTCAATGCTGATAGAGAAAGAGAGAGAGGAAAAAAGCAGACATGGAAACAACCCACTGTCAGGTTGTACACAATGTCAAACTCTAGCTCCATCTGATGCAATTCAGAAAAGTACATTTCAATTTCAGAGTTGAATAAAACAAATAAGCTGGAAGAGAGAGTCAAGAGACAAATATAATGAGGAGTAAACTGTGTGCCTCTTATCTCTGTCCCTCAAACAACACTTCCACTTGCTGATAGCAGCAATCAGAGAGAACACACTGCAGGTATCTGCCATTAACAAACAAACACACACACACACACTTGTGTTACTTTGTATTACTGTACTTGTTAGGACACACCTCTTACATTTTATTCACCTTAAAAACCAAAAAAGCCATCGAAAAAGAAATTTAAAAAGAAATTAAAAGAAATCAAGTCATCTAAAAAGGAATTAAGTACTTGTGATGTAATTTCTTCTGCATCTATTCTACAAAGAGCTCTGTGCTTTACTGCACCTAAAAATAAAGTGATGGGCAAAAGTAGAGAAAAAAAATAATAAATAGAAATTTAAAAAGCTAGGAGAACATGTCTCTTCCCATTCCCAGTGGAAATTACTCCCTTGTGTTCATGTATTGAACTGCCTTTCCTTCAGTTCAGCTGCTCTACTTTGACAGGCTGCACACCGAAACACCAAACCTTCAGATGATACTATAAATAAAGCCAAAGTACAATTTTGTTTGAATGTCAAAATTCTAAGAATGACATAAGTTTGCTCTTATTCAGAAAATTATTCATATGTGCTATGCATACATGGAATTTTTCAGGCTTGGTGTCATCTCCCAAAATATCTAAGAGTGGTCCAGAGGTCCTCTCAGACAAGTCAGCAGCAGAGGCAAAGGACACACACTGTCCAACATAAAGAAGAGATTTTGGGAAAGTATGATTATGATTATTTGGACAAAACAAAACAAACCATGCTATCAGTCTCAACATAAAAACTGAAATGATAAAATCTCAACATTATGGATTCAGCATAAATGTTCATACACTTCTAAAGTCTTAATGTTGATATTATACAGGAAATAATATGGTAAAAAAAAAGCCTACAAGTGAAAAGCAATAATGAAAATAAAGCCACATTTAAACATGTATACATTTTATAGGACCTGCACTGATAGTTTATCATTTCAAATTTACCATATATCCTTCTATAACTTCTTCAAGATGTTCATGGATAATATCAGTGATGAGTGTTTAGCACTGTCACCTCAGAGCAGGAAGGTTCTAGATTTCAAACCCTGTGTGGGTTGCATGTTCTGCCTGTGCCTCGTAGGTTTCTCTCTGGGTACTCGGCTTCCTCCCACAGTCCAAAGACATGCAGGTGACACTAAATTGCCCGCAGGTGTGAATGTGAGTTTGAATGGTTGTTTGTCTCTATATATCAGCCCTGTGATAGGCAGGCTATCCTGAAAGTCTTTACTAAAAGCTACTTTGTGGCTTTTTATATTAACGTTAAACTGATTTTGTTTGTAGATAGGTTGAGAGTCTCTGCTACAAAGGGATCTCTTTTTAATCACCAAAGTTTGACATTTTCATATTCGGTTAGAATCGAGATGACCTCAGTTAGAAATGTATTTTGGATTTCAAAGAGTCCCCTTTCCTAGACGCCAGTAAATTTTGGATGTCCCATAACATCCCCTAATCCAGAAACTTCTAGACATCCTAAAGTTGACCAAATAATGGGATTGTACAGGTCAGGAAAGAGCACTAATTATTAACATGTTGAACATGGATGGATAACAGAGAAGTGAATTATGTGCATGTGAGGTTTAAAAGGTTTCTGTGGATGTTTAAATATTATTTCCTCTGGTGTGAAAAGATATTTATATAGCATTCAATTGTTATTTAGAAGCAGGAAATCCCAATTTTCAGTGTTTGATGCTAAATTCACAGCGTTTTGGGCAGATAATCCCATTTTAACAAGTAAAACATACAAAACCAAGTGAATGTTCCTTTAATAACATCCAGGTTTATTAATGTACACACACAGACATGCTACTGTCAGCTGTTTTAATCCCAGCAGGGAGGTTTGCTCTGTCCTGCTGATCAGCTGTTTGAATGGATTTGAGTATAAGTCATTGGTGTCTGTGTGTGTATGTGTGTGTGTGTGACATGATATCAGAGTTTTGTGATGCCTTCCATCTGACTCACCTGACGAGGGATTTTGTCGGCAGCCACAGAAGTCACGTAAATATAACAGACCCCACACACACACACACACATTTAAATGACTGATCAGTGGTGTTTGAGCACAAACATGAAAATTCTAATTTGAGGATTCAAATATGAAAATTGTCTGATTTACAAAAATCTGCAAAAGAGTACAGGTGCTCTGTTTTTCACCTGCATCAGCTTTAAAGTTGCACCATGACTTGTGTCTCTTTGGGAAGTGTGTATCAGATGTAGTGAAGCAATGTAACAAATTTAGTTATTTTTGTTCTTCCTTACATGTCATCCATTTTTTTTTTGACATTTTCTGGTGGTAATGGGCTTCCATAGAAGGGTGTGTGGACCATGTGTACATCATTTCATTGCTATGACATTAGATGATATTGCTGTTAGGGTATATTAGTAGCTTGGGGAACACACACACACACACACACACACACACACACACACATGCAGCTTAACTCCAACAGCTGTGGTGTTAATGAGAAAGAGAGGTGGAGAGAGGGACAAAGAGAGAGAGCACTGAACTTTGTGTAAATAAAAGTAACAACTAGAATGGCATTCAGTAGAGCGCTCTGCCCTTTACCAAGGCCAAACAATCCTACATGTCTGTCTAGCTCTTATATTAGAAAAGAAGGAAAAAAGGAAATGGTCTGATAACATAAATGATATATTTGCCCCAAAATTTAATGGGTTCTTCCCTGAGCCATGCCCCACCCCCACCAGGTTTAGTGTAAATTGGTCCAGTACTTTTTTCCATAATCCTGCTGACAAATAAACAGACCAACCGACCAAGAGACACAGGAGAAACATAACCTAGGTAAAAATCCAAACTTGACTCCTAGAAATTCTGTTATACTGTACATAATACTGTACTTAGTTGTTTTGCCAAATATATTTTGTGGGAGTTGTAATTACTGTCTGGATTATGTGCAATGGCAACACTCTTTCCAACAAAGCTTTTGTTGTGGGGGAAGAGGTGGATAGTAGGATGTACAAAGAGTCTGGAGCTCACATCCCACATGGTTTAAGCAATCAAACCACTTAAGGTTAGGAAAAGATCGGGGTTGGCAATTGGTGAAATGTTTTTAAAGACAACATGTCTTGTCTTCAAATCACTTTAGACTGAAGCATAAAAATATGAATTATGCTTTAGTTGCATATGTGCAGGTATTATAGTGCAAAAGTAGATGGGAAAACAAATGAAATATATTGCCACTGAATGTTTTGCAAAGACATTCATTTAAAATGTTCCTCATTTTATTCATATAAAGCAGAATTCAGGTGAAAATGTGTTTGCTGTTGCAAATGAGCAGTATTAAAAAAACACACATAATTTCTAGGGTATAGGGATGGTTCCCATATTCTGTCCATACTCATGGGTTTACTGAATAGTTTTAGTTTCAGCAACTTTCTTACATCTAAAAGGAGCAGCAAGCCCTTGTAGTGTATACTTTATGTACATCCCTGTCTTCTAGAAATTTATGTACAACAAATTTGCAACAGAAAATATGTTTAGAAGAAAACATTTGACTGGATAATATGTTTTCTATTAACATGATTAGGAAATTTTGTCAGCTTATTTGGCAAGTCACAAACATGTATCAGAAACATGCAAATGTGTCACTAAAATACTCAACAAGTCGTTTTCTGCCAAAATGTCGTCTTGTTGCACAATATCCACTTGTGTGTTACTATAGTGTTACTACAGTGTTATCAAATCTTTTAATGGTTATGTTTAGACACTTTAACATTCGCTTAAGGTCTGGAGAAAAAGTTTACAGTGACTTCAGATACAACAGGTTTATTTACACTGAACCAGATCCACCATCTTTCAAAGGTAATTACTTTTTTCACTGTAGAATAATTGGGAAAATAATTTAGTAATGTATAAAACATCATCTCTAGGAAACAGGGTTGGAATATACCAATTAAACAAGAATGTCAATATTGCTAAATCCTGAATAATGTTCTCTCTATGAGAGTTTCTGTCTCTCTCTCTCTCTCTCTCTCATACACACACAGACTCTGATACACAGGGAGTGTAAAGACAAATAAGCTGTGGCTAAGATCCTGGTGCCATTTGGTTAAGCCAAGTGACATCTGTGCCTTTATGTACAGTACTGTGTGTGTGTGTGTGTGTGTAATAATACATCTGTGGACAGATGAATAGAAACAGAAAAATCTAAATGCCCTCACACTCTGTAACCTGAACATTCATTCAGTGCTGAATGAATGTAAAACATCATCAGTAAATGTCTGGTATTGGTGTGACTGTCTTCAAGAGCTTCAATCTGTGGAATGTAGAAAAAAAAACATGGAACAAACACATGGAAACTTGTTGCTTCTAAGTGAAGAAGCTGCACTGTTACAGTATCTCTCCTCCCTACTCCCATTACTGGGTTACTCCAGTAATGTGTGTAACTGTGAGAGACAAAACAATGGTCTGACCAACCTCCAAAAACACTGGATCCTACATTTTCCCATAATGGACCCACATCTGTCAATCTTCACACAGCCATTTTTTAGATACAAACTTGTGGTGTGACACTGATGATATGATGGTTGAATATCAGGGTTATTCTGTCAGAAAGCACAAAGTCATTAAGTTCACAAAGTTTACTTGTGTCCTGCCCCCACACACACACACACACAAACAAACACACACAGACTCACAAAGTGAAAACAATACCACAAAAAGACTTCGGAGCCATACAAGACATTATTAAGGCTGAATACATTATTAAGGCACACAGTGCACTGATTTTTAGAGTGTTATGAGAAGAACAAAATTACTCTTTTTCAATCATCCTCCTCCATCCCCCAAAAAAAGAAGTAACAGAGGAGAGGAGAATACAGAAGAGAGGAAGAAAGAGGAAGAAGAAGAGAATTAGCAATAATAGCTGAATGAAGCTGTTTCATGTCATATGAAGGAAAGGAATCATAAAAGTTGAGAGAAAGACAATAACATTGAGAGAAGGAAAGAATGAATGAACAAGGGAAAGATGAGTGATAAAAAGAGGGCAGGAAAGGGAGGGAGAGAGAGGATGCAAGAGGGAAAGAGAACAGGGAGTATGTAAAGATGAAGAAGCAGGGCCAAACAAAGGAGGAGAGGAAAAAAGAAATGATGGAACACAAGGAGAGGAAATAGGAAAACAGGACACAGGAGAATGATTAGGGTGATGATAAGACAGAGAGGGGAGGAGGAAGGGAGGAGTTAAAAGAGGAGATAAAAAGAGAAAGGAGAAGTAGAGAGAGAAGGGGACAAGCGAAAGAAAGAGATGTAAAACAGAAGAGAAGAGAAGAAATAACAATGAGAAATAAAGCAAGAGGTTGAGAGGAGAAAAGAGAAAGAGAAAAAACAAGAGAAAAGAAAAAAGAAAGAAGAAAGAAAGAAACAACAAAAAAGTTTAAAACCTGGAAAACAGCAGTAAGTAACCAAACAAGATTCAGTCATCAGGATCTTCAGGGATAATGTGACAGATGATGGCAGCCATTTAACCACTGAAATGGAAGAGATGATTCTTTCTCACGAGTTACAAGTAACAAGAGGCAAACCTGTGTGCTTCTGCAGTGTGTTTCCATTCCTGAGTGGCTGCTGTGTGTTTCCTGTTGTCAGGTGATGAACGCAGCTCGAATTCATGACAAACAGAAGCTGAGGTCGTTCTGGGAGCAGAGGATTGTTCAGCACAGTGAGCACATGAATGAGGAGGAAAACCGCATGAGGAGCAGTGCTCTGGCACGGTCAGCACGAAAGTTATTAAATATGTCACTTTAAATATTCAAATCTGTAGTTCCAGTAGGTGCTTGTTCCATATTTCTAGTTTGTAGTTCACAAAACAGCTATCATCAGCTGAGAGTCTTGTTCATTACAATCCCAGCTGAGTTTCGGTTGAAAAATTAGTGGAGATTTACACTTAGTTACATCATGCATCGTGGGCAGATTGCGTACTGGTATTGGATATCAAAGCTAAGAGTAAACAAATCCAAGAATCATTCAAGCTGGACTGAAATCTGATACACATTCTAGCCCGATGTTGAATATAATCTTTACTACTCCCAATGGTGACTATGTCAGTAAGTGGTCCAGTCTATCCCCTGTAATGATGTCAATGGAAATTCAATGTCCCCCTCACTTTTATAGCTCCAGGTTGAAGTTAATATTCTCCTTCCAGGACACTAAAGCTAATCACCAGTCAAAGATAGTATCTATATCTTTACATCTTTTCCACAAGATGTAGTAAAGAAAACAACATTATCTGTCAGAAAGTACTGGGAAATAACAATCCACACACACACACACACACACACACACACACACACACACACACACAGACACTCAAGGTGTCACATGATTCTGCCAACTAATGCACTGTACCTTCACCACATACCTGCTATGGCTAGTACGACATAGTAGGTATGTGGTACACGTAACATGTATACACCTACTCCACACTACACCATACTATTTGAAAGATATCTAGGTGTGTGTATGGGTATGCATTGTAAGTGGAGCACATATCATATATGATATAAATATGACATATGCTCCAGGTCATAACATGTCATATCTAGCCTATAGTACCTATACGACCTAGATATCTATCAAACTGTAAGGTGTTGTGTGTTGATAAGAAATATATGTACATGTGAGATTACATATACAGGTAAGTGTGGTGTATGTTGCACTGAATCAGGAGCAGTGTACATCATGGTGCACAACTTGTCGATTTGTATGAACAAGAAATCTTTATGTAATGACTACCACCAGTGTGACTCCTACATCACTTGTGTATAAAGCCTGTGTCTCCACTGTGAAACTAGATATATCAGATCCAGACATCTTTATCAGGTGCTAGTGAGGCATTTGATGTTAGCTGGCTGGATTGTTTGACACTTCACACACCTGCTCATTTTCACAAATAGTGTGTGTCAAAAATAATTTTATCCTTTTTTGAAAAAATATTTACAATAGCTGTACACATGAAGTGAAAGAAATTCTGATTTTCAGTTAAACTTTAAGGGAAAGATGGTGGTCATGGACACAGACAATGTAGAAGTAGAGTTCACTGGCAGCTGGAATTTTACAAAAATCAAATTTCCTCACTCTGTCTGACAGTGTCATATACATGTATTCTGCTTCATGTTGCTCCAGCCTTTCATTGAAGCTGTATGATGTTTACACTGAGTGAAATATTCAAGCCCAAGATGTTTTTTTTATGGCTGCACTTTTCTATCAAAGGGAAATATTTTATATGTCTTGTGAAATGTTGTTTTTGTTTTTTCTGACATATTTGATATCTCTGCAAACTTTGGGATATTCTCAAAAAATTAAGATGAAGTTCTGTGAGTGTGAAGAAAGTTTTGACAAACATGAGTTTATTAAGATGAATAAACTGTTGATCCAGCCAGATCAGAAAGGAGAGGAGTGTTAAAAATAAACTTTATTACTCTCCTCAGTTTTCATCCCTCTCCCTGCATCATAACTTGATTAGTTTTGAAAATGCCTCAGTTATGTTTACAGCTCGTCTATCTGTCATCACATAGTAGCCTGAGAATGTTGATTAGAGGCAGTTCGGCTATACGTTTGAATCCTGGAGATCAGTGTGAATATCTGAGGACAGATGAGCACAACGCTGCAGATTAACAGACACATGACAGAGTGTGCTGACAGACAAATGCATGCTAACACAGACACAACAATATTAATCCTGTCACAGCTAACACAGCCTCTCTCTCTCTCTCTCTCCCTCTCTCACACATACACACACTGTTCCTCTTTTGTCTTTAACACAATTATCCCTGACAGCGATGCCTGCAGATCAAGTTTCACTGGATGTCTGCACGATTAATTTAAGCCCAGGAGTTATGGTGTCAGGGTAAATACTAGCCTCTGATATTCTGACAAAACCTCTGCTCATCTCTGCCTCCCAAACACTGAATGCAGCCTACACAATGCCAAATATAAATTACTTTAGTCATCCATAAACTTTGTGTATATGTATTTTCTGCAAAACAGGGTTTTAAACTAACTAAAGGCTTTGACTGCTGCTGGGGACCATAAAGAAGATGCTATGGGAGTCTCAGTGAGCACTGCTTTGATTTGAGGATTTTAAAAAAGGCTGAATATATTGGTCAAAACTCTGTCTTGTCAGTTGGTCCACCTCTCAAGTAGCTCAACAACTATTGGATGGACTGTCATGAAATTTGTTACATCCATGTTCAGGTCGAACTTGAAAAACTTGATCCTCCACTTTGGATTTTTGACCAAATACCTATGAGACTCACATCAACCTCAGTTGTAGTTTGTGTTTAGCGCAAGTTAGCAAATGTTAGCATGCTAACAGCTGAACTAAGACAGTGAACTTGGCAAACATTAACATATTAGCAGTTGTCAGTGTGAGTTTGTTAGCATTTTGTTCAAAGCATAGCTGAGAATAAAGTACAGGGCCGGGTCTGTGTACATAATGGTCAATCGATTTTCATTTTGGAGTGGGAAAAAAGAAAAGAGATGACAAGCCTTTTCCCGATTTTCACAGATAACACAGAAAAATGAAAAATCAGTTACAGGTTTAAAAACTGTCTGTTTCGTCGTACATTAAATTATTATCATTTTGCCCCAGAAGTCATCCAATGAACAATAGCACAGGATCCCCTTAAGCTAGCACAGTCCTTTTCTGTGCTGCCTAGCTAAGGCTAATACAGCTAGTCTTAGCTAGCTATTTTCACTGTTTTTGGGCAGCACAGAAAAGGACAACCGAAACACGAAGACGTGGGCTCTTAGCAGGGTGGTTCTTGCTCATCGATTTTAAACTTAGATGGGCGAAGATAGCAAGCTAAGGCTAGCTTTATTCACTTTTATTCACTGTGCTAGCTTATGGGGATCCTTTGCTATTGTTCATTGGGTGACTTTCAGGACAAAATACAAATAAAAATGACTAAATGACGAAACTAATTTCTCATTTTCCCTGTGTTAACACAAAACAAAAATTAAAACATACTTGTCGTCCTTTATTAAAAACGGGAAAAAGCTTGTCATTTATTTTCTTTTTTCCCCACTCCAAAGCGAAAATCGATTGGCCATTATGTACGTGTATGGCCAGCATGACTGTGGGATCCCGGCACAACACCCCCACCTTGAAAAGGCTAAGGCTTCAGTGGGGTCAGAGAATGTCCTTCACGGTAAAATGACACCATCAATTGTCAAAAGACTGTCCTCTCTATAATTGTATCACGAATTCACTGACTGCTAATTCCACTGACATTAAATTATTTTACTGCTTTAAATGCTGGTGTGATCAGACCTTTAGACTGTGCTCATACCGGCATTGGAATGAGAAGCCCATCATTTGCTGGCGCTGCAAACACAGAGGATTCCAGCAAAAAAAAACCTAATGGTCATCCAGTGAAAAAGTTAAAGCTGGGTATAGATGTTTGCTGCAACACAATGTGATGTCATCTGACAAGGCACTAGACTGACCAGTCGACTAAATGCAAGCATATGTCTTTATGTCAGCCCTGCAATAGACTGGTGATCTGTCCACGGTGTACACGCCTCTTGCCCAGTGTCAGCTGGGATTGGCTCCAGACCGCCATGACCCTTAAGGAGAAGCAGTACAGATAAAGGATTGATGGATGAACAACCTAATTCTTGATTACTGCTGTTATAACTTTCTGGAGTTGCTAAATCCTGTCTCATGATATTGGAAACACTGTGCAGTGTTTTGGTATGGACTTTCTGGACTATATCTCATCTTCTCACTGTCAGTTGAAGGAACATGCTGCTACCAGTGCAGCATCTTGTTTGTTTGGACACCTGCTAATTTCTTTTTCTCACCCATTGCCCTCTCTCCCTCTGTCTCTCTCCAGGCTGAGGGAGCAGTGGGTGGTCAGGTTGAATCAGAGGAATCAGCACCAGCAGAGTTTCTTCGAGGAGAGAATCAGACGAGCTCAGAAAGCTCAGCAGAGCTTCAGGAAGCTCAATTCAGTCTGAACTCAGGAGATGAATCTGAGGAAGGTTACAAAAACTAACACCCCCACCAATCAGCTTGCAGGTGAAGAGCAGCTATCCAGTGGCAGCATTTACATTTAAGTAATTACATATTTAAGTAATTATTTTAAAAATGAAAGAGACAAAGTGAAAAATGTCACCATGAATAAATCTGCTAAAAAATCAGAAAAATATACAAGACCTGTCATATGAAAATCAATCAGCATTTTTATTGTTGTTGGTGAAAAAGAATATCTAAAATAACTGACTTCTTGGGGAATGTTTTGCCTTTCGTGTCGCATTTCATTCCTGCCTGATGCCAGTGTTTTGTCATTATTGTGATCTATTATTGTTACTCCATAGCATATAATTGATGGTCTTAAATAAACTCCAGTCTATATCTGAAGTGTTTCTTTGTGATTCTTATGCTTTCATAGATGAAATTAAAACATTAGAAATATATTTAAAACAAAACAAAACAAAACAAACCCCCCCCCCCAGCACATTCACGCTTATTCACTCCCACAGTATTTGTTTATTCCCACAAGACTTCCTTTCCAAAATAATCCCCATGCTGATGCATGATCTTGTGTAACTTAAATAACCATCTAGCATGGGTCTGTTTAATGTGCTGCCTAAGTGAACACATTCACCCAAGGTTCACCAATGTTTTGGAAAGACATGCAAAGTTGGTCACTATATTCTCACATTAAGTCATGCTACAGTGGTTACATGATAATGATTACACAATCACTGATAAGGCTTATGATGTAGTTGTGCAACACGAGCATGTCAAATCAAAGAGAACAGTAATGTTCCATCCCTGGGTTCGGCTTAAAGAAACAGGCACAGTTGTCAGGCATGGTACAGTGTAATAATACGTTTCAAGATAAAACAGGAAGGCATGCAGACTATTCTGTTTTCTCCTTTTTTTTTGTTCCAGCTGGATTCAATGAAATTATTGAATGAATGAGTCCATCAACAGAACTATCACAAAACTGACAACACATCCTACCAGCCAGCTATGCTTCACAGTCACAAACATACATGTTCTCAAACAGGTCTGAAACAGATGCTTATTTATTAGTGAGATGGTCTTCAGTGGATTTATTTATTTACACACAAATCACAACAACTCAGTCACTGTCAGCTGCTCAATTCTTTCTTCTGGTCAGTTGCTATTTTTTTTAACATCTCATGTTCATCCTGAAACAATTTATTTCAATAAGTCCTCCAACCTGAATATCTATAAAGGTCTTTTGTCCCTACCATCTGATATGACCCATGGGAGCCTCTCTTGAAATAGTGCCCATAGAGTGGCAGGTGTACCAAATGTTAGCTGTCATGGTAACAATAAAAAATATGCAGTTAAGCTTATGGAACTATTTGGTTAGGTGCAGGCACAGATCTACTGGGTTAGGTTTGGGAAAAGATTGTGGTTTGGGTTAAAATAAGTATGTTATTATGGTTAGAGAATCTTGGGTGGGAAAGGTCATGGACACTTGCTGGTTTGAAGTAGGAAACGTTCAGTGTTTTGTCAACTGATCCATCCACCCCAACCTCCTCTCTATAACAGCTTTGTGGCTCTGTAACATTCTCATCTGGTTTCCTCCTTTGGTGCTGTCATACAGTCACTGGAGGGCTTTGTCACTTGCAACATGTAACTATGGGTCATAATAAGCTGCTTGCTCAAATTACTATGCAATCATTTCCTAATGGGAGGATGTTTCCTTTTAACATGATAAGAGTTAAAAGTGCAATCCCAAAGTGCTAGAGGTAAACTTAAATCAATTTAAAATGGGGAAAATAAGTGCAACAAAGAGGGTTATTTTCATTTCAAATTTGGAAAGTTATGTGTAACTGGAGGGATGTTATTCATTCTTTGGTGTAACTTAGTACATACACGATCATCCATAACATTATGACCACTGGTGGATGAAGTGAATAACACGATCATCTTGTTATAACATAATGTTCTGTTGAGGAACTCTTTGGTCCTGACATTCATCTGGATGTTACTTCAAGCATGAATCACAGAATTTTGGGTTCCAGCACAGCAATCGCCTCTGAGTATGTTCACCCCGAGATAAGTCAGCGTGTAGTGAATGACAAAAAGCTTTCGTAAATTGAGCTCTGGTGCTACACTTCACCATTGCAAACCTTTAAGCAAAGGGCAGAGGCTCCATTTTCTCCATTTTCACCCATTGGAGATACATCAACCAGCCACAACATTAAAATATTGGTTTTGATGTTATGGCTGAAACTGTATATGTATACATATGCGTGCACACACACACACACACATATGTATATGTATATGAACTCTTTAGGCGCTGATGTCACGACTACATCACAGTGTTAGCTGGAGGCAAAAGCAGATCACCTCAGAATAGTAGGCCACATAACCAAGTGAAAATGTCATCTTGCCGTGTTGTTGGCACACTTACAGTAGGTATTCATAAAATAGACCTTCTTATATTCAGCCAGAGCATCGTTTCTTCTTGTAAATGACCACTCAGGACATAGCTATGGGCCCCCCAGTTTCTCCCTAGTATACATGCTTGGTTTCTCAGTCAGGTAGGTGTAAGTGCCATGGAGCTGGAAATGACTAATATTGTGGTAATGAATGGGTGTGTCCTATGAGGCTATCCTACTGTGACCAGCTGTAAACAGGATGTCTCTCTCTCTCTCTCTCTCTCTCTATATATATATATATATATATATATATATATATATATACACTAATACTAATTAATAATATATTATTATTTTTTTTTTTTTTTCTTGGCATTTTCTGGTGAATGCAGTGCTACATCCTTGTATCAGATAGAACTTAAAAGGGAGATGTTTAAAGACTTAAAGGGTGGATGGGCTATGAGTGTTTGGAAACAGATTGCTTCATTTGTAAAGAACCCTGACTTTTCTGGTGATATGAGTAAGAACCTTATTCACTTCTTCCAAGTTCTATCCTGAAAATTCTGTCTGGAAGTAAAGAAAGACAGCGTTGAAGTGAAGTTACCTTCACAGTTGAGGACCAGAAGGTTGGAACCACCAGCAGCAGTGTGAGTGCCGGTCAGCAGGGGGCAGCAGAGAGCTGTGTTTCCGGCAGAGCAGTCTGTATTCAGATTTTCAGTGCTGCTAAAATGAGAGCGGCTGGTTCTTCACATTATCTGCTGTAATCTGTATCAGTGCTGAGTTTAACAGGCAGACTCCCCTCCATGATGACTCTGTTTGCTCTGTGATTTTCAGGGCTGAAGCTCCCAGTGGCTCATTATGGAGCCTGTTCACACAGTAAAGCTCTCACCCAGCAAAGCTCATTTGATAAAGTGCTCAGCAGTGACCCTAAATCCCCCAAATTTCCCCTCCAGTACACTGTTGGTACTTAGAAACACAAAACAATTCACAAATGAGCTACAAAACATTCACAATCAGACAGCTTCTGGGAACATCAATACAATGATAACAGCAGCAAAAACAAGATAGAAAGATGACCAAAAACACAAATATAGATAATGACAGAGAGAAAGAAAAAAACAAACACAAAGACAAAAAACACAGAAAGGACAAAGATGTCAATCTGTCTCTCAGTGCTTTCAGGCTTAACTCTGTCTGTGACTCATATACCCCCTTTCCACTAGCATGGAACAGGTTCTGTTTGGGTTTGCACACCTAATTTTGAACCATTTGGAACCTGAAACGTTGGTTCCCAGCTGGAACCAAAAAATAGCCGGTTTTCAAGTGTGAACTATGACAGCCTCAGTGGGTGTGTCACATTTTACAGGTAGGAAATAGTCCCGTTGTGCACTGTGCAACACCCTCTGTTAATGACACATTCTTGATTACAGTGGTTGCACTCAAAACTGCTTGAAACACTGGCTGGTTTGCTAAATAGCACTGCACCAGTGTTCCAAGAATATTGAATAGAACTGGTTCAAGAAGCAGAGGTAATTTGGTGAAAAACAGCTATCAGTCCTAAGCTCACTGGTTTCTACTGAAAGCATAAATCCTTAAACACTGCCCACACATAAATACAGTAAGTTCACTTTAAAAAAGGCTTACTGATTCCCTAAAACAGTTGGGCACTGTCATTTGTATTAAACAGGAGAAAATAGTGCTTTAGTTCTGGACTACTTTTTCAGTGGCAGATTAATCAACATTTGGTGCTCTAGTGAGTATTTGGGGCAGCAGGGTAGTATATGTGAAATCTCAGAGGACTCAGAGACATTCAAAAACAGAAGAAGTTATGTCATGCAAAATGAAGCACTGACCAACTTAACTCTTTTGTACAAGAGTTGAGTTGTAACCCTTCTATTACCCTTGTATTGAAGCATGTATTCAGCTGACACACTACTCATCAGTGTAGATCAAAGATGGAAAGCTTTAGTGTGTGTTCACTTGTTATAAATAAGATTGTGCCTCAACTTTCCAGCAGATAATTTCTTCTAAATAGCATTGTGATGGTTGGAAAAATTCAGAACTAAGTGAAAGTGTCAGAAGTCAAATTGTTATCGTAATCAAAGAGGGGCTTTCTTACCATCAAATCATGGCTAAAGTTTTTTAACGAGAGCAGTGCATGGAACTCTAAAATGCTTTGCAGAAACTAGATCAGTTGTATCCAAAGCACAATCAGGCGGACCAGATGTGACCACACCATCAGAAGATCAATACATCCAGGTTACTTTCCTGAGAGATAAAAAGCAACCTCATCACAAATACAGAATTTGCTAAATAAAGAATGCAAGACTCCACTCAACAAAAAGAGGGATGTCTTGTAGTGGTCTCAGAGGACAAATGATATTTTCTAAACCACTTCTCAAAAGGGGAAACAAGGTCGATCACTTGAGGTGGGCTAGAAGATACCAGCATTTCACAGTGATTACTGAGGGTGAAAGTGCTATTTACTGATGAATCCAAGTTTGAGATTTATGGCAGTAACAGAAGGGTGTATATAAGAGGATGAACAGGAGAGAGAGTGATACCATAGTGTGTCAAACTGACAGTGAAACATGGTGGTGGCAATACTCAAGTTTCAAGTTTTGTTCTCTGGTGTTGCCTACTCTGTACTGAATTGACTACAGCCTGACCTGTTCTTCAGAAACATCCTATACCCAGTACAGCAGGATAATGACCCAAGCACACCTGAAAACTTAGAGACCAAAGGAGACCAGGGAGTCCTGACTGTCATGGACTTTCCTCCACAGTCACTGCACCTCAACCTCATTGAACATTTATGGGGGCACCTGAAGACTGAGAAAACAAGCAGCACAAGAAGCCCTTTTAGAGCATTGTCAAATTGTGCTGGGATAAGATGGGTGATCAGGTTTTACCCAAACAGACAAAGCCAACTTGAGTGCATGTTGCCATTAAAGCAAAAGGTTGACATACCAAACACTAAGATATTATGACAAGCAAACATTTTTCAGAGATTCAACATTTTACTGTTAAGCTGATGTTAACATTTGAAATGAACAGTTACATTCAAAATAAATATCTTCATATTTTTTTGGTCTCTCTGGAGAAACTAATGCAGACAATGTATCTACATAGATGGAGAACTAACACCGCTGGTCAAATCCTGTATAAACCAGTAAGGTCAGTGTGTTGTATCATAGGCAGAGCAGATGGTCACACTGAGCCAGACAGCAGCCACTACTTAATGAGCCACAAACTCTGAACAAACCACATAAGCTTTCCTGCTAAAGGCTCTTTGTTTGCTAACTTAGTGTGGGCAAAATATCAGGGAGGGATGAATATGAGGGACTAACTAAGGAACCAACAACACCACCTGGGGCATTGCACCTCAGGATAATTAAAATTCAACTATTTCACTGTAAACGAGAAGACAAAATGGTGGATGAAAATGGTCACCATGATGGGCATGAACAGGAAATAACATTGCAACAAGCGGTTTTCACTGGACAATGTATGTGTAAGAGGGAGAAGTGGTGGAGATGGTGAATGCATGCTGGGATGTCTGCTTTCTTCATGGCTGCTGACAGTTAAAATGCCAAGTTCAACTTTTATCAACTGAATCTAGGTTTGAAAGCTGCCATTGTCTGATGCTTTGTTCATTTCAGTGAATCAAACTGTTAAATGTCCCCATGATATTGCAATACGGTAACACAAGTCAGCTGGAGTTTAGGTGGAGTTAACATTGGTTCACCAACAGTTTTTAAAAGCAGCAGTGAATGTTAAGTGGTTAGAAATACAGTGGTGCTTGAAAGTTTATCAACCCTTTAGAATTTTCTGTAACTCTTCATACGTATGACATAAAACATCATTGGATTTTCACACAAGTCCTAAAAGTAGATTAAGAGAATCCAATTAAACAAATGAGTCTAAAATATTATGCTTGATAATTTATTTATTGAGCAAAATGATCCAGTATTACATCTGTAAGTGGCAAAAGTATGCGAACATCTAGGATTAGCAGTTAATCTGAAGGTGCAGATAGAGTCAGGTGTTTTCAATCAGTTGGGTAACAATCAGGTGTGACTGTTTTTTTTATTTAAAAACAAAACAAAATAGGGATCTAGCAAACTCTGATCTTCACAACACATGTTTATGGAGATGTATTATGGCACAAATAAAGGAGATTTCTGGGGACCTCAGAAAAAGAGTTGTTGATACTCACCAGGCTGGAAAAAGTGACAAAAACATCTCTAAAGAGCTTGGACTCCATCAAGCCACTGTCAGACAGATTATGTACAAATGGAGGAGGTTCAAGACCATTGTTACCCTCCCTAGGAGTGGTTGACCAACATAGATCATGAGCAATGTGTTTAATAGTTGATGGGGCCAGAAAGGAACCCCATTTCTTAGCAACTAAAGGCCTCTCTCACATTGGCTAATGTTACTGTTCATGAGTCCACCATCAGGACAAGACTGAACAACAGTGGTGCGTATGGCAGGGTTGCAAGGAGAAAGCCAAAAAGAACACTGCTGCCCATCTGCAGTTTGCTAAAGATCTGAGTCTCTGGAGAAAGTGGGTAATGCAGCAAGACAATGATTCTAAGCACACAAGTTGTTCTACCAAAGAATGGTTATAGAAGAATAAAGTTAATGTTTTAGAATGGCCAAGTCCAAGTCCGGACCTGAATCCAATCAAAATGTTGTGGAAGGACCTGAAGTGAGCAGTTCATTTGAGGAAACACACCAGCATCCCAGAGTTGAAGTTGTTCTGTTCGAAGGAATGAGCTAAAATTTCCCCAAGCTAATGTGCAGGACTTATCAACAGTTACTGGAAACATTTAGTTGCACTTATTGCTGCACAAAGGGGTCACACCAGATGCTGAAAGCAAAGGTTCACATACTAATGCCACTCACAGATATGTAATAGTAGATCATTTTCCTCAAAAAATAAATGATCAAGTACATTATTTTTATCTCATTTGTTTAATTGGGTTGTCCTTATCTACTCTTAAGGCTTGAGTGAAAATCTGATGATATTTTAGATCATATTTCTAAAGAAATATAGGAGACTCTGAAGGGTTCACAAACTTTCAAGCACCACTGTGAATGTTGCAGCTCCTCGAGAACCAAACAAAGCTTTTGCGTCCTGCTTATCTGATTAAAGATGCTGTGGTGCACTCCATCTAGCAGATGGGATGAGATAACGGAAGTCACAGAAGTGTTATTCAAATCTAACATAACTCATTTTTATATTCAAGATGTGAAACAGCCCATTTTACTTTGTTTTTTACTATTTTAGTAAACAAGTACCTACAGGTTTTCTTAACTACTGTATCTAAAATGAGTCAGTCGTAGTCCATGATTTTCTGTTTCTTTCTTTTGTTACTGAGTACAAAGAATTAATAAGAGCTTGACTGGAACATTGGGAGCCAGAAAAAAATCCCCCTCAGCTTCTTTTTAAATAAAGTTTGCCAAAAAATGTTCAACTGTCGAAGGAGAAAAAAAATCTGTCCACTCCCAGCCATGTCAGCAGTCTGCAGGCACGTGTCATCTGACCACATCAAAAAGTGTGTCTGCCTGTTATGAATGACCACACTTGAAGGTGGGGTTCAAAGCCTGTTGTCTTTTGATTAATTATTCAAATAAAGACAACAGTGCACACTTTCCAAAAGTCCCTCCTCAAAGGCATTCATGGTGCTGCATGAAAAGTGAGATAAGTAGTTATGTGAAGAACGAGATAAAAAAAGGGCCAAACTGAGGTGCCAGCCAATCAGAGACCAGGATTCTCTGTTATCCTGTTATAAGTTACATTAACAGAAAGACACATCTGGATGACAGTGACAAAGCAAACACAGCAAAAAGCTGTCTGTCAGGCTGAACAGATAACAACAGTGGAGGCTGAAAGATGTACAGTTGGCCTGTTTTTGGCACAAATGGAAGCTCATAGATTCAGCTTGCGACAGCAGAGTTATTGATCAGTGTCTGCTGGACCTGCATCCAGCTGACAGTCAGTTTGAGGATCCTGCCTTCATCACCTGCTGTCTGACTGAGAGCTGAAACCACAGCAACAGCAACATGTTATCTCCCCAACACACTAAGTAAAACACTGGACATTATCTGTGATAAGAGACTGTCCCTAACATATTTATGTGCAGTACTGACATATCACCTAAGACATAAAGTAAGAAACAACTGTGAAAATGCATTAAAAAAGATAAAAGAAAAAAGACATGATGATGGTGTAGACATTCTTTAATATTCTGCAGCTGTGGTCCTGATAAACAAAGAGGACTCTGCTGTCTGTCTGGAAGCTAATTAGCATTTTTCTTTTATCAAGCAGGAAATTAATCTGACGTTCTGTCCAGATATCACATCATCACTAAAACACTTTCATTTGTGGATTTCATTCAGTCCACTTTTAATGAATACTGAACACTGGAACAGAATGCAGCAGCTGTTCACTTTCTGTTCATACGCCCAATAAAGTCATGAATAAACATTCAAATTAACTTTCAAAATCAAAGTTTGAGTTTCTTCTTTCCTAAGGACTGTGGGCTGGCATGTATATTTGTTTCAAAGACCCAAATAATTGTACCAAACAGTCTAAGCTGTATACTGTATTGTATGTATTACAGTGCTGTATATTCTCTTGCTCTCTTCCTTCAATATCCTGATTTTATTAATCTGTTTTCAAGGTTCTGTAGAGCTTCAAGGTTTCTAGCATCTTTTCTGGTTAGAGAAAAAAAAAACATCCTTCTGTTTTTCAAATTAGAGACTGAAAAAAATCATTTTCTGGTAAACCACAACTTGACACAGATGCTAACACAGAAAAACATGAATCTCATAGAGAATTTTGTATGTCTTCTGCATGTCTTTTGTACTGGCTAATGCAATCTATTAGTCTCTTTCTTAAACAGATTATTTTTAATATATATTTAAATTTATAATTATCAGTATTGTTTCAGTTTGTTTATTACATAATCATTCTTCAATAAAAATGGTTATTAGAGGCAGAGATTTTATTTGAGTATCGAGATTGTGAGCCAGCTTCTAGATTTATTCAAATTAAAGGTATGTACAGACAAAGTCCTCTTTGTACATACTTATGTTAGCTGAAGCCTATCCCAGCTGACACTGGGCAAGAGGCAGGGTACACCCTGTACAGATCATCAGTCCATCGCAGGGCCAACACATATAGACAAACAACCATTCACACTCATATTCACAATTTAGAGTCACCTATTAACCTAACTTGCCTGTCTTTGGATGTGGGAGGGCACTGGAGTACCCGGAGAGAACCCACGTTGACACAGGGAGAACATGCAAACTCCACACAGAAAAGCCCCGAGGCTTGAACCCAGAACCTTCTTGGTGAGAAGCAACAGGGCTAACCACAGCACCACCATGCCGCCTAAAATGAGCACAGAGAAACTCCCAGAGGTGTATGCTGACTGTCTGAGTAAATGTGTCCAGTGCATGAACAAACTTTTGCCTTAATTGCAGAGAATATTGACTGACAGGAAATGAAGGAAGAGAGAAGGTAGTATGACCTGCAGCAAATGTCTGACTGCTGAAACAACAGGGGAGCAAGGCTCCTCAGCCTTGTTTTAGCCTGTATTTGTTTACATTTTAGCAAATTGGCACCATTAAAAGTATGCAGAATTAGTTATTAGCGGCTCCTGTTTGCAGTATATGGATATATGGACAGTTATCACTAGAATGCTGTTATTGATATTGTGATACTGAAAACCCGTGATGATCAAAAAATTTGATGCTCAAATTCATCTCACACTGGAGCTTTTCCTTACGTCTCTCTCTCTCTCTGTGCTTGTACTTCAGTCCTTCCACGCCCCCTGGGGAGGCTTTTTGCCTTCTCTTTCAACTGGCATCGCAGATTGTCCATGTCTATATTCTGTAATTTCCTCTATTAAAATGCCATCCAGAAAGATCCGTTGAATTACTGATTAGGACAGAAAATACAATGAAATCACTTACCAAGCCTTGTTGAACATCTGTACACACCTGCTCATTCATCATGTTGCAGCAGTGCAATGTTTAAAATCATGCAGATACAGGTCAGGAGCTTCAGTTAATGTTCACATCACACATCAGAATATGGAAAGAAATATGATCTCACAGATCTTGACCTTGTCATGACTGTAGGTGTCAAATGGGCTAGTTTGAGTATTTCTGAAACTGCTGATCTCCTGGTGTTTCACACACAACAGTCTCTAGAGTTTACTCAGAATGTTGCAAAAAACAAAAACATCTAGTGAGCGGTAGTTCTGTGGACAGCAATGCCTTGTTGATGAGACACGTCAGAGGTTCATAGCCAGATTGGTTGGAGTTGATAGAAAGGCTACAGTAACTCAGATAACCACTCTTTACAACTGAGGTGAGCAGAAAAGCATGCATGCATAACATGTCCAACCTTGAGGAGGATGGACTACAGCAGATGACCAGAAATCTGAGGCTCACCAAAACTGGACAGTTGATGTTGGAAAAAATGTAGCCTGCTCTGATGAATCTCAATTTCTGCTGAGGCATGCAGATGGAAGGCCAGAATTTGGTGCCAGTAGCATGAATCCATGGACCCAACCTGCTTTGTCTCAACAGTAAAGGTGGTGGTGGTGGTGTAATAGTGTGCAGAATATTTTCTTGGCACGTTTTGGCCCGTTAATGCCAATCAATATTTGTCTGAATCCCACAGTCTGTCTGAGTATTGCTGCTGACCATGTGCATCCTTTTATGGCCACAATTTGCCATCTTCTAATGGCTACTTCCAACATGATAATTCTCTGTGTCACAAAGCAGAAGTTGTATCAAACTGCTTTCATGAACACAACAATAAGCCCATTGTATTTCAGTGGCCTCTGCAGTCACCAGATATGAATCCATTAGAGCATCTTTGGGATGTAGTAGAACAGGAGATGAGCAGCATAAATATGCAGCTCTGCAGTAGTGTTAGTGTTACTATTGTTGTGGCAACATCGCATGTCTTCCATAAGCTATCTGCTGTGAGCTAATTTTCCATTTATTAAATATGATGCTTTAGGTGTCTCTAGGGTTTCAAGGTGCTGATGTTGTTACCTGCTTACTTGGAAATGTGTCTATCCTATCTGTCTTTACTTGTATGTTATGGTAGCTGGTGGTTATTGGCAATCTCCAAATCTTCAGGCTGCCTGAACAAGGTTCACTGAACTCATCTGGGTTTATCTGCTGTGGTTTGGGACATGATCCAATCGATAGTGGGAAGGAGGAGGACATATGAGAGGGTGCAACCTTGTATCACTCCAGACTGAAGAGGGACCCTCTCAGAGAGGGTTTTACCCATGATAGCGCTGCAAAGTGTTGGTAGACTGGTTTGATGATAGATACAAACTTAATGTGTTTGTTGGACTATCACAGTAAAAAGTTAATGTGTTAGTTACTTACACTTAATGTGTTTGTTGGATTTAAATATATGTAAATGTAGGAAATAACATTAGCATATTTTAAAATTGTCTTTGTTATCTAAATCTTTGTTGTGTCCTCCCTCCTTCTGACAACAAACCTATGGCCATTAGCATTACCCTACTTCAACAGCGCAGGTATGGCCCTTTAAATCTGTCTGCACTGAGGCCTGTAACTGGCAGGTAAGAACTTCAGCCTCTCCAACTATTTCAGTTTCCTCTATTAATTTAACATTTTCCTCAGCATTTCTCTGAATCACTGCAGGTCATTCTGGATTAGAGCATCAGCTGTGTGTGTTGTTTCCTCTCAGCTGCCTTATGAGCATGCTGTTTGCTAATCTCTCGAAAATGAGCAGGGAGTGGATCTGACAGTGCTGTGTTCGCTAACTGACAGCGAATTAGCCCAGTTTCCACGCGGAAATTAAACAGACGCTATTCTTGGATTGCAAATCGATGTGACAAGTTTCACTGTTGTGCTGCAGTCTATATGTGTCTCTAAAATTTGATCTGATTTGAAAAATGATTTTTAAAATCTAGCATGGAGGGTGATGTGGTTGTTTGCTGGAACCATATGCTGTCAGAAATCATGATTTATTACTTCATCAGACAAGAGTAACATTGGTATTTTTTTGTGGTTTTGAGTCTTTTACTCTGTACATCACCAGTCGTTGATACTCTACAGTTGAGGTGGAGACAAAGTTATTATTTTGCAACTCACAAGTAAGTCACATGTCAAGACCAAGAAGTCCCATCAGCACTTTCCCATGATTACCTGGTGGAGAAATTTGGCTCAAACATGGTGCAGTCTGAGCCTAGCGTTACTGTCAGCCAGTGTCATGTACTGTATGTGCATCAGCCAAGGGGTGTAGGTAAAGGAAAGGTGGAGAAGAACTTTGCTTATTCAATCTTTGTTGTTAACTGATTTTTGTTTATTTTTGTTGTATACTTTCTGATGTTGAAATGAAGACACTGTCATTTGCATGTTGGCGTGACTGATAAACGAATGTCCTCCAATAAAAAGTCATTTCACAGCTCAATACACTGATCTAACAAAGGCAGCACTGTGTGTGTTTATGTGTGTGCGTGTGTCAGGTTATGGGTGAAAATTCTTCAGACTGTAGTCAGCAAGCCCGAGGAGCTCAACATGGGTCATTATAATAGATCTGTAATGAGGTCAGGGGTACAACACACCTTCCATGTCATATGGAGAATATAATCACTTCCTGTCATAATACATGTAATTACAGTTTGACTGCATTTCACAGAAACAGTAGAAAATGTTTCTGTCTCAATGAAGAATAAGTCCCAGTAAAGAGTGTTTCAGTGTTTCAGGATTATAAATCTTCATTCAGTCTGTTATCAAACAATGAAAATAATGAGAGAACAAGAAAAAGATATGTGAAGAAAAGTAAGGAAGAAACAGAAAAGAGGAAAGCTGGGAGAAAAGACAGAGAGGAGATGCAGCAGAGAACTGATGAGGAGGAGGAAGCTGATATAATTTGCCTGTCAGAATTCATTAGGGCTAAACTTGAGAAACACACACACCCGCACACACACACACACACACACTCACTCGATGGTTTTAATTCCAGAATCTCATTTCAGATCTGATTAATTACTCTCTCACGCTTGACGAAGGAAATCAGCAGCAAAGCTGAAGGGATTAACACACACACACACACACACGCACACACATACATACATACACAAACACATAGACACACACACACACACACACACAGATGGTAAATGAATTATTCATCCAGCTTGCCTGTTTTTGTTTTAAATTGAAAAACACAACAGCAACACAATTATATGGGCAAAACAATAGCACATAAACTGTGTGTGTTTTTGTGAGTGTGTTTTACACTGAGCTGAGCAGATAGATGTCCAGAGTCAAATGAAAACAAAAGCAGCATATTATTTTGGTGGCACTGACAACAAAAACAACCGTTTATGGTGCTGTTGCTCTGCATTAGCTTAGCTGCAATATAAAGTCCTTCCCCACTCAAAAATCACGTATGTGCAGCGTTTGACACTAGAAGAAAGCAAAGGTTTTCATGTTCACAGTCATTCGGTTGAAAGGGCAACGTTTCTCACTGTTCATGCTAACTCAGCGTTAAAGGTGTGTCCCTACAGGTAAGATTTGTGACATGAGTATGAAAAGTGTGATGTCACAGTGCAGTAGGAAACTGGAAACATCTTGTTGAACAACTTTTGTATATTCATACTTTTTTTCAGTGTGGGAAACAGTAGTATTTCTGAGAAAAATTATACTTTTTTGTGGAAAACCATATCTTGTCATATTTATCATATTTACATGTCTTCAAACATTTCTGAAACATGATACTGCTGGCCTGGTCTAACCAAACCCTAGACAAGACAGTTGTTAAGGTTAGGGAAAGACTGTGGATAGGGTTAATAAAATGGCAAACTTTGACTGTGGGTCTGTGATGGAACACAATCCCCAGTCATTTGCATGAGGGTTGAAAGTGCTACACAACTCCAACCTCCACACATATCCATTTTAAGGTACAAAATCCTCCAACAGGGCTTTGATTTCAGGGGATACTGGATTTTAATCAGGGTTTACGTGATATTCATTTAAATAGATGTCCTGAATTATAGTAATTGTCATTATAATTGCATTTAGAGTCAGCTAGATATTATGTCATGGTGGATGTTAGATAGGGTCTGTCTCAGGGTTAGCCCATACCCTGTAAGGTAAGACACACACCACCTAGACGAATACTTAAATCAAGCCAGCTTGATTTATTTTATGACTTAAACTGTCTCAGTATGGTAAATCCTCATCATCGTCTGTGGCAGCAATTACATGGGAAGATTATGGGTACATCATAGGTCCTGGTGATAAAGCAGGACCTGCAGTATCACAAGTTCCCAGGGATGATGATCATCTTGTCCTCCATTGCCCACAGATGCCGGTGGAGGGCTGCCAAGCTCGGACAGTTAAATACATGAAGTAAAAAGTATTTCTGAGGCCCTTATACCCACTATCAGAAGCAGTAAAGCTGCTGTCAAAACTTTGTTCTTGTTTGTTGTTGTTCTAATCATTATTATAGTTCCCCATTTGCTCCAGTTAGAGCTGGCTGTTTTTCTGGCCTGCTTGTGGCTTTTATTGTTTAAATGTTCATATTTAGACCATAGATAGGCCAGGGAACAGTTTTTTTTCATAGGTTTTAGATGTGTGTTTTTGTTTTTTAGTTATGTTTTCATTACTATGTTCACCCACTGGTCTCTCTTACTTTATACATTGGAATAACTGTCTGACAACAGCTATTGTGTGTACAGTATACAGTATATTATGCATACAACTGGGACATTCATGGAGTTGGAGACCTGGGTTGTATGACAGCTGCATTTGTGGACACAGAAATTCTAAAGTGTTGAGGGAATATTCTAAACTGTTTAATTGTTTTACAATGAGTCACACTATGCAGCCTTAACTAATTTGCATACATGAAAGCCTTATGATGTTGTGACTAAATATAAAGACATCCAATAAGGGCAGTTATTTATTATTATCATATTTATTACCAAATTTAACCTACATAATGCAAATTAATCTCATGTCATAAGTATGCTATGCTTAGCACTTAACACTGATATTAACAATATTATCTTATATTTTGGAACATTATCGTCATTGTTGGTTCCTGTTTCCATTTGTATAAATACATCCATGGTTTTAAGCCCCAGGCAAGTCTTGTAGAAGTCTTATTATATGTGTTTGAATGTATGTATTTGCTGTATGAATGAGTGAATGTGTCAATGGGTGAATGTGACCTGTAGTGTAAAGCGCTTTGAGTGGTCAATAAGACTAGAAAAGCACTATATAAGTGCAGTCCATTTACCATACCCCAAACACTGATGATAGTGAAACTACTGCACATATCCTGTGGGCTGCCAGGGGAAGGCAACAAGTATAGTAGAGTTGGTGTGTTGAGTTACAGCCAGAAAAGGTGAGGTTAAAAGCTGGCAATGGAAGACAAATCGTGACTCTGCTGTCTGTGGGGAGTTCATTCCCTCATTGTGTGGTCAGATCAGAGAAAGGCCTTGACTGAGATGGATGACCACATGGTCCCCTGAGTGACAGGTTGGCCAACAGTTAATCTGGAGTGTAGGGCTTGACCACGGCTTTTAAGTAGGAGCACTTACTCTTCATTGTCCTGTAGCACCAGATTCTTCAGTTAGATGTGAGCTACAAGAAGGAGCCAGTGCAGTGAACAAAGAACATATGGTGTGGGATAACTTGGGGAGAAGAGATACCAGAGTGACAAGCTGCAAGGGTCTGATGGCGGACACAGGAGCTCTGGCCAGGAGGCAGTTTCACTTGTCCAGAAAAGAGATGACAAACACCTGTGACCACCTAGGCCAATGTCCTGAGCCCAGTATCATATTACATCCATACTGGATAAATACAGTGAAGCTCATGTCCCATCACAGTCCTGCAAACAGAACCACAATCTTTCTCTTTTGTGGTTTTTGATTGGGGGTGAGGGTAGAGCTGCCATGCTAACTGACATTTCTTGCCGTCCAAGTTGGCATCACAACAGCATTGTCAATATGGACAGGTCTTGGCACAGGCTTCCTCTCCCTAGTTTGTCCTCCAGAATTCCACATCAGACCTGAACTGAAGGGTTTATTCAAGAGATTTATGAACCAGGACTTGCTGAGTTGACTCTGTGGTGACATGTCATGGATCTCTTGTATCAACCTTCACTGCTATTGTTTGTGTATACCATGGCAGTCTCTCTCACTGTCAAATTAAACATTCAGTTACAGTCTTCACTTTCACATGTCAGTCTGAGAGCATGTGAAGGACCGATCACAATCCATTACCACGGTGGCCGTCACTAACGCTGCATGAAAATGAATTCTAACTGGTTTCATGCTTCATTGTGAACCTGTGACCTCCAACAGAACAACTTTCATCTGAGAGAATTATTCTGCTCAACTCTAGAAAAAATGGCACACATTAAATATGATTTTATTTTTATCAGGATTTATTTCAATATTCGTCAAATGCTTTAAAAAGCGAGGAAGACAAGAATGGTGGAACATATTTATAACATGACAGAACTGTCATATTTTAATATACACTGTATATGTACTATATATCATAATGGACATGTAAATGTGAAGGTAAGGAAAGTTAAGGTAACTTTCATTTACAATATTGCTGAATATATTCAAAACTCATCAGAATCACAGTAAAAGTGAGCCTGGGATTTTTCCAGCTGTACTGAGTCCCTGATGATAGAAAGAGAAGAAAGTTTAGAGCATAATATTCACTTTATTTACAAAGAAGGAGAAAAACAGAACCTATAAAGAGAGTGGGTGGCAGAATGAATCCCTGCAGGGTTTAATAAAAAGAACGACTGAAGAAAAACAAAAACAAAAAGAAGAAGAGGGTGACATACAGATGGGCAGGGGGAGGCCTGCCTGTCTGTATGTCACCCTCTTCTTCAGGAAACTAGACTAAACTAAATAAAATTACTAAGTTGGTGGATAACACAGAGCAACACAGAGCCAAAACTCAGCAGTCACTGAGGGAACAGACTGAAGATAGAGGCTAATATTATCACTTTGGTCATACTGATTTGAGAGGAATGGACTCACATACACATAAAGTATGTAAATAAATGGTGCTCACTGAAATGTTTTGTTATCATCTTCATAGACTGTATGACAGAATGTTAGGGCCATTGTTTAAAAAAATAAATAAATAAAATTGAGAAAACATGTTGTCATTTTTTCAGGAAAAAATTTAAATATTTTAGGAATAAAGTAAAAAAAAAAAAATCTGAAACAAAACAAGATTACATTATAGAATACAGATAAGAGTAGTCCATGATGCTGATGACCTGAAGTTATGGGTTTCTCCAACAAACACTGCATTATATTTAGGATATTAAAATGAAATGAGTCACATGATGTATGAGCCAATGATGTATGAGCCAGCTGATGTAAAGCAGCAAATGGAGCAGAATGTGATTAAAGCTCAATGGACTATATGGAAATTATATGAACGGCAGCCAGAAACTACCTGTCACACAGTATACTGTGCAGTACATTATTGCTCTGCACTCTGCTGGTCTGACAGATATCTATAGAGTTGCTTGTGACCATCTCTAGATAAGACAAAGTCTAGGGAAGTGGCTTTATTCTCAAAAAATTGCTAAGAATTATGACTTTTTGTTAAAAAAAAAATGCAGCTTCATTCTTGGGCATATATGTATTCAGGTACAGTGTCCTTGGCAATGTTATCCCCATATACTTATATACACACACTGTGTATCTGTCCAAGGTCACTCTAACAGTATTCACCTCTGTGTGTTTCTGTAGAAAAGTCCTGCAACCGGACAGAGTCAATCGACTGATCACTGTTCTATCCCCAGATGATATTCTCTCCATAAAATCCAAAATCACAGAGGAGACAGAAGGAAACACTGGTGGCCTCTTATTGTACAGCTGCGAGAGAATCTCCACTGACAAATACAAATGGATTTGTCATGAATAATGAACTGAATGAATCATCGGGCAGCCTGTGCCAGCCTGATGACTAAAATGTGATTTGCATGTTCTTACTGTTGTAATGCCAGTGTTCTGGGACTCAAGGTTAATTCTGAGGTTGTAAATCATTGTGGTTCAGAGAGAACAAAAAAATTGCACAAGATAAAGCTGCAAATGATGATTAGCAAGGTCTAAGCCTGAGTCAAAAGGATGATTAAACTAACAGGTTAATTTTTCCAGTTTGAACAATTTGAAAAGGCCCAGTGATGGTGATTAGTCAGTTCATTCCTCATGTTATACATATAATTTTATATGAGGTGACTTTGCTAACAGCTCATTTCCTCTGATATCTGCCTTGGTTGTGTGCTGGCCCAATCACAAGCGAAATGACGTTTGTGGTGTAATGACACATCATAGTTCACGGGCTGACATGGGGCATGTGCCCAAACAATGCTGACAGTTGAATCACTTGCAACAATGAGTAGCCTACCAGCCGGTCATGTTCCATCACCAATGAGATGAGAATGTTGTCAAAATTTCCAAAGACATGAAAAGTTGACCAAGAAAACCAAGTATTCAAACATGAGTGGAGAGACGGATAGCATTCATTTTGCCCCAATCCAGGACAAAGCCCATGTGTTTGATTTGCACAGAAACAGTGTAGTGGCAATATAAAACATCATCATGACACCAAGCACAGCAATTTCAAACAGCTGTATCCACAGAATACAGAGGTGAGGACACCAAAACTTTGTCATAAATCATCTATCCTGACTGTCCTGAACTTGAATGTATGTTGCTTAACAATGAGTTGCCAATTGCTCTGGATGTCTGACCTTGAATAAAAATCAGATGTGGACCTTTGAGTAATAAGTTTGAGAACTCCTGCTCTAGTGCTACCCTCAGGACAAACAAAAACACTGCATTGCAATCAAAAAGTGGCTAATGGTATGCCACTCTTGTTTCAGGGTTACTTATATGCTAATTCTTAGTGGTATGCTGTGGCTGCCACCTGCAGATAACACTTCCCACCAGCATATACAGATTCCTGCTGGCATATATAATAGTCCCTTCTTTCCATGAAAAAAAATCATTAACTAGAGTTACCTCCTCATGGTTGTATGCCCCCACCAACCAGTCAAGTTGCAGTTTATATCCATGTCTGTTCAGAATGATGTGACATAATATATTTAGTGAGGACTTTGAAGGAATTACAACCATGACAGTGAACACTGCTTTGAATATGGATGTAGCACAGAAAATCTATACAATCACCACAGTTTCAAAGTGGGCACCTAAAATTAGTGTCACCTATTCAGTATCTGTCCAAATATGAAAAATAGTCACAATCCCCACTTCTGTTCCTGAGTTATGATGTTGAATAATGACTGGAAAAGTGTTTTTGCTGAGCATCATGTCACAGTGAAATTGACCATTTGGATATAAAATGTCATCACTTCATCATTTTATCCTATTACACTGTAAAACCCGATAAGTTAATTTAACTCAAAAAAATAGTTGAAACTGATTACATAAATCTTTTAAATTAATATTAACTAATTTTTTTAGTTAATGAAGCAATCTTGATGAAGTACCCCTTACTTGTAATTTTAAGTGGCACTAACTTACTTTGCTAAGTTTAACAAACTTTTCTGATTAAGTACTTTTTACTAGTTATTTTGTTTTCACAGTAAAAATAAAAACAAGTATAGATAACCTGAATGTTTTTATTACTGTAAAACAGAGGTGTTCACTTAAAATTAACTTTAAATTTTCAAGTTGAAAGAAGCTCTACTAACTCCACTACAAGTAAAAACTTGCTTATGTTTAACTCAAAAAAAGATGTTGGGTACTTAAATTGTTTTTTGAAACTGATTACATAAATTGTTTTAAGTAGCTGTAACTCAAAATCTCCATGCAATACACACATTAAAAGCACATTCAAAAATACATTAACAAGGTTAAATGCAACTCAGTTTTATTGAGTAACCAAACAACAGTGTATAAACTGTTTTGCAAAATTCTACACCTCTATACCTGAAAGAGTGCAATATCTGTCAGAAAAGGCCAGAAGATTTCTTGAAATGGATACTATCCGGGTTCCCACTCTTAAAAGGAAATCATCACAAAAAAAATATCCAAAACACCACAAGTGTCTTAATTATTTTTAGGAGCCTCTAACTATTTCCAGGATATTTTTTAAGTTTTAAATTTTCTGGGCATTTTTCAATCCTGACAATCTAGTCCATGAACAAGATTTATAGATTTTCCAGGTCAGGTGGGAACCCTGAATATGGATTAAAGGAACATGGCATGTCCAACTTTACTGATTAACATTATGGCTGAATTTTTATGTAATGATAAAGGAACTGCATCACATTATCATACAGAAGATGGTACACGCCATTCTGACCATTGATTTATCACATAATGGTTATTTAATGGTTAATTATAGGAAAGATATGAAATTGTATACTTCAGTATACAAAAGTAATTTACTTCCATTTTGTAAGAACAAACAGCACATCATAAAACAGTATTTTTTAAAAATTGTGCAATGGCCTAGGGAAATGGCCTCAGGGCATTTTTTAACTATTTTAACCATTTTTAAACCAGTCAGTAGACCGAATACACCTTCAAATGCATGGCATAATATTTTCAATACCATATCCATGCTAATACTCAC
Source organism: Lates japonicus (assembly GCA_033238685.1). Classification (NCBI taxonomy): domain Eukaryota; kingdom Metazoa; phylum Chordata; class Actinopteri; family Centropomidae; genus Lates; species Lates japonicus. Next base: position 7,441,153 of record BRZM01000011.1, read on the forward strand.
TCAAATTTTAAGATGAACTCTCAAACATCCAACTTGGAGATGAACAATAACATTTTCAAAACACTAAGATTGTTTTAAAAGATTCAATTGCCTGTGCCTATAGATTGTCACTCTAGTGAAGTGCATTAACTTTCTTTGTGAGAGTCAGATTACTCCACTGCCAAAAGGTCATTTTTAAGGCTCAACACTCTGGGCCTCAACTTTCCATCTTCCAGGCCCATCAAGACTTTCTGGATGAAGTCGAAAGGAGTTTTTTGGATAATGTAAATGTAGCGCATAAATCAGTCCAAAAAGCATGAGATATGCGTCAGCCAGTGTAGGCATGTTGATGACAAGATTACCCTCAATCACCACTGCAGTCCTATCTGGGCAGAAGAATGCGGCATCGGTTGAATTGGGACAGATCAAGACGAGGCCAACTGGCATGTCATCTAGGTCCAGTTCATCGGACTGCACTGGCTGAAGATGAGAGAGGGGCGGAGAAACACCTCTTATCGTACCACAATACAAATTGACTGCAACACAAGCTACAGCCTAAAATGACCACAGATGATGCAACATTTCTTTAAAATAAACAAAAACTGATCATTATCACCTTCATAATGGCAGTTTTATTGCCTGACTTTATTAGACAGTTTTAGCATCAAATAAATTGCCAATTGAATGTAGATTAATATTATCATCTCCTATTGATACACTAAAAAACATGTCTTTCCAGTGAACTTCATAACATCAGGGGGGGCTTTTTTTGACATTATGAAACCTTAAAGTTTAATTCCATAACATTCTTTGAATTCAACACTTCAAAGTGTTAAAGGAGAGATGATATTTAACACTTGTTGAATATGATTACTAATATGTTGCTTATTTCCTGTTTTGCATCCTTTCTATACCCTACAATAATAACAATTTATGGTAATACTCAAAACTTACAACCAGAACCTGGATGAGATCTGAGCAACAGAAGAAATTCAAAATGAACAAATTATTCCACCCTGACTCAACCAAGCTCTGACGACACTAGGGCAGCCCACAAACAAATTATGAACTTTTAATAAAGCAATATGCTGACTTACATCCCACAGCTTCAAGAACTTTGACTCATCCTCGTGCAGATAAGGAGGGAGAGCACGGAGAACAGCAGCACGTCTGACATGGATGTCAACATGTTCCTTGAGTGAGAACAATACTATACATCACAAGAAAGAATAACTCATGACTGAAGAGACGAGAGTTCAAGCAAACATAATCCACTGTAGTATTGCTATCAAGCACCAGGAAGTGTAACCAGCTCACCTGGAGGTCATAAGCACTGAAGAGCTGATCAAGAGCTTCGGCTACTTTCCCTGTACATGCAACTTTCTTTCTGAACAAGCTCTGCATGTCGATCCAGCTCAACATAGAAATGGTTTTTCAGGTTGATGTTCGTGATCGTGTGAAACTCAGAACAAATCTGTACAAACATAAAATGCCTGTTTAATGTCTAAGTATTTGTGGCCTGTGCAAAATGAATACAGAAATAAACAACAGAAAATCTTTCACATCTCAAGCATAATGGCAAATCACTGTAACTGCTTCTCAGATATGGGGTTATGCAGAGTTTTACATTAGCAAACTATAAGCCAAGTTTGATTACCTAAAAAATAATACTGCTCAAGTTGTCACTGAAAAACCCATACAAAAATAATTAAATCTGTGTGTGCTGCCCTCATTATATGTGTCCTGTATATAACTTGGCAGTCAGATAAACATCTTCCTAACATCAAGACTCTGAAGACAGTCCTCCCGTTGTCCACAGGTTTATTGACGTTGCAAGGAAAGCGTGAAACTAAACAAGATACAAAAAACATAATCAATACTGTGCTTGTTTTTAACATACAGATATACACAATGTAAATAGACTCAATCTTTAATATGAATTAATCCCTTTATCTTTCTGTGACAGGTTTCTTTAAGTATTTATTGTCCTTTTTTTGAACTTCAAATGTAATATATGAAATAACATTTTAACATGTAACCAACTGTAAAAATCATTTTTAATCGTAATCATGCTCATATGAACTCAAAATGGTCTAGCAACAGTGTGGAAACTGAGAACAGTTATCGCAGTAGCTTTCTAGCAGTGAACTTCACAAAATCTAACATTTCCTCAAAATAATGATCTGCGATAGTAGTTAAGAATAAAACAAACTTGCACATACCCACAATGCTACCAAAGGCATAAGATGTATGCAGATGTCACTGGGTTAACTCAGATGAATAAAACAACAGCTTCCTGAGACATGCTTGGTTACTTCCTTGTTCCTGGTTACATGACATAGCTCCCTGTCACTTACTCCCTCAGTTTCTTAAAGCGACCACAACAAAACACAGGAATGCATAAAAAAAGACTTACATTATTTCAACATATTAACTAAACACTGTGTACTAATACTATTTTCACCTGGGACTCAATTTTAAGGGCAGGCCAGCGTTCCAGGATCTCTCCAACAGGTAGCTCATCACTGATGACCTCTCAAGGCAAAAGTAGTCTGCATCAACGCTGCAATCTGGGGGAGGTTTTTGTCAGTCTTCATTACTTCATCTACAATTTGGAGTCTAATTTGCTCCAAGCTTCCAAGATCTTCACCTCTTGGGAAATTTGGGAGAAAATTCACCTCTGCCCTCTTTGGTCTTTTAATGTTAGCATGGGGAGACTGTTTGTCTGGGTTGTTTCTACTCCTTTTTCCAGAGTTTACAGCTACCTCACGAAATCCTGCCCGACTCAACTTTGCGCGGTAGTTGCCCATTTTAAACTTCAGACTGTTTTTCCAACTGTACCATCCTGTCTGAGATCCTGGCTCTTTTAGACATGGATGCTTAGTGACAAGTGCTTCTGCGACCCCTGAAAATTCCCTATCATTGGGGTATGCTTTGAAACTATGCATTTTGACTGCAAGAGTCTCAAGGATATCATGTTTTTGGCATTTTTTTCCTGGAAAAACAGTAGGCCATCTCTCAACCCTGTCTGGGGTCATAACATGGGGTAATATTATTGTGTCATCTGACGCCACTGAACTGTCATCACTCTCAGGCCGTATCACTTTTAATACAGCCTTCTGTGGAAGCTCCTCAATGTCTACAAGAGAACATAACTGGCTGTCAAAGTCAGGGTCTTGGTATGATAAGCTAAAGTCAGAGTCTAGCTTAAACCTTTCTTTTATCATGGTTTTCAGCTCATCTACAGATTCTGGATGTGAAGATAATGTCATCTTCCTGACAATGTCAGTAGAAGTATGGACATGAAGTAGAAGATTTTGAGTTGCCTTTTCCTATCATTAAAAAGAAAGAGAAGAGAATAGATTAATGAGAAACATTCACGTTGGCATTGCAAAATCAGGCAATTTCAAGCACAACAGTTTTGAATGAAAAACATACATTGATTGGTTTGCATTATGTATCATTAACTTCAAATGCGTAGCATTTGCAAAAAACCCCCCAAAACAATCGCTTAGTTTACTTTTTCCAGACTTGTGAGAACTGGGCAGTGTCACTAATGGCATATTGGATGTGGGATTACACTTGTGTTTTTTCCCCCCACTGCTCCATGAGATTCTGTAGGTCCCCACTTTCAAAAATATTTTAATCCTCTAAATCAAAATAAATCTTTTTTGTGTCAACCATAGATGCCCATCAATATTGTACGCTGTGAGACTTACTGTGTCATTTAGCTCTGACAGCTGATACACAGAGAAGTTGTGTGAGGATGTCAGCTCAAATGATCTTAAATGCTCACTGTACCAGCAGTCATAGTCTCTGCATTGGAAGGAAACAGAGTTATTCACAAGCAGTGTGATGATGATAAATTTTGGAAGTCCTCCAGTCTGACTTGCAGAAACAAACATTCCCCTTGCAAACTCTGTGCCACTTATGGAGACCTTTGGTGCACTATATATGTTCTGGCTACTGGTCTTTGTCTCTATGAAGTCTTTTGCCACTTGAGGCAGTGTGGCAACGTGGATGGAGGTGACACTAGAAACTTGTATGTCAGGTCTGAAAAATGCTGGTGTACTGAAATGATATGCCATCATGTGCTTATGCCTGGTAGCAAGAGTTTTCAAGACATTCTTGAAATTCTGTGTGTCATGTATCACCCTTTTGAAAAAGCGATGTTTTCCTTCAAACCTCATAGTCCATAGGTGAACAAGAGGCCCAAAACGCTTCGTCAGTTCTGGGTAGTGCTCCACATAATGATGTTTGGGTTGTAGCTTAAAGTCTGGAAAGATCACCTGAAGACCTTGTCGGTGATCAGTTATTTTAGTCTGCATGTACTGGATGGACTCCTCTGTGAAAGAGGGAGACAACACCAGTTGCACAATGTCTTTGAGGTCCATCAATATGGCCCAGGCTTCATCTCCTTCTGGGACTTTACTTCCTACCATAAGAGGTAATAACCTCAACAAAGTGCAGTTTTCATGCCCATTCCCACCAATGCTTAGTTTGGCTGCAAAATTCTTGGGGATCACTTGTGGTTTATCAAGCTTATCAGCATGCTGATATGGAAATGTCCGAATTTGTGCATTCAAATATTCAAGAGTGAAATACTTAAGACTGATCATCTCATGGATGCACAATGCCAACTCAACTGGCACTATACCTTCAAAGAGATCGTGAAGTATGTCAGGTGGGAAACCAGTAATGGGATGAAAATGCTGCAATGCCTTGCTAAGAGCACATTCACCTTTAACACCAAAGTGAGTTGCATTTTCTCCCTGCAAAGCATTCTGCACATGAACATCATGGCAGGCCTTTGTTCTCATGTTTAACTCTGCTTCAGAAACTTCACTGGACTGGATCTTGTCTGCAGTATAGCAACAGAATCTGCAGACATAGTTTCCTCGGAAACTCTGCACAAAGCCTGCAAGGCCACAGGCAGCCAAATTATCAACTGCCACACACTATACAGTGCCTCTGATACACTGACCTAGAATTTCTATGAAAACACCATCCTGCTCAAGAGTCTCTCAACAAAGGTGAAAGTACACTTTGATAACCGCATCTCTGCAGATCAGGTACTTTGCATAGCAGAGCCAGCTGAATGACATGTAGACTGGACCTATATTTACTAGGTAAATTGGCAAGTAACCAGTATACTGCACAAAGCTTGTGGATCTTTCTGGCTGTGCCTAAAGGATTAGCTAGTTCAATGTCATCCACATACAAAATCAGGGAAAGTTTCAGCTCTCCACCTTCTGACAATAGCAGATTTTCTTTGAAATATGTTCCATCCTCATGAGTCATGTACATTCCAGGTGGTGATGGTTTGTTTTCTTGAATCTTTTCAAGAATGTCAGTATTGTTAAACATCGTTTGAAGCATCTGTAGTATTGACACATACACTGCTGTGTGTCCACTGGAATCTATATTATACTGCACTGGCATTACCAGAGGGTAGTTAGTCCTTACAAATGTTTTCCTGTGCTTAGCAGTGGACAGCTCTGCACCAGCTGATGTGGCACTGACAAAAATGTTACTTTTCACGACAGCTTCCACTAATTCGTGAAGAAGGGAGTCACTAATTGCCTGATTATATTCCTGAAAAACCCTAATGACAGAGTCTCTAACTAGAGGTTTAGACAATGAGAATATCTGTGCCAGGTTTTCAACTATGTCCTGTATAGCCATCTCTGATACATGAAGAACACAAGAAACAAAGAAGCCAAGTTATTTCTCAACTGAGCTTGCAATGCATCTGTGTCATCTACAGACTCTGGAAGATTACACCTAGGAGTATGCAGCTCAGATGTAGTCTGAAAAGGATCATCCTCATCAGATTCAACTTCATTCTGTATTGGCTGGCTATCAGTTTCTGTGTAGACAACCTTATTCTTAAAATCTGAGACATCACAGTTTGGATGAGTCCTACTTTTGTGGGCACTGAATGAGGAATACACGTTAGTACGGTAGTGACAATTTTTGAATGGACAATCCACCATCTCGTGTTTTTTTAAATGTGATCTTAAATGACTGAGGAGACTTTTATCATTGAATGACTGCTTGAATCCACACTTGGCACAGATGAATGACACACGTCCCGTCTGACTTTCACTTGGCACAACTGTCTTTGTATGTGTCTGTGTTAAATTAATTTTCAAAGCATTTATTGACTGAAATGTGCAGATACAGTCACCATAAAGACAAGGCAATGGACTTACTGAGGACATATTGCTATGATGCAAACGATAGTGTTCAAGCAACTGTGCCCGTTGATCACAGGCAGCAGCACAAAGCTTGCACTTCCAAGCCACTGGAAAACTGAATACTGTGCTAAGAACCCACCCTGAAGTTTAACAAACAAGAATACACTGCAACCAGACTGTGGCCCTGTTATTTCCCACGCTACTATATTTCGAAGCCTTAGTTGTTAGATAACTTTCCTTAGTAAGATTTTAAATACATGATAAGTTGTAACGTTTTTGCAAGAAAATTAACGTGAAGTTTCTCACTTAATGTTATGCCTCTAAGTTATCAACATGCCCAGACATGCACAAAGATTAAAAGCTCTGTAGAGGGCCACTGTTTTGTGGTTGTGAAATTACTAAAGAACTTATAAAACACTAACTTTCCACTTTGAGTTATAACGTTATAACCAGTAAGTAAGGTTATACTGGCTTCTACATTTTCTTTGCACATAAGGTTAAGGTTATGTCAGAAATTAAAATTAAACTAACGTTAGCTCAATACACATTAAATTCAAATTCAATGGATAAAATAACTGCTTTTATGTGAAAAATACAACAAATCATTAACTAAACAAAGAGGCAAAAACAAAAATAACGTCAACTCACCAGAGAAGCACCGTGGAAAAAGTTAGATGAGCAGGTTGAGAAAACCGCTGCATGCCACAACACAATTCACTTCAAAAGTCTTCTCTTCCAGTCCAAAGGCAAATTTCCCAAAATAATTCAATTCAATTCACTTCAATTCAAATTTATTTATATAGCGCCATATCACAACAAAAGTCATCTCAAGGCACTTTTCATATAGAGCAGGTCTAGACCATACTCTTTAAAATAGGTATTTACAGAGAGAGACCCAATAGTTCCCACCATGAGCAAACACTAGGCGACAGTGGCAAGAAGAAACTTCCTTTTAAGAGGCAGAAACCTCGAGCAGAAGACTCAGGGTGGGTGGCCATCTGCCTCGACCGGTTGGGTTAAGAAGGGGGGGGATAGCATAACACGGGTTCCATATAAGATGTAAGGTGATGCCAGTAATACAGCAGTAGTAATGATAGTAGTGATAATTAAAGTATTAACTGCTAACATAGCAATACAACTAATAGCAGTATAAGTAATTTCTAATTATAGCAGCAGGTGTTGAGTAGGGTTGTAGGAGCAGCAGGAGACTTGTCATCACAGATCAGACTCTACAGCTCCAGAGGCAGAAATACCTGCAGAAAGAGACAGAAGAGGAGAGAGAGACGGAAGAGCACAATACTACAGGAAAGGGAAGATATTGAATTAATAACATGTAACATGGGATATGAATCCATATTGAGTGGAGGGAGAGAGAGAGAGAGAGAGAGAGAGAGAGAGAGAGAAGCTCAGTGCATCATGGGAGATCTCCTGGCAGTCTAGGCCTATAGCAGCATAACTAAGGGATGGTTCAAGCCTGAGCCAACCCTAACTATAAGCTTTATCAAAAAGGAAAGTTTTAAACCTACTCTTAAAGGTGCAGAGGGTGTCTGCCTCCCGGACCCAAACTGGGAGAAGGTTCCACAGTAGAGGAGCCTGATAGCTGAAGGCTCTGCCTCCATTCTACTCTTGGAAACTCTGGGAACCACCAGTAAAGGAGCATTCTGGGAGCACAGTGTCCTAGTGGAATTGTAGGGGACTATGAGATCTTTATGGTAAGATGGAGCCTGACCATTAAGGGCTTTGTAAGTAAGGAGGAGGATTTTGAATTCTACTCTGGATTTGACTGGGAGCCAATGTAGAGAGGCTAGCACAGGAGAAATATGGTCTCTTTTCCTAGTTCCTGTCAGTAATTGTGCTGCAGCATTTTGCAGCTGCAGAGTCTTTAGAGACTTGTTGGGGCAGCCTGATAATAATGAATTACAGTAGTCCAGCCTAGAAGTAACAAATGCATGGACTAGTTTTTCTGCATCCTTTTGAGACAGAAAATGTCTAATTTTGGTGATATTACGCAGGTGAAAGAAGGCAGTCATAGAAGTTTGTTTTATATGTGAGTTAACCCTTTATAGCCGAGGCTCCTTGCATCATTTTAATGAGAGACTCGATGTCCCGGCACTCGCAGACTGATGCTCATGTCAGCCACAGGGACCTGTGCTAGGAGGAATGCATGTGAGGCTAAAGCACAATCTCATTCTCACCTGATTAGCCAGCTGTTTAGCCTCCCTGTTGCCTCTTTGTTCTTGCTAGAGCTAGAGAGAATGGAGACAACAGCTATTGTGCTATAACATTGTTTGTTTCACATTTCACGAGTGGTTATAGGCCCTCCAACTGTAAAATTAACCGACGGGAGCGCCCGGCTCCATTTCCTCTTTGATCCAGTCTCATTACGTATCTCTTGAACTATATGTGCTATCGAAAAAATTCCAACAGTTCCTCAAAGTACAGAAGTTGCGCTTTCTATTCTCTCTACTCTATCTCTACTTTCAGGAACTGTTGGAACTGTTGGAGGGTTAAGAGACATATCCTGATCAAGATGACTCCCAGATTCTTTACAGTGGAGCCAGAACGTACGTCTAGTGGAGCTACATCATTGAGAGAAAGTTTATTTCTGATGTGTTCCAGGATGATATAATGACTTCAGTTTTATCTGAGTTCAGTAGTAAAAAGTTGCTTGTCGTCAAGTTTTAATGTCCCTAGACGGAAGCCTGGAGTTTGGCTAGATGATTGGTTTCATTAGGCTCCAGTGACGATAGCTGTATCATCTGAATAACAATGGGTGTTCCTGATAATATTGCCAAGGAAGCATATACAAAGTGAAAGAGGATTGGTCCAACTTTTGTGCCAATAGACTCCATGTCTAACTTTGTGTACATGGAGGTAGTTGTTAACTTGTAACACAAACTGAAGCCTATCAGATAGATAGGATTTAAAACAGTTAGTGCAGTTCCTTTAATACCAATAAAATGCTCCAGTCTCTGTAAAAGGATGTGATGGTCAATCGTATCCGCTTAACGCAGATCTAACAAGACAAATTACAGAAACAAATCCGTTGTCTGATGCGATCAGAGGTCATTAGTAATTTTACAGTGCTGCCTGTTAACTGTGATAACCTAAATCCTGACTGAAAAATCCTCAAATAAACTATTATCCTGTGAAAAGTCTTCACACAACTGTTTTGCAACTACTTTCTCTAGGATTTTGGAAAATGGAGGTTAGATATGGGTGTAATTGGCTATCGTCTGGATCTATAGTGGGCTTTTAGGAGAGGTTGATTATAATAATAAATAATAAAAATAAACATCACTTTCATAAATATATATATATATCGTATATATATATATATACATATATATATATATATATATATATATATATATATATATATATATGTACAACTTGTTCACAAACACATAATGTTGCTGCATTTCTGATCCAGCGCGAGCAGTCAGTATGTGGACTTTGCAGTTTGCTGAGCGTGATGTCACAAAGGCAAAAAGGATGAATCAAAGCAATTTAAATTTGTACAAAACTGAATTCCAACGTTTTAGTACTGTACACTTAAAAATTAAATATGTGATGACTCAAAAAATTGAGTGGTGAATTAACTTTTCAAATTTCTGATTAACACAACTCATTCGTTTTAACAAACTTTTACTGTTCGGTCTTACAGTGTGAACATCTGCATAGTGTTGTTATAATTAGAGTATGACTCTTGAGTTATGGCCAAAATGTGTTTCTGAGTCAGAGTGACCTTGACCTTTAGACGTAGTCTCAGAGCTGAATCAATGTCTGGGAGCCAGCAGGTGGAGCAGGCCCACCAATGCTGAAAGCTGCAGCATTTACATCATGCCTCTGATCGACATGCTGGCATGCTGTATAAATCACACACTGGAGCACCATGCCACCTTCATATGGTTCCAGTGTAAAACAGCGGCGGCGATGTGTTCAACTGTCCTCTTAATACCAATATGACATCTGTCTCCAAGGGTTTTATCTTAAAAATATTGTGCCACAGTGGCTAGTGAATAGTGGTTACGCAACTAACAGCTGTATCATACAAGCTGTTGCCACAGTTGGGCTCTGCATAATTTTTTCCTTGGTGTGGTTTCTGTGGTTGCCATAAGTAACTTATTTACTGCGATGCCACAAATCCCAACTGTGTCAACAATTGAAGTGGTAGCAAAATAATGGCGTATGTAAGGTGGTTTCATGTGAGTTTTACTCAGGAAGTAACAGCTCACTGTCTGAAAGTACCAATCATGTTCCACTGAGCAACGTGACATACCATTAGCCTTTTTGATCTGGCATCATTCCACTGCCAGTAAGTCTGAAGAATAGCTTCGTCATCAGTGCCGTTTGTTCCTGCAGCCTCTAGGGTCTCTGAGTGGGAGCTCACTTTAATCTGGTTAGTTTCATAGTTTTCAGCAGTTTTAGAGTTAGATTAAGAAATGAGAGGTCTTCTACTCTGGAGGAAAAGTTGATAAACTTACATGGCCTTCAATATTTGATTCTTGTTTTCTCAAACTTTAAAAAAGTTTTTTGACCTTACTTTGTCTGACACAGAACGGTGCACTTTCATCACCAGTGGTGCTGGGATTCACACGAACTACACACACAAAAGAAAGACAGAGAGAGAGAGAGAGAGAGAGAGAGAGAGAGAGAGAGATTCAACTACATAGCTTTGAAAAGTGGTGATATATAAATGAAGTGATTTCATTGATCAAGGGACTGCATCCTGCGGCGATCAATCTGACATTGGAAGTGATGAATCATCCAGTTGAGAGAGAGGCTGAACACAGTCATTACAAGGACACACACTGCATAATGTGCACCAAGTGACACAGAGGACACTAAAAAGACAAAAAAAAAAAAAAAAACATGTTCCGAGGCCTACACAGAAAATCGATTGGTTTAGGGGCTTAAACTACTTAAACTTAAACTACTGATCATTTATCAATTAATCATAAATTATTTGACTGATGTGGTTTTGCATAGCATTTTCCATAGAGTTGTTCCAATTCAGGCAATTCAAGTTATAGTCTAGTAGTATAGTTTGAGTGGCTCCCAATCCACTGGGTCCTACTTTTCCCTTAACACATCCAATGATTTTACCCAACTAGATGTGTTCTGCCAAATTAGCAGGTACATCTAAGTGTCTAAGTTCTAAGTGAAGACTGGTATACAATGAGTACTGCAGCAGCCAATTGCATTATCTAATTCTCCCCTACATAGCTCACTTTCTGTCTGAATTCATTTCAGTCTTCATTTTTGTTACAGAACAATTAAGCTTCTTACACACATCTTGGGCCTGAAGCAAATTGCAACCACATCTCTCTACTCTATCTCTACTTTCAGGAACTGTTGGAACTGTTGGAGGGTTAAAGGACATATCCTGATCAAAGATGACTCCCAGATTCTTTACAGTGGAGCCAGGGCAATGCCGTCTAGTGGAGCTACATCATTAGAAAGTTTATTTCTGATGTGTTCAGGACCAATTATAATGACTTCAGTTTTATCTGAGTTCAGTAGTAAAAAGTTGCTTGTCATCCAAGTTTTAATGTCCCTAAGACAAGCCTGGAGTTTGGCTAGATGATTGGTTTCATTAGGCTCCATTGACAGATAAAGCTGTGTATCATCTGAATAACAATGGAGTGTTTCCTGATAATATTGCCCAAGGGAAGCATATACAAAGTGAAGAGGATTGGTCCAAGCACTGACCCTTGTGGAACTCCATGTCTAACTTTTGTGTACATGGAGGAGTAGTTGTTAACATGTACAAACTGAAGCCTATCAGATAGATAGGATTTAAACCAGTTTAGTGCAGTTCCTTTAATACCAATAAAATGCTCCAGTCTCTGTAAAAGGATGTGATGGTCAATCGTATCAAAAGCAGCACTGAGATCTAACAAGACAAGTACAGAAACAAGTCCGTTGTCTGATGCGATCAGGAGGTCATTCGTAATTTTTACAAGTGCTGCCTCTGTGCTGTGATACAACCTAAATCCTGACTGAAAATCCTCAAATAAACTATTATCCTGTAGAAAGTCACACAACTGTTTTGCAACTGCTTTCTCTAGGATTTTGGAAAGAAATGGGAGGTTAGATATAGGTCTGTAATTGGCTAATACGTCTGGATCTATAGTGGGCTTTTTTAGGAGAGGTTTGATTACATAATAATAAATAATAAAATAAACATCACTTTTCATAAAATATATATATATATACGTATATATATATATATACATATATATATATATATATATATATATATATATATATATATATATATATATATATATATATATATGTACAACTTGTTCACAAACCGCAATGTTGCCGCTGCATTTCTGATCCCGCGCGAGCAGTCAATATGTCGGACACCGTTTTGCTGAACGTGATGTCACAAAGGCAAAAGGACCAGTCAAACGATTTGAGTACAGCCACAAAACTGAATTCAAGCGTTTTAGTACTGTACACTTAAAATTAAAAATATGTACTGATGACTCAAAAAATTAGTGGTGAATTAACTTTTTCAAATTTCTGAGTTAACACAACTCATTCGTTTTAACAAACTTTTACTGTTCGGTCTTACAGTGTAGACATCTGCATGAAGTGTTGTTATAATTAGAGTATGACCTCTTGAGTTATGGCCAAAAATGTGTTTCTGAGGTCAGAGTGACCTTGACCTTTGGACGTAGTCTCAGAGCTGAATCAATGTCTGGGAGCCAGCACGGTGGAGCAGACACCATCCAATGCTGAGGCTGCTGTGTTACACATCATGCCTCTGATCGGCATTGCTGGCATGCTGTATAAAATCACACACTGGAGCACCATTATGCCACCTTCATATGGTTCAGTGTAAACAAGCGACGGCAGTGTATTCAACTGTCCTCTTAATGCCAATATGACATCTGTCTCCAAGGAGTTTTTATCTTAAAAAAATATTGTGCCACAGTGGCTAGTGAATAGTGGTTACACCCAACTAACAACCTGTATCATACAAGCTGTTGCCACAGTTAGGCTCTGCATAATTTTCCTTGGTGTGGTTTCTGTGGTTGCCATAGTAACACGTGCCACACGTGCCACAAATCCCAACTGTCAACAATTGAAGTGGTAGCAGCAAATAATGGCGTATGTAAGGTGGACTGTGTAGGTTTACTCAGGAGGTAACAGCTCACTGTCTGAAAGTACCAATCATCGTATTCCACTGAAGCAACAGTGACATACCATTAGCCCCTTTTTGATCCTGGCATCATTCCCACTGCCAGTAAGTCTGAAAGAATAGCTAAATCATCAGTACTTCGTTTGTTCCTGCAGCCTCTAGGGGTCTCTAGTGGGAGCTCACTTTAATCTCCTGGTTAGTTTCATAGTTTTCAGCAGTTTTTAGAGGTTAGATTAAGAAAGTAAGGAGGTGTCACATACTCTGGAGGAAAAGTTGAGAAATAAGCTTACATGGCCTTCAATATTTGATTCTTGTTTTTCTCAAACTTTAAAAAAAGTTTTTTTGACCTTACTTTGTCTGACCTGAGCAGTGCACTTTCATCACCAGTGGTGCAAGTTCACACAGACACACACACAAAGAAAGACAGAGAGAGAGAGAGAGAGAGAGAGAGAGAGAGAGAGAGATTCAACTACATAGCTTTGAAAAGTGGTATATAAATGAAATGATTCCATTATTGATCAGGGGACTGCATCCTGCAGCCGTCAATCTGACATTGGAAGTGATGAATCATCCAGTTGAGAGAGAGGAGCTGAACACAGTCATGCAAGGACACACACTGCATAATGTGCACCAGAGTGACACAGAGGACACACAAAAAAGACAAAAAAAAAAAAAAAAAACATGTTCCGAGGCCTACACAGAAAAATCGATTAGTTTAGGGCTTAAACTACTTAAACTTAAACTACTGATCATTTTATCAATTAATCTGTTAATTATTTGACTGATGTGGTTTTGCATAGCATTTCCATAAGAATTGTTCCAATTCAGGCAGCAGAGATATTCAGAGTTATAGTCTAGTAGTATAGTTTGGGTAAAGCTCCCAATCCACTGGGTCCTACTTTTCCCTTAATACATCCAATGATTTTACCCAACTAGATGTGTTCTGCCAAGTTAGCAGGTACATCTAAGTGTCTAAGTTCTAAGTGAAGACTGGTATACAATGGAGTACTGCAGCAGCCAATTGCATTATCTAATTCTCCCCTACATGGCTCACTTTTTCTGTCTGAATTCATTTCAGTCTTCATTTTTGTTACAAGAACAATTAAACTTCTACACATCTTGGGCCTGAAACCAAATTGCAACCACATCTGAAGACTGGTTGTAACTTGAAGCGATACAAAGTTCCTAGTAGTAATTATAGTAAACTTTGACAGAAAGCCAAATATGGATAACTAGGTTAGTCGATATGGCAAATTAATTAGTTTTAAACCCAGTGTGCTCCAACCTATTTTGTGGAAGAACCACAACAACAACAACAACAAAGAGAGTGCATCACTACACTACAGCAAAGCCAACTGTCCATTCATCCTCCCAATGGGATGAAGAAGATGAAGATGGTGGAAATCCAATGAGTAGTCAAGGAAGCAGAGGGATGATGGTGACTCCAGCAGCAGAGCCCTCACAAGACGAGCAGAGTAATCACTTAGTTGTCCATATTACACACTTCAATATCCTTTAATAAGACATATATTTTGTCTCAATAACTATACATTTCAGCATTTTCCAGTATGCCACTGGAGACTATGCTATCCGTGGGAGTAGTTATTCTAATACTGCCATACCTGTACCCATCTGTCTGCTGTTGTTTTTTAGCTGCTAAATGCTCTGCTATGTTCATGAGCTAGCCTGTAAGTGTGTATGTCTGCTGGCCAGTAGTGTACAGTGAGTTCAAATTTAGGTAAAGTGAACGTGACTTTTCTGTTTTTTCTCCATTTCCGCTTTCTTTCTACTCGCAACCACTTTCCATTATCCAATTATTTTTTATCTGTACTTGTGAATTGAAATATATATTAGCTGGTTTGTTTCACTGAAACACATGCAGGACATGGGGAAGTATAAGAAATAGTGTCTACAGGTATTCCCATCACACTTGTCTGCTGCCAATGCAGGTAGGGTATTTATTGCGTATGGTAATAATTGAAGATGACGCAGTTGAATGTAGAAACATTTTATCAACTCCCCTCTTCTCTCATCTGGATTTTGGCAGCTGGACAGTCAGAGAGTAATGTTTAAAGAGATTTTGATTTGGAAATCAAAATAAAACGTAAATGTGATGAAACAGCCACCCAGTGTTTCAGAAATACTCAAACCAGCTTGTCTGACACAATCACACCACGGTGTAGATCATATTTCTTCCCCCATTTTGATGCTTGTTGTGAACATGTGGCTCCTGATCTGTATCTGCATGATTTTATAAATATTTCTTTCCCTATGTCATACAATCTCAACAGGGCTGTTAAATTTAAATAAATATTAAATAAATAAAAAGGATCTGAACACTGAGAGGCTATCACTGATGCAGAATATGTGAACACATTACTGTTATGAATGGTCTCCTTCAATATAATTAACTGTTCAATCATGTCTCTCAAAACAGGACAAATCTGCCAGCCGGGTTTTTCCTGTGAAGTTTCTTCAGTCGAGTTGTGAGCTGCTCATTCATAAAACACACTGAGCAATAATCAGAATTTTACATTACAAGCCCTGCTCACAGCATCAAAGAGCCACAGTCACACATGAAACATGCATGACACTCACAGCTCCACTGAGTTTAACTGTGGAAATGAAAAAAAAAATGAAAGCATGCTGTGAATGAGGTTCTCACCTCTCATCGGCTCACAGCTGACACTATACACACATTTAACAGGAATTATGTGTGTGAAAAGCTCTTCAGCTTCAACCTTATTATTATTCATGCTTCAATCTCCTTAGCAGGTTTGTTTGAATTTTATAAAAAAAAAAAAAAAAGCTCATAATGTAATGTGAAAATCAGATTTTTTTTTCTGTGATATGTACTGAAAACATCTGCAGGGAGATGATACTGACATGACAACGTATGTCATCTGTTTTCTCCTCAATATCCACTCTTAGCCGCTAAAGTATAACTAATGTTTTTATATTTCTGTATAGGCAACTGAAAGGACTATGTTGTTTAGGAACGATTGTGGTCTTGGTTCAGGGTTGAAACTGGGCTGATCCTGACCTGAAACACGAGTCATTTTTAGTACTTTTCTAATATTTATCCAACACAATCAGTTTCCCTGATGCTTAAAGTGGCTGTAATATGTTTTTATGATAACAGTGTATCAAATAACAATTTGGCTAATTGACACTGTTTTCAGCAAAAATGCTCTAAAAATCAGCTGTGCACTACCTGCTCAGCATCAGCAGACAGACACAGTTAGAGACTGGCTGGTGAACATAGTGGAGCATTTGGCAGCTAGAGAGCCTGATATTTCCCTCAGGAGTCTGGACAGACCAAAAACAAGAAATTAAGTTGATATACAACTAACTTGCAACAACACATTTTCAGGGAAACTTAATTGTGACTGGATTATATTTTCCTTTGACACAATGAGGAAATTATGTTAATTAACATATTTGGCAGTTGCAAAAATTCTCATACTGTGTGGGGCTAGAACAGTGACAGTAACATTTTAGCACTGGCATTAAAATTTGGCAATGAAATCAAAGGAAACACTGGCATTGAAATGCATGTACTGGAAAAAGTTGTACTGGCACTGAAGCAATTTATGAAAAAAGTGTAATTGAAAAATAAAACACAGACATAGAAAAAATGATGTCTTATGATGTTATTTTATTTCGATTTTTATTTATTATTATTTTTTGCATTATGATGTGTTTCATCAACATTCCATCAATGTCAATCTGCAGATTTTTTCTTCATGTCTATTTTTTTTTTTTTTTTTTTACACCATGAGATTGTTTTCAATGTCACTGGTTTTCAGTTTCAGCTGTCTGTCACTGTTTTGGTGTAGAGGGGAGGAGCTTGAGGGGAGGAGCAATAAGCGTGCAATGAGCCTGTGAATATTCTCATTCATCCAGGTCATGGACTTAAGTCCAGTTGCTTTTCGATTTAAACTTCCTTGAGATAAGCGTGCAATCATAATCAGTATTTCAGTGAGATATTTCAACACTATGGCTCACTTGCACAAGTTATTACCCAAAACATTTAACTCACTGACACTGAATGCTTATAGAATATTATTTTTATCAGGTTTGCACCCACATTTCCAAGAAAAAAAAAAGTAAAATAACTGTCTTACACCACAGTAAGCACAATACTTACACAGAACAGTGTAGTACAAAAATCCATCAACACAAAAAAGCGAAAATAACACTGTACCGGATGTTTTGTCACTCCTGGTTGTCTTGCCATAGATTTTCAGCATAATCACGCCTGATGTTTCTCCTTGCAATCCAACATAATTCTACTGTATTTCTTAAACTTTAATTTTACTATATTGCCATAACTGGAATACAGTAATGTGTTACTATTATTATGGTATTGACTGAGAAAATAATTGTTTTCCCTGTAGAATGTTTGGATAATTGAAAACACTGTAGCAGTTTACATTTGGCTGTCAGCCTCTGTAATTGTAAGGCCATTGTTAATTACATGGTCTACAACTGTAGCCTGTATTTCATATCCATATTACTGACAGTTGAATGAACTATTGTGCATGTGATGACTCACACTATGAAAGAATGTTGCCAGAGATCATGATTACATTTCCTCAAAAATGCATTTGCCAAAATAAATTAGTCATAATTAGTATGTATTTTACAAGCTGCAGCATTTTGTACTGTCGTGCTTTAACAGTGTAGGTTTCAAGCATTCATCTCATTAAAGGGTTAACCTGTGACATTTCTCTTCACTGTTTAAACTCAGATCTGATGGTGAGAAGCGACTGTATCGACTCTCCACTCAGAGCCCTTCCTGTCTGCTCCCTGCCGCTCTGACCGCCTGCTCATTTTCTGTTCAGAGATGGCACCCTGCAGGGCATCATGGGAGAGGGCTGTGTGTGCGCGTGTGTGTGATGTCCAATAACTCAGACTAACTTCAGGGCTGGATTGAGGCGATTTGGACAATTCATATCACAGCATGAGATCTGCACACGCGTGCGCACACACACACACACACACACACACACACATACACAAAGTTCAAAGAACAATTTTTTTCTCCCATACTCAGATTTTTAGAGCACTATCTTTTTCTCTTCAGATTGGGTTAATGTTATTAAAATGGAACAAACTCACCAAGCAAAAATTGAGACAATGACAGACCTCACACAGTAGGAGAAGTGAAAGGACATGTTGGATGTTAGTACCTCAGCTCTCTGTCTGAGCACAGAGAGAAGAAGAAGCACAGAGAAACAGAACCTTCATGTCTGTCAGACTGAGGATCCTCTGGTCTACACAGACAGACTGCATTACCCCACAATAAGGTGTAACCAGACATTCAGTATCAATGTAATGATACCACAGAATATTGAAGTATTAAGTCAATCTGTGTAAACAAAGTTGAAATAATAATCAGCTCCACAAGTTAATTGATTTTGATGTTTTTACAAGAGGCAAATTCTATAATTTGCAAAGGATGTAAAGGATGTTAATTATTTAAGATCTCAAGACAGGAGCAGAGAGAGAAAATGCATTACTTCTCTCCTGATCAGCCATGTTTTCCTGAGGCAGGTGAAGGGACTATAAAGCAGCTGTAAAACAATGGGTCTTAAGACCAGGGTGCTGGGAAAAACTTGACAGCGAACCCAGATAGTAATGACTGAATCAACAATGAAATGGTGTTCAAGTACAGAATCTATCACAATTGGAATTAGAAAAACTTTATTGATCCATTCAGGGAAATTGCTTTGTTACAATTGCTCTATACTCAATTAGGAATGAGGAAGTAGATAAGTCAAAAAGTAAAAACTACTAAAAATGAAATGGTAATAATAATATTAAAGACACAGTAACTGAATAGAGAAACAAAAACAAATGCGCAAAATTAAAAAGTAATGTGTGAGGTATGAGAGGTGTGAGAAAATCACAGTGTGGACAACAGCTCAAAAATGTAAATGTGCAAAGCAGATTAACAATAAACCGATTTAATAGTAAACTAACTGAAATGTGCAAAGATAAACTGAATGAAAAGGGGAATGTGGGTCAACAGTAAATTATATGGATAGCCACAGGAAGGAAGGATCTGCTGTAACATTCAGTGGAGCACATTGTCATTCTGAGTCTCTGGCTGTACATGCTCCTTTGCTAACCAGAGCACTGTGTAGAAGGTGGCAGACTTTATTCATGATGAAAAGGAGTTTTGACAACATCTTCATTTCTGCAACTACATGCAGAGGGTCCAGCTCAACCCCCGGGACTATCAAGCCTTCTGAATCAGTTTGTTGATTCTGTTTGTGTCAGCCACCCTTAGGCTACTGCACCAGCAGATCACAGCACAGAGAAAGGCACTGGCCATCAGAGATTCATGAAACATCCACAGTATGGTGCAACAGATGTTGAAGGACCAGAGCATTCACAGGTTAAAGAGCTGACTCTGACCCTTCCTGTAGAGAGCTGTTCCTGAGTTCCTGTTCCAGGTCAAATTTGCTGTCCATGTGGACACCCACATTTGATGTCATCGTTCACTCTGACATCTGGTTGAGAGGCGAACTGGAGGGAATCTAAGAACAGTCTTTCAAAAGGCCTGATGTATGAGGTCAACTCTCCAAGCCTGTAGTTGTTGGCAGTACTGGAACATGTCCTCCTCAGTCCAGGAATCAGGCAGGATGTCCCACAACACAGGGACCTTCTCTGGATACAAACATGCAAACTCCACACAGTCCCCAGGCTCGAACCCAGAACCTTTTTTGTGAGGCGACAGTGCTAACCACTGCACCACCGTGCAGCCATAAGACTAAAACTAGTCAAAAAGTTTTACAACAGGATCAACTTTAGAAAAACAGGAAAGCAAACAGAAGTGACTGCAGCAGGCTGCATTAAAAAAGTATTTCCTTGCAAAACAGAAAACACAAGAAAGGTGTATTGAATGGATTACACAGTGTGTTTAACTACACTATAAGCTCCAATTGGTCAGTCCATTAGAGTTTAGGCTAACATTAGCCTCTCTGTCTTGCTCTTTATTGGATCTGGGGAAATTTAAACTAGAGCAAACCCAACCAAACACATTATTTGAGATAGCATTACATTTACCAAACTTCGTCCTAAAAGCCTTTTCTCTTGTAAATTTAAAGTGAAACGTGCTGTGAAAATATACTATAATTTTTAACCAACACACAGAGCTTAATCATCTGGCTAATGATATCTGTAATTGGCAGTTCAGTCAGCAAAATTGACAGCTGTTGGAACAGTAAGTCAGAGGGGTGTGGTTCAGTGAATGGTCAGTTCTCTGCTTCACTGGTAACCAGCGAAGGGCCAGTAGGCCAAGACGGTCTCTCTTCTTGCTGCTGCCATACAGCATTTAGCATCCTCTAAAGCACAGTGTGTCTGGTTTGTTTAATCTGTACACAAACCAAAAACCACAGTTTGTGGTTTCAGGGGGAGATATATGCTGGAACTAGTTTTTGACAAGTGACTTTCTGTCACTGGTCCCAGCTGTTGTAGTGAGTACTGTCGTCATAGTGATGTTGCCAGGCAACCACTTGAAATTTTGCATATACTGAGTACTGTTAAAAATACAAGCATATTCATGTATGTAGTATTTTTTTTAAAATCCTCACTTTCCAAAGATGTCCTCACTCTCAAGGTTTTTCTTTTAAAAAGTCTTCACAGGGGTAGAAATACAAGAGCACACACTGTCTCATGCATGTTTTCAATTCCACCTCCATGTACCCAAAACATTCACAAACACCTACGCACACTCTCCACTGACAAACACACACACATACACACACACACACACTGTGTTGCTCTGAAGAGGCTCTTCGCAGCATGTAGCTGCTTTGCTGCAGCTCATTAGCGGTGGTTTGTCTTGTTGGTTGCCTATAGACAGTGAGTCATGTAAACACAGTCTGTGTGTGTGTGTGTGTGTGTGAGAGAGAGAGAGAGAGAGCGTTAATTAATTTCTGATTTGATATACAAACTTAAAATAAGATTTTTTTGATGGCTTCTTCTTCATCTTCTTTATTAGTCCCGTCATCCCTTCTGTATCACTCTCTTCTTCCCCTCCC
The DNA here is from genome assembly GCA_033238685.1 of Lates japonicus. Taxonomy (NCBI): domain Eukaryota; kingdom Metazoa; phylum Chordata; class Actinopteri; family Centropomidae; genus Lates; species Lates japonicus. The sequence continues at coordinate 7,462,545 of BRZM01000011.1, forward strand.
TGTATTCCTCTGTCCTGTTTTGCCTTTTGCCATCACTTATCTTTAATGACAATAGAAGGCAAGTGTAATATGTGATACTGCAGATGGAAACAAGCCAGCTCATGTGTTAGTTTGCCTCTTTCTCTCTTCTCCCTCTCCTTCCCTGCATCTCATTTAAATACTGAGGTGCTTCATGGGCTTGAAATACCAAAAGGTAGTTGCAAATAGTAAACATCATAACTAGACAGTGACAATCAAAAACAACCAAGTGCTGTTAATATTTTCAAATGTTTCTTTTCTATTTTTCTTTTTCTCTTACTCCCACTCTCAGTTTCTATTTTGTTACTTTTTTTTCTTTTTAATGTTTAAATATTCTGTTTGGGTGAGTGTGTCCTATGGTACTTTATTTCAAACATAAATCACAATAATAGCAATTAAAAGAGCAGATATAAAACACAGAGATTTATTCCATAATGTTGACCGAGTAAAAACTGTGAGTGTGTTAACCCTGAGTTAAAGAAAACTCTGACTTCTCAGTTCCAGAAATAGAGATGACTGTAACTCTGAGTCAGTTATTGTGGTTACTTACTCTGTGAAGCTAACCTGCTTGCTGGAATCTTTATGTCAACAATCCCTGAATCTCTCTGTCTCCTCCTGCTGAGCCTGAAGAAGCTTCTGGCAGAGCATTGCATTTCCTCTTTCATACAGTCAAAGTGTATGTCAGAGCAATTTAATTTACACTTACTTACATGTAGACTCAGGTTTAAACCAAATAACTGAAATCAGGTGGCTGTTACTGGGTCAGACTATGAGATTACAGTCATGGGCTTATAAATAAACTTGTCTTATCTGTTTGATTTCATCATCTGCTTCCCCTAGGACTTTGTCCCCATCAGGCTAAGGCTAAAAATAAATATATTTCAGTACATGCTATTTTTTTTCTGTGCTGTACACATAATCACACATAGCTTAGTTATAATGTGATGTTGATGCAGGAATTTTTCCAACAAATTCATATTTGTTATGTGTGTACAAACATTTTGGGGTCAGCTAGTTTCTTTCTGTATCTTTTGAATCCTCTGATCGTTTAATAGGTAAGATGCCATGGCCAAGTATAAGAAGTACAGTGTAAGACAAACAAAAAAGCAATGTGATTTAATTGATTTAATTGATAGATGGTTGATTTTTCTGAGCTTTCACACCTCAAACAAAGGTATAAAAAAATGCAAAAGAGATCTCATCGAGCTCCAAAATAATTCTCAGATTTCCACAACTTTTGCTCCTTTTCTAGATCTCAGGCAGAGACATAAGGGAGCTCTCTCTATGAGCTGAATCTATTCTCATCCCAATCTTCTGTTAAAGTCAGTTTATGCATCTCAAGCTGAGCTCAGACAGAGCACATAAAGAGCTCTCTCTATGAGCTGAATCTATTCCCATCCCAACCTTAAACTAATGTTTACATTTTAGTTTTTTCATCTCAGCCCTGAAACTCAAGCATATCTGATATTTCTGACTGATTTGTCATGTATTAGACCTATTAATTGTTATCAAATAACTCAAGGAATTAACATTAATTAGACACAGCTGATACGATCTGCACCTTTCTGTTGCACTCCTGATGAAAAGGAACATCCTTGAAAATAAAAACATAGTTTATGAAGAGGAGACCGCACAGGTTGAAACCATAAGTGACTCCTCAGAGCACAGCCCCTCATCGTGGATGGAGAATAATCAAAGACCTCAGTTCCCTCAAAATCTTCAGTCCTCTGTCAGAGGGATAAATATGTCTGCTGAACATGAGGTCTGGGTTCATGAAAGGAATAAAATGACACTGATGCATGTTCTATCCAATACATGTGATAATGCTTGATTTACTTTATCTGAATTTAATGCCCATCATCTGAGGATCAAGGTCAAGTAAAGCAGATTGGTGCCAACACCAAATATGGATGGATCAAAGAAGCAATATGTTAAGAATGTGTTGTACACAACACTATGTCTGAAACACAGAGAGGATGAGGAAGGTCATGCTGGCTAAAATAAATCTTACGTTAAGGTGCATTTAACTAATATAACAAAAAGTGTCTATTCTAATCGTGTCTTTCCTGTTGAGTAGCCTACCTTACCAACCACGGCAAATTTAAATTAGTTTCACATTTAAAGCTTCACGCAGGTAAATCATGGTGAAACTTTAGGTGTGAAGCAAATATAAGAAATATGTTGTATTCATCACAGTGTAGTGACGACTGCTATTGTGCACTATAACTTTATTTACACAAGTGCTTTTCTCCAGTTGTCTAACTGTACTCAGTAACATAAAACTGCAAAGCTCTCCAAAGTCCCCCCAGTCTGAGAGAGAGGGTACACCTGACCTCTCATTCTCACTGACCTCTCACTCTATTCATTGTTTACATAACTGCACTGTAAATTCCAAACACTGTATATAGAGGCATGCAGTGGTTGAAAGGACAGTGATCTATGCTTAATGGTAGTAAAGTAAAAAGCTGTAGCTACTGTAGTTTATGTTTAGAACCTTATACGTATGAGCCAACACTTACTCATGCTTTTTGGCTCAACCCTGAATACAATAAATTAGGATACTCTCTTGTTACGGGTTCTGCACTTGCTGACTCTGAGACGAGATGCTTTTGTAAAGTCTGTGTTTATTTCAGATTTTTCAGTTTGGGCAGTTGTTTGTTCATTTATGGAGCTTTATTACTCTAGGGTGGGCAGTGAATTCTCTAAATCCTGGATATTTGAGCCTGGTTTAAATGCTGGTATGTGATAGAACTTGTGCCACTGACTTGACTTTCCTTGTCCTTGATTGGAGAAAAAACAGGATGGTGGATTTTGGTAAAGTTGCTGTAGAGAGCTATATAGTGAGGTCAACTGCAAAGTGTTTGAACACTTTCCAACACTACTCAGGTCATTTTCTCTGCACCGTTGATTACGTCACTGCTGTCTTAAAATTAAAATGCACTAGATCATTCTTCTCTCTTTCAGCATAAGCACAATGCATGATGGTATATATTCCTTGGTTGGTGACCATCAGTTGTACACTACATTTCACAATGCATCATACTATGAGTCCTCTAATTCTCACTATAAATTCAAACAGTACTACAAAATGGCAAACTCACCATATAGTTCAGTGTATAGTGAGTAGTGAATGATTTCGGACACAGCTTCAGACTGCCAGAGGCTGGTCTGGGTCAATCCTCTGCCTAGTTGGTCCTTTGCCACCTCAAATTACACTAGCATCCCCAGCAGGACTTCAAACTATTCTACCAACATCCCAAAATATGACTGGAATCAGACAGTGGTAGGGCTTCAGCTCCTGTATAATCGCAGGTGAGTATTTTGCGGTTTAACGTTGTTTATTTGCTTTGAACTCCATATGTAAAGATGTTTAGTGTGTGTCTATCAAATATGGCTGCTTGTGACGTTAGCATTAGTAAACACACACACACACCGGTAACTGTGCCGTATTCAGAGCTCAACATAACATTTAAGGCTGCTAAACATTTACTTTAACCACGATTATGTACTGACACTCCCCCGTCAGTGGAGAGTCTGTGATAACAGAGCTGCTGTTTCAGCTGCAACATATATAACTGCACAGTGTCTCTCTCAAAGGGCAAAAGATGTTTTTCTCATTCTTCTAGTGACAAACTTCCACCAGACTCTTTCCAGCAGAGTCTGACAGCAACTTCTCATGGCTGGTTAGCCCTGACTACCTCCTGTCCTCCTCAGTCTCCCTAATCCTTAGTTACATCACACATTGTACATCCAAGAAGTACAACTAACCTGTTAAAAACTCGAGTAGTTTTCTTTTTAATTTGGGTACATTACTTTTGGGCATGTGCACAGATGCACAGATGGAAGTTTAATGGTGATGTAGAAATGTAATGTAATATGTACTCATACAGTAGAATTCCAGCCTTATAATTAAAGTCATTCAAGTCTGCTAATAATTGAATGAGTGGAATACACTAAATAAAATGTAATGGTGTGAACTTGTTGACTCTTTTACTCAACTCAGGGTCTTTCACTACTGTTTACTTTAAAAAAAAAAGATAAATGCGTATTGTTACACATTAATATTTCTAGCTTCACTGGATTAAATTGGGGGCTTTGCTCTTTATCCGTTGCCATGGTGAATGGTAGTATTAGAGCTCCATTGATGATTGCTTTTTCTCATTAACCACGCACAACTCCTTGGCACAGGTCTCTGATCTTTCATCACTTCCACCTTTTGTGCACCAACCTTCCTTACATCTCCATCTGTCAAAAAACAGAAATAAAATGACAAAAAAGTACTGGTCTATTAGGAATTTATTGCAAGAATTCACACAAATGCATCATCAAAGCAAGTAGTAAACAGAAATACAGAGAAAAGTGTGGAAAAAACAACAACAATGACAACTAACAATAATGAACAGCAACAACAAGTTAACAATGATCCAACAATCAGCAACCACCAACTAAAGTCCAATCAACAACTAACATTCAACAAAAACTACATGCAATCTACAGGCAACCAGCAATGTAAGCAATCACTAACCTCTGGCAAACAGCAGCATCAAACCAATGAGAAATCAACAACCAGCCAATAATTCACCAGCAACCAACCATTTATCTCAGCGGGGAGACCTACACACGTCTCTGTATACGATTTTTCAATCCAAATTATGATTTTCTTGCAACATAATACCTTTATCATCTATTTCAAAATTCACCCTGAACACAAGAGCAGTCATAATTCTCTGTATGTGGCAAACAGTTCACAGTGCACCTATATCATCCACAGGAGAGGTCTTTCTTCTCTGCTCTTTTTTAAGAGGATGTAATTAGCAGAGGAAAGTGAAACCTTCATTAAAGTGAAAAGTTGTCTTCTTCGCTGCTGCAGTGACATGTTGTCAGAGTTTCCTCTGCAGAGATGTTTGTGTTTGCTTTCACCTACAGCAGCATCTGCATCTGTGTTTCCATACCTGCTGATCACATCTGGTTTTGCCTCACTAAATATGGAGCTTAATGATGATGATGATGTCGATCTGCCAGTCTATTTCTTCAGAGCAATATGTCTCTACAATTACTCACCAGATTGTGAGGTAATTTCCTGATCCCATCCTTTCTTCCCAGAAGATGAAGCCTTTACATCTTAATGACCCCATGACCTTTCTTCTAGTGGGGCCCTTGGGAAAAATTTCCACTGCTCAGTGTATCCCCTACATGTATTCAGCAAACTATAAGAGCTACATCAGAAATTTCAGATGTTTTTTTAGTATTCAACATAACGTAATCAACGCTTTTTCAGTATCTGCAACCGACTCGGGCTGGTGTTACACGAAGGAGACCATGCCCCACACCCTCGAAATACAGGCATGTACGAGCATGTACACACAGTGACGTTACCTCAGCAGTCCAGCTGGTTTGCCAGTGCATGAGCAGCAGCTGGACAGTTCACTTGAAAGAAGTCGTGTGCAGCGACAAGGTAGACCTACCTCTGCCAGAAGAAAGTATCTTGCTTTGCTAACTTCTTTGGCAAAGGCAGTAGAAAAATATCAGTATCATATAAATATGTTTCTGAATGTCAATCATCAGTGAGCTAAATGGTTACTAGTTTATTCTGGTAAGCTACATATTAACACTGTTGCACAGCCTATTCTGTACACCGCTGTAATACCAGCACATTTTGAATTAATTATTCAGGTTGGGCATCTAATTATACAGGTTAGTGACATCTGTAGAGAACATTAATGAACCTTGTTGAACCTCATTATTGAACTTAAAATGGTTTATTAATCTGTTCTGAGAAACTTAGAGTCTATTAGAGTTTGCAAAGACAAAAAAATATGTAAGTTATTTATTCAAGGACATTGCAATGTAGGAAGATATGTTAATGACAGAACAGATTTTTTTAAAAACCATGTTGTAGTCCAACCGTGGGAGGATAACATGAAATTAAAGTAAATTTACTCACAGAAAAGAGTGTTTTTTGAGAAAGAGAAGGACAAGCATTTTAGAAAACTGAACAAGAACATAATGCGCCTTTCAAGCGAAATTTAATCAAAATTCTTTTGAGAAAGCAACTTTTCACATACATGGTCTCTCCATATTTTACATTCCCCAAACTGTCAACTTCAGGGGCTCTCACATCAGGGGTCTGGGCCTGGATCCAAGTACAGCTAACCTCAGTATCCATTTCATTTCATTACTTTAGAAGTTCATAACTACTGTACCCAAACACAGAAGTGGACTGCTATTTAGGAAGTGAATGCAAGTGTACTCATCTTTACTGGCGGATCATAAACCAGCTAGGTGCATACCACCACCTAATGCAATATGTGTAGATATGCAAGTGTACTCAGGTACAGAAAAACAATAATACTAATATGAAAGCTGTCTACTGTCCATTTTTGGGTGACTTGTCTAAAATGTCATTGGTGGAGAAACAGGTACATGGTTGCTATGTGCATTACAGAGAGATGATGTCATTTTTTACACTGCAGCAAGAGTTGGAGTTGTCGATTCTGAGAGGTCTGTCAACTCATTCCTGCTTGCTATGATGTCGCTAGTCAAGTTGACTGTTAACAGCAGGCCAAAACAACCCTCAGGCCACTGGGAAATGTCCTGGTGCTTACAACGGAAGACAAGCTCCAGATCATAATACACAAAAGTATGTGGACAGGGTTGTCCTTTTGGACGCTCTGTATCTTATGCATTCATTCATTTTCTTCCTCTCGAGTCACAGTGGCAGCAGGCTCACGCCCCTCTCCCCAGCAACACTGGGATATATAATCTCCCTAGCAAGTTCTGGGTCTACCCCGGGGTCTTCTCCTGGTTCAACGTGCCTGCAAAATGGAAGTCACCCAGGCATCCTGATCAGATGCCCAAACCATCTCAACTGGCTCCTTTTGGCACAAAAGAGCAGCGGCTCTACTCCAGGCTCCCTCTAGATGTCTGGGTTCCTCACCTTGTCTCTAAAGCTGAGCCCTGCCACCTTAAGAAGGAAACTCATTTCGGCTGGTTGTATCCACAATCTCATTCTTTTGGTCACTACCCAAAGTTCATGACCAAAGGTGAGAGAGCTTAGATCAACTGGTAAATCGAGAGCTTTGCCCTCCAGCTCAGTTCCCTCTTCACCAAAATGGTCCAGTACAACATCTGCATTACTGCTGATGTCGCACCAATCTGCCTGTCAATCTCCCACACCATCCTACCATCACTCATGAAGAAGCCTGAGATATTTGAACTCACTTGGGGCAACAACTTTCCTCCCACCCAGAGGGAAAAACCCACCCATTTTCCAGCAGAGAACCATGGCCTCAGACTTGGAGGTGCTGACTCTCATCCCAACTCAAAAAAAAAAAGCAACAAATTTCCATTAATGATAATTATTATGTCATATGAGACTTTTTCTGGTTTCCAACAACAGTCTGCAACCTAATTATGAATATTTACCTCTATCACAGGTATCATTTACCTCCTGAACTGTTTTGGATGTCTTGTTTTTCTTTCTTTGCAGTCAGAACGTCTCAGACAACCAGTTTTCTCTGAAACTGAGCTGAAACAGGATGCAGCTGATAATCTAATTTCACCCAGTCACTTTAATGTCAGTCTCGTTTTTGTTTTCACTGGATACAAACATCCCTCAGCTGCATTTGTGGGCAAGTCCTGTGCACACACACACACACACACACACACACACACACACACACACACACACACACTCCACTCTTTTACTGAAAGAATTCCTCTTTACCAAACCAAGATAATAAACCAAAGTGGTCATTTTGAATTTTGGGTCAGGGAAATGACAGAATAGTAGACATACTTGACAGAATTCCTGCTCTCGTTTTTGTAAAATCAAGGCAAAAATGCTCCTTCTCTGACTCTCTCAAAAATACAACCCACTGAGCACAAACAGCAGAGATGTCAGACCCTGAAATTGAGTACAATTACTATATATTAACATCATTCAGCTTTACCACTTTTCTTTGTCTGTTGTATTAATAGTACCTGCATTCCAGATTACCCCTCACTGAAGAGCTTACTAGTTTAGGTCTTTCACCAAAGAAAATCATATTCTTAAATTTGATTCTTAAATGCAATTACCAAACGTAAATTAAACTTAATAATAAAAAAACTAAACTTTTCAAAATGTAAACTGCTCTGAATCTAAGTTTTCCCAAACCAAAACTCTCCTAAACTCAGACTGTTCAGCCTCTTGGTTCTTCCACTAAACAGTTATCTCATGTAAAATGAGGATTCACTGTTTCCTCCTGTCCTAAACCATCTTTGCAAATTAGTTTTTTTTCTTCTCTTCCTCTTTTTTTGTATCAACTAATCACTTTGTCTGGTCGGCAGTGTCCGTCAGGCTGGCAAGCAGCAGATGGAGGTTGACATCTCAGCTTGGAGGAAAGAGACGAACTGTCAGACAGTTTATTCTGCAGCCTTGTCCTCCGCTAACAACCAGCTCAACACAGGCCTCATTCATCCGCCTCATCAGTCGGCAGACAGAAGACGGCAGCTTGTCAGTCTCTATATGGAGGAGACAGTAGAACCAAACAGAGTGCAGTAGAACTCCTAAAGGCTGTACTGAAGAAGAATATGACCACAAACCTTTCAAAGACTCTGTTGTTTAAAAACTACCCACCTTTGTACACACCCACCAGAGGTGAGTGGAGGAGCCAAAAACTGAACTCAAGTAAAACTTGAGTTACTATATAAACACAAGTCCTCAAGTGCAAGTACATGTAGTTATCAAAATAATTATTTGAGATAAGAATATGAGAAACTGACAGACACTTAATAAGAAAAGATAAAACACTGGCATGTTGTCTTTTTAAAATGTGGTTATGACATAATTTCAACCACAGATGGCCTTCCTCTTTAAGAAGGTGAATATGTCCATCCATCCATCCATTATCTATACCGCTTATCCGTTAAGGGGGGGGGGGGGGGGGGGGGGGGGGGGCTAGAGCCTATCCCAGCTGTCATTGGGCGAGAGGTGGGGTACACCCTGTACGGATCGTCAGTCCATCGTAGGGCCAACAGATAGACAAACAACCATTCACACTCACAATCACGTCTACGGGCAATTTAGAGTCACTAGTTAATCTGCATATCTTTGTGGGAGGAAGCTGGAGAGAACCCACACAGGCACAGGGAGAACATGCAAACTCCAGGTGAATATATACATGTATTAATGGTTGTGATGAAATGTCACATCATCATCTCCTGTTTGGATATAACCTGCTACAGTTACACCATGACAATAAAGTGTGCTCACAAAATTTCCATGTGAATACTGAATTCATATAGTCTATTAAGAACATAAATAAGTAAAGACAGTGGTTTATTTGCTTGTTGTTGCCAATAGATAATAATAACAACAAACAAATAAATCTGCAAAACTAATGCATGGACCATGTAAATATAAAGAGTAATAACATGTATAGTGTCCTTAACCTTTGATCATTCCAACACAGATGTCCCAAGTCACATTTTCCACCACTGACACCCACAAATCAGGTCTGAATCCATCACATCCAGAGCTATCCAATCAGCTGAAGGTAAAAAGATGAGGTACTCAAATCAGTCTTACTGAAAGTGTCACACATGTGTTTCACATGACTCATTGCAGCATGATTACTGACAGGAACTAGGAAAAGAGACCATATTTCTCCTGTGCTAGCCTCTCTACATTGGCTCCCAGTCAAATCCAGAATAGAATTTAAAATCCTCCTCCTCACTTACAAAGCCCTTAATGGTCAGGCTCCATCTTACCATAAAGTGTCCCCTACAGTCCCACTAGGACACTGTGCTCCCAGAATGCTGGTTTACTGGTGGTTCCCAGAGTTTCCAAGAGTAGAATGGGAGGCCGAGCCTTCAGTTATCAGGCTCCTCTACTGTGGAACCTTCTCCCAGTTTCGGTCCGGGAGGCAGACACCCTCTGTACCTTTAAGAGTCGGCTTAAAACTTTCCTCTTTGATAAAGCTTATAGTTAGGGTTGGCTCAGGCTTGAACCATCCCTTAGTTATGCTGCTATAGGCCTAGACTGCCGGGTGATCTCCCATGATGCACTGAGCTTCCCTCTCTCTCTCTCTCTCCCTCTCTCTCTCTCCATCAATATGGATTCATATCCCATGTTACATGTTATTAATTCAATATCTTCCCTTTCCTGTAGTATTGTGCTCTTCTGTCTCTTTCTGCAGGTATTTCTGCCTCTGGAGCTGTAGAGTCTGATCTGTGATGACAAGTCTCCTGCTGCTCCTACAACTCCACTCAACACCTGCTGCTATAAATTACCTGTACTGCTATTAGTTTTATTGCTACGTTAGCAGTTAATGCTTTAATTATCACTATTATCATTATTGCTACTGTATTATTGCTATCACCTTACATTTTTTACATGGAACCCATGTTATGCTATGTTCTTCTCTCGCTACCCCCCCCCCCCCTTTCTCAACCCAACTAGTCGAAGCAGACACTTTGTTTTCTCTCTCACACACTCTGTCAGTTCAGTGTCAGCATGGTTGTCATGGCATGTACTGGCCTCAGACCAGTTTGCTGGACTCTGTATCAGGCAAACTTTGTCAGTGGAAAAAGGACAAAAAGTGTGGATGAGGATGTTTTGTCTCATCTGAATCTCCTGCTGAAATTTCAGCCATTATTCTGCCATGTCATGAGTCATGAGCACAGCTGTGGTAGTATAACAGAGCAGCACTTATGGAATGTGGAATGTATTGCATGATTAATGTATCCAGATAGCAAAAGCAAAAATAACAATAATGATTTATAATGATTTCTCCTGAAATCTACTAAAGTAGGTGTAACTCTGACAAATATAATTTAAAATGTTTCTTGTTTCCAGGTCAGAAACACTCCAGATGAAACTACTGTGGGTCAGCTAGCAGAAGCTTTCTGTTCTCTGTTACTCGAGAGCTTGCAGATTATCTCACTGACTAATCTAAGAAATCAGTTATTACATTTTTTTTTCCTGCACAGCCTCAGATTACCCTGGTAAACCTACTGCATTACCTCATTAAATTCTTTTTATTCTTACAACTCTTCTCTCCCACTCTCACTCCAGCCCTGTGCACACACACATCAGCCAATTAACAAGAGTGTGACTAGATACACTTCCATAGAAAAATACAACTCCATCCAATTAGCAGCTTTTTTATCAAAAGAAATTACATAAAATGGATATATGCATTTTTAACATTGTTAACATCCTTACTTAAGAAAGTCTCACAACACAGTAAAAAACATGTGTTTTGACCGTACTCCTTTTATCCATTCATCACAGACCATGATTTATTTATGGATATTCTTAACTGGGCCACAAAAAAGTTACAGTAAAATCATGCAACAGAGTAATGCAAGTAGTTACTATCCACCTCTGCCAGTTACTATTAAGATGATGCCCAGAGCTAGGAAATGGAAGTCGATGCTGTAAACATTTCTGAGACAGAAATTAGCTGCTAGAGTCTCAAAGCTATACTGACTTCCCTGAATTGAGCTTCTGAGGCCATAATACAGAAACTTGTAGAACATTAATTGTTTGGTTTGGTAACCATGGTAATTAGGGTTGGGACCTGATTTAGGAAAAAAGCCAATACAGATTAACAGTTCCTGAGTGCTATGCTTCCTATCATAACTTAAGATAGGAAAATCTTACATAAACTCTCTTAACTTTAGGATAACTGTTAAGATGTCCTAGCTTTCACTTTTCTACCACTTAGCTAACTTGTTTAATCCATATGACTGCTCTTTTGTTGCTTTTACACAGCTTGATGTGTTGCAGTTTGATGACAAAAAGCTTGTTATTAGATCCAGGCTGTCCTTGGTCATGATTCTATGACCAGCGTTGGAGAAGCACATTGACACTGTGCTCTCTCAGCTCTCCCGATAGCAGACAAGGCAGAGTCTGTGTCTGCTATCTCACTCTCTCTCTTTTATCTGAAGTTAAAATTTGCCAAAAATAACATATTTGGATTTTTCTGCAGATGTTACCAACACTTCTGAATCATCTGCCTGTTGTTTATGTTCCTTTTTTTTTTTTTTGTTACATATTACATGAGATGAGAAATGTAGCATCCGTTGGTAGGTAAGAGACAGTTGATTACCTTTGTGGGATTGAGTATTTAGCAGTGGCAGGCCATACATTTCACACCTAGGTCTTCACTGGTGTCCTACCTGAATTAACCCACCTCTTAATACCATCAACAATATACAGAAACACAGTATAACAGAACTTTGTATCACAGACAGACATGTCATGTAGCCAGAATAAATGCTATTACTGAAGCAATGATATAAAGACCCAATTAACACAATTGAATAGGTCTCCAAACACTGCAGCCACAGCTGAGCTACACACATCATCTCCAGCAGAAGCATCAATATTAACTCATAAAATGACAAAAACGTAAACAATAACACTTGTACTTATATAGCACTTTTCTAGTCATATCAACCACTGAAAGCGCTTTACACTACAGTATCGTGCCCAAGGATACTTCGGCACGGACTGGAGAAGCCAGGGATTGAACCGCTGACCTTCTGATTAGTGGGCAACCAGCTCTACTTCCTGAGCCACAGTGTTTTAGCTTGCTAGTTAGCTAATAGTTATAGATGCGGTTTGCTAGCCCTGACCAGTACGCTCTCTGACCATCCAATTAAATGACATGAAATGTTGACGTTAGCGAAGGCCTGCTAGATGGCCCTGGCCTCGCCAACTTGAAATCTGATGAGGTTAAATGATCCACAAGGCAACATTGGATGTGGATCATTGCCATTCATTTTAAATTACCGGGGCCTGCCCTGTTGATTCTGAAGGCCCCAAGGCAGATTTCTGTCAACTTGGCAACATGGGGCTGAAGTCTGATTGGATAAAAGCTCTAACATATACAAACTGTATTGGAAGTAGACGGTGACATAGGAGTGAATTTTCACTCCCGTCCCATCCCACTCCCACAAACATAATCCCGTCCCAATCCCAAGTCAAATTAGAAAAAATCCAGATCCCAGAAGAATCACTCCCATCCCATCCTGTTCCCGTGTCATGTGTTTTGGGCACAGTCTGACAGTTCTGTAAGGCTGTCTTCCCTGAATCCTCCAACTCTATTATTGCAGGGTTACCAACTTTGGGTAACTGACTGGAGTGAGATTTTGATGCCATTGGTTTAATCACATGTATGTGCACTAAATCATGAGTACATATTTGTACTCAATTCACCATCATGGTTTTAAAAAGTACGCAGGTGCTACCACTTGAAAGGAGCAGGACCTTAGGTCAAAGATTTAAGGATATAGCCTGACCCTAAAATTCCACCTGGGCAAATACTCACAATTTCACAATATTAGACAAACACTGACCCAATAAAGGACACAAAGGTCCATTCACACACTCTCTGGTCTATGAGGAAGAGATATAGATAATTAATTAGCTAATTGAACATGTAGATATTGACTTAACATATTACATACAAATCATAACTAATTACCATTCTCACTCCTGCTGCCACTGTCACTATCCCTGCCAGTCCCTCATCTCTTTCTCTCTCTTTTGCCTCATCAGCTGGAATAACAAAGTTTATAAGTTATTCTTGAAAACATTCATAGTAGCTAGAAAAAAACGAGTACCATTGCAGCATGTTACTTTCATTCTTCTCTCTGCTGTGCACTTGAAGTTAGATAGTTAACCTGAGATAGCTAGCTGTTTAGATAGTTTAAGTAATTCTAAACTTACTCTCTACCTTACAGAGCTTTTATTCATACAAATATCATATAATGTTAGTTTGTAAACCCTGGGTTCGTTAATTAAGGAATCCATAATGGATATCTGTCATGGTCACTTTCATTCAGCCAGGTTAGATGGGAGTGTGACTGGTCTGCTTGAACGCCTTTTGGAGCAGAGAAGGCCTTGCTGGCCCTGATGGCCCACCACTGGTATTTAGGATTTCCTAACCTGAGATAGGGATAAGACAGATGCCCTGTCTCATCTGTCCTGATTTGAGTAAAAGACACTGAGACTAAAACAAACTCATGACACTGACCAGAGGCCTGTACTAAGAGGCAGGATTTGAGGTTAGCATTGGGGTTAACACTGGGTTCTCAGGGTTACAACGATGGTTCACCTCTTAGCGGGGTCAAGAAGTCAGATCAAAACCTGTCAACAGCCACTGACCAATCAGATCACTGGAAAAAGGAAGTAGTCATTCCTACAGGATCCCAACATGGACAGATATTTTTATAGATCATTTTGCTGTTGCAGACTGTCCATGGGTCCTCTCTGGATTTAAAACAGAGCTTCTAATAATCATACAAAAATATATACAGAATAACTATTATGTTCATGCCTTTAAATATTTCCCAGGATTATAAATGAAAAATAAACATTTCAGTCAGACTGACCTCATGAGGCATTAAGTACTTAATTCTCATTTTTTTATTTGCATCACATGGTGTTGCCTAATAGTTTGTTCATCATCAGGTAAAAGAGCAAAAATACTCATTAATCAGAAACATTATAATAATTCTTATTCTTCTTATTTAAAGTACATTTATACCCTGATTTTGTTAATTGGAAATTATTTCTGGTGTTGCTCTTCTATGTGATCATTATTGTTTTCACCTTGTTGAATATGACTCTTGGACTCTAACTGCAGTAACCTACAGGTATCAGCAGGTTAATTTTTTTCATATTAAGCACTTTATTCATGATTCTGACAATGTTGCTTGTAATTAACAGCTTTGCCTCTTTCATATGTAAAGACTCACTTCAATCGAAGAAAATCCACCATTAGAGGTGGAGATCTGATCCCAACAGAGACACTGTGAAATGAAGCTTAGCAGAAGTTCAGTCAGGAAGACTGTCACACATACCATCCATCCATTATCTATACCGCTTATCCATTAAGGGTTGCGGGATTGCTGGAGCCTATCCCAGCTGTCATTGGGCAAGAGGTGGGGTACACCCTGTACGGATCGTCAGTCCATAGCAGGGCCAACACATAGAGACAAACAACCATTCACACCTAAAGGTAATTTAGAGTCACTAGTTAACCTGCATGTCTTTGGACTGTGGGAGGAAGCTGGAGTACCTGGAGAGAACCCACAAGGAGAACATGCAAACTCCCCACAGAAAAGCCCTAGGCTCGAACCAGAGCTCGAACCCGGAACCCTCTTGCAGGCAACAGTGCTAACCACTGCACTACCATGCCGCCCCTGCACATACCATCTGAACAGTCTCTGAGCCCCACCTGCTTATTCTGTTTTCATCCAGTCACAACCTGACCTGCGTGACATCGAGCCAATCACATGTAAGCTGTGAAAGTTTAGAATGTTCTCTCTCTCTCTCTGCTGTCATTTCAGCACCACGGCTTTGAGCAACCCACCTCCACCCCTTCACCACCTCAGCTGCAAATTCCTGGCTATCTTCTATCTACCCCTGATCAGATGTTGATGATAATCAGCTGAAGCAGTTCTGTAGGAAGACTGGTCCAAAATTCCTCCTGAACATTGTGCAGGTCTGATCCACAGCTACTGGAAGCTCTTGTTTCATGTTATTGCAGCCACAGGAGGTTGAGTTGGTTATTAAATCCATGGGTTCACTTACTTTTTCCACCTGCACTGTGGGTGCTTAAGGCGTGTGTTGTGTGTTATTAGCTTAAGCACATTGTGTTTCTCTGTACTTGTGACTCAGATGAAGGTCAGATCACCTGTTATGAACCAGATCATTCTAATGAGCTCAGTTTTTATTGCCACTGCATGTGTACAACATTTATATTTCTCTCTCCTGATGACATTCCATGATGAACACTATTAATTCTAAAGACCCTTTGACTTTCCTCTAGCACCACAGAGGACTAGCAGGACTACACATAATCTTAACACCTTTCACTGAAGTCTCCCTAGCTTACCATTTAACACACACACACACACACACACACACACACACATACAAATACATATTTTCTTTTGTATCAAAACTTTATTTATCAAACAAAAAGAATGCACCATTGAAATAACATTTCTATAAAAAAGGACCATGGGACTGTTCTACAGTGCATTACAAAACCAGCAATTGTATACAACATTGTGGATAGAAACTTCGCTTTACTTCATCTGAGATACATCGTCGTCATCATCATCATCATCATCATCATCATCATCATCATCATCATCATCATCTTTTCTTCCCTTCACTCAAATGAACAAAATGTACACTAAAATATTGCAGTCACTTAGCTAATTTGGTTATAATGACTCTAGGATTTTTTTTAAAGGATCAAGTCAAACTGTATTTATTCTGAGCTGTCCATCTGTCTGCTCCTCTGTCGAACAATGATGTTCTGGAAATGAAGTAATTGTCTGTGTGAGAGGAGATAAGGGCTGTTTTAATTTGGCCCTTTTCACCCCGATGAGATGAGGTTCAAATCATTTTTTATTTTTTTCTGCACCATTATTTTCTTTTTGTTAGCCGTCGGCCCGAAACTGTCTGTACTGGAACTGAAAGAGTCTATTTCACACCAACAGCAGGACACTTTGAAAGTCAGCACATCCCTGACCAACTTCACTTCGTCTCTTTTTTTCCTCTCTCTTTTTTTTTTTTTTGAGCGTGTAATTTGTCCCTTTTTTGATCATCAGTGGTTCCCACACAGGAGTAAAGCGCCCAAAGAAAGAAGTTAATGAAGTCGAGTTTCCCTTTGAAATGCGGGAGCCGAGTCTCCCCAGTTTCCACCTTATCAGGTCTGGTTGGTGTTTCTGAGTTTCACACAGTCACCACAGGACAAATACTATAGTCTTTACAGATAGAGGACGAGGTGTTTTTTAAGGACCATCCTGGTGTGTGTCTTCAGGTTTTAGCCCCTTAACTACAAATCATATTCACTATTCTTTCTTGTGGAGCATTTTCCCATAGCATCAGTTTTTACAATGATTACGTTCCTTCCACACAGCCATTTTTTGCCACAGATAAGTTGTCATCATGTGGTAAGGCAGTTGAGAGTAGGGATTATTTTAATAAACTCTTTATGGTGGTGCAAATTAAGGATGCTCAGATGGCCTTTTTTCAACAAACAAATAAACAAACACCATGTCTGGAATCCACATGGACTAATGATGGACTTACAATATTAGATTATTGCAGATAAAAGATATTGGTAACATACTGCCGCAGATAAGTAACAATACGTTTATAACACTTGTGCATACAAGTTTGTTTTTAACTGTAAATGTCCCAATCAGTACATTTCTTGACATAATTCTTAAACAACCAAATTGTAGCGACCCTTAATAATAATACACTGGCCAATATATCTTTTTTTAGTATCAGATTCTTTTAACTCTATCAGCTTTGGCCTAGAAAATTTACCACTGGTTGGGCAATAGTGCCTACATATGTTTTTGTTTATTTGTTTGTATGAGTCATTGTCAGAGGACAAATAATGAAAGGTGGACAATATAGAAAGGACAATGTGAATTTTTCCAGTTAAAAAACTATTTCTGATGTCGGAGCGTCCCTGAACACACCAAAACAGTTTGCTAAACAATCACTGCTCTTAATCGCATCACCTTAAATAAAACTGAAAGACTGACTGATGGATCTTGAACAAGATTCTACTAAAATGAATCACACCTCAGTTCCACCCAGACCCTGCCCTGGATTTCCTGGCTCCAGGTGGTGGTTGATGTGTCTAACACAAAACTGGCTTCAAAACATCAACAGACCGCAGGGTTATGTCTGTCATTATGTACAGGTTATAGATAACTGCATAGATGAGGAACAATCTACAGATTAGAGAGTAAAAATGAACAAAAAGTGGTGGTGACTGTGTGTCCTCAGGCAGACCCAGTATGGTGGTGAACAATACATGTGATCTAAATGTTTCATCAAGAAATATAAATAATTTTTCTACAATATTATTTAAAAAATACTGAAACCTTTTAAGGCTATAAACTAAAAGAAAAACAAAACCTCTGAACGGTGCTTCAGTCCTCTTTTCATTTTGTTCTTTGCTAAACTAAATTTACATCTGCAGAAATATCATCACAAGGTTATAAATAATAGTTTGAAAGAGCACTCGAAATAAAGTAATAATAATAATAATAATAATAATAATGATAATAATATATTAAATTTGATTATAAAAAGTTACCTCTACTCTAATGGTACTGTACATTGTAAAAAAGCAGGTTTCTGTAATGATGCTCTGCTGCAGCAATGCGTCTCTCCACAGTAAAATACACATGTACAAAAACAAACAAACAAACAAAAAAATAAAAAATCAAATCCCAAAAACCCTAATATCTGGCTGAAGGGAAGCCTTGTACCATGATGGAGATGAGAAGTTTGGTTCAGGATTCAGTGTGTAAAGTTTAAGTAAAGGAACATTTGGGATTCACAGTTGAGAAAATGAAACTGTTTAATATTCTTGTGTTCTGTGATGATAATTTCATTTTGGGAGGATGATTGTTATTGTTTCTGATCTGGGATCAGAACCACACCAGTATTTTGGGACTTAACATTTTCCAAATCATCCCATCAGTTTTTTGATAGATTCACTTCCCTTCACACAGCCATTGATTTCAGTTATTTCTGTGAAAATCAACTCGCACTCGACTTGAGACTTTGATTGAGCTCATCCATTAGTCAACATGTCTGCATTCATTCTCTGCGATGTTATGCTACTGTTGTTACTGTCCCACCAGTGACACAGATACAACCTCCTGCATGTCTGCACAGAAACAAGAATCCAATTCTGTTCCAGCTGGTTTTCAGTAAAGAAGCAGATCAATATCAATTGCTCATTATTACTTGTATTAGTTTATTATTAGTTTATTATTTTGGGCAATCCGCCAAATTCTATTCCCTGCCTTTGCAAAAAAAAAAAAAATCTCAATTTTAAGACTTATTTTCTCTTAACAAGCAATGATATGTGGTAATACGTCATCTGCTTCCAACACAAATCAACTTCTATTGCCAATAAATTGACAAATTCTATAAAATCCTGAAACAAAAAAAGCAAAACAAGCAAAAAAAAAAAAAAAAAAAAAAAAAAAAAAAAAAAGAAATGATCTCACTCAATGACTTGTTGAGATGGATATGTTTGTGTTGTGAGAGTCAGTGAGTGAGTCAGTTGGGGATTTAGCATCTGGATCAGAGACATTTTGACAGACACCCTGGCTGTTTTGCGTGATATTTCAGGTGCAGGATGGTCCCTGTCATCACTAGATTTAGCACATCTGATGTGTCTCTGTTTGCAGACAGCTGCTGAAACACTGCATCTGTGCCACTGAAGTAACAGAACCAGTTCTCTTTTAAGTCTCTCTGTTTAAAAGGGACATGGTGCTTTTGGGAAAAGCCCTCAGCTGAGCAGAACGTCTTGTCTGTTCCCTGTGTGTCGACTGTGCAGGAGGAACAAATTAACATAACACAGAGCACATTTTAACATTTCACAAAGACTTCAAATAAAGCGACTAAATACAGAGAAAGAAAAATAATGCTGTGGTGAAAAGTAAAGGCACGTAGACCGTCTTATTTATCTTAATGGCAACAAAAACTCTTAAGGGCAAATGAATCACGATAAATGTGTATTTTAATCATGTCTGTCTTGATGAATGACTTGGAATTAACGTAATCAGTCACTCATAAACGTCTAAACTCAGATCATCAGGATCCTTGAAGTGAGCTAGGGAAATGCCATCCACTAACAGATTTAATCAGCCAATGAAATGTGACTGCATTGCATGAAAATGTTTCTAGACATAGCCTACACCTGACTTCTCACTGCAACAGTCATCAAATGTCTCACATAAACACAGAACTAAGAGGACCATACTGGTGGTGTTCCCTGTTTTAGCTCACCTAAAACCCTGCTGGTCATTTTGAAGATCCTCCATCATTTTTTAGATTGATTTCCTTCCTTCCAGGCTGCCACTCCTCTCAGTTCTTTTTTGTGAAAATCAATTTTGCAGAGACTTGGATGTAAAAAGTCTGTGTGGTTTAAAATTTTTGGACCTGGTCCTGTTCAGTGTGAATTAATGTGTGTGTCCCTCCACCACTGTGTTAATGTTATTTGAATATTATGAATTTGGCACTACCTGGTGCCATTGTGAAAGAGCTCCAGTCAAACCTCAAACAGAAACCAACTGGAAAACAAAGAAAATATGACATTTCTGTTTGTTTTATGTATTCATCTGAGGAAGGTTACAGTCTCCTCAGCAATCCACACACATCACCTGCTGGTATTTTGATCTCTTGGGTGAAGTGGAAGCTTCAGTGGACGCTTCATGTACATCATGATTTATTCACTAAGTCTGTTTCCATTGCACTTTGTTGCATTTTATTTTTGTCGAGACACAAACTTTTCCACCTTCCAACTTTTTGAATTTCCTGCGTTTCCACACATTTTCATGTGCAAATTGAAAATGTGCATAAAAAACACAGCTGGATTTGTAATCCAAATGCTGAGAAGCTTTTTTTCTGGAAACTCAAAGGAAACTCTCAAATCTCAGACGTTAGTTCATCTGCAACAGGTTTCAAAACAGTTCCAGCTGTCCACTGTACACATATAACATAGACTAAAATTGAGTTGACCAGTAGTTGACTGTGATGGATAATCTATCTGCAGCAAGTTTTAAGAAGCTTGAAATAGAGACAGAATTTCAGTTTCACTTCATTATTCAGTCTGACATTGTGTTAATGTTTGCCATTATGTGCACTGTTTGGTCTAATCAGTCAGTGGTATATTTGTCATGTTGACCTAAAGTCTATTTAAGACTTTTCATTTCTCTGAGTTGTTTTACCACATCTTTTACAGTTGTGTCGATCTCGTCTACACTGACAACATTTTCATGGTCTCTATGCTTCTGGCTCTGGCACAGAGATGACCTCTTCTTTCCTAATCCTGTCTACAAGACTAAGAAAAATTGATATGTGTGTGGTGATCTAGAGGTCTGGAACCAGGCTACGTTGCAAGTCTCTGCAGTTTGATTTATATAGAATTGAACAAATGAGTGAATGAACTGAAGGAATGTCTGCCTGGAAGTACAGACTGATATTTAATGTAATTCATATTTAACAACCATAAGTGTAGAAAACCCCACGTATGATCATTCTGCTCTAATAATTCTCTCTGCTTTCATCTTTCTTTCCCATTTTGACACTGAAAAGACAAAATCTCTTGTGTCAACAGCCCATTTAATTTAGCATTTACTGTTAAAATCAGATTTCCTTTCTCTAAATCAAATTTCAGTCTCGCCCTGCAGTGTTTGATCATTCCATCTGTCTGCAGCTGTGCTCCGTGTTCTGAAGGAGGAGGAGAAGAGCGACTCAGAGCAGAATGAAAGCACTTGGCTAAGGCTGGATGTATCTTCCAGAACAGGCTGATGAGTTTGATCCCCACACCGCCTGCCTGCCTGCATTCGTTCACCTTTCATCCCTGCACTCGTTCTGCAGAGACGTTACCTTTCCATCCACCCTGTCCCTGGGACTTTTCCCCGCCGCTGTAACAGCCCAGCGAGCGTGAGCTTGAATCATAATATTTGAAACAGCGTTATAATGAATTCCCGGCCTCATTCCTCTGTGCCCTAGCTCACACATACAAACTACCTCTGAAGATCAATTCACCTTCTCTGCTTCCACTTTCTCTGTTTCCCTCAAGCTTTTTCCTTTCATCACAGAGAGATAAAGGTCTGTAAATTACAATATGGTGACTGGGGTGATGCAGTCAAATATGGAGCATACTGATGGCCTGTTTTTTTTTTTTTTTTCCTCCTAGGCTGATTAATGAATAATTTGTCTTTTTAAGTTCCTGACTTTCTGCACACTCCAAAAAATATCCATCTTCATAAGTCGTTTGGTCAGATACTCATATACCTCCAAATGAGATTTCTCCTCATAACAATGGAGGTAATTCTCCTTATTCCCCCTTATTCAGGAAATTTGTAAAATAAGGGCTGATATTTTGAAAAATGGATTGCTGCAGTAGTATAAAAAATTGGCATATCACTTCAATAGTCTGAGTACACAATTTTATGGCTCAAAAACCCACAAACTTAGATTTTTTTACAGAGTGCAGTGGTCAAATTCCGTTTCAACGAGCAGCAAAAGCTCTCACAAAGAGTGACAAAGAAAGATCCTGACCTCCCTTACAAACCCATTTAATCTCACACTAAATCTCAAAATCTGATTTTTCTTTCCTGTTGTTGATATAAATCTAGTTGTTTTAAAGAACTGAGAGGTGGATGCTCTCTGCGTCCACACCTTGACTGACCTCAGACCACACCTCAAAACCAAAATCCTATAGATTTGATTCCCTCATTCCAATTTTTACAGACTGCTCAAAATAAAACTACAAATGGCACAAAAAGTTCTCTACATACCAGTTGATGGCTGAATTTTCAGTCAAATTAAACTGTGTTTAATTGTGGGTTGTATGTTATCAATTTTCACAGTGGTTCATGACTGTATTTAAAGTAGTTCTCTGTGGAAATGTTTTTAAAAACCAGATTTGAAGAAAAAAAATAAAAAATAAAAAACAGCGCTTCTGACAGGATAGAGAATGTAAAAATATACTTTGTGAAATATGTATTATTTGCGTAATTGTTTTTGTTTTGTTTTTCCTTATTTTCATATAAAAATGGAATCACCTGGAATAAACTCAAAGTGAAGCTGGCGGTTTTGCAATTTTCCCATGTGCGCAATCAAGGTTGACAGAGGTACATGTGTGTTTATCTCAAGAAAAATAAATATGGATTCATCAAAAGCAGGCCCAAATACAACACACTCACCTTCAGTCAAACACATAACACATAATGAAACTGCAAAGTGAAAAAATAAACAATAGGGACCATTCTCATAATCATTAATAATAATAATAATAATAATAATAATCCTGATTAATCATGTTGCTGTAACACCTCCTTCACAATTGACTATTCCATCACAGTAATGCCAAAGTTCCATTCATTTGACAGGAGTAACATGGTGCACGGCTGTTTGTTATAGTTTATGTAAACAGAATCCAGCTATAGTTGCTAGTGATATACAGTATATGTTAGACCCAGTTGTTTCAATATCGTGACTTCATGATATTTTTCATATCAAGATAGCAAACTTAAGAAAACAAGATGACGTTTTTGTGATTTTAAAACTGAAGCCTGATTAAGAGATAGTTATCTGTTGAGATGAAAAAAAAAAAAACACTGTCTCATGATGATGACTTCATTATCTCTTTCCCAAGATAACATATTGTGTTTTGATGGCTCTCATAACATTTTTTTTTACAATATCCTTGCCTCACGGAACGTGCCTCCAAAACGCAACTGTCTTTTGTGAACACATGAACAGGTGCACCAAAAATAAACACTGTATTCACTTTAGTACACTTTAGTCCTCCAACCAGCAGGGGGTCAGCATGCACTGAATGTGATGTACATACAGTGCAATGTGGTAAATTGTGAACAAGGTGTTAAGATTGAATTTGAACATGTTACTCAAAAGGACCAATCACTGCATTTCATCCAAAGCCAACTTTCATTTGTCCAGGATGGGATGGGTTCTACCAATCCAAATCCAGATTTCAACTTTTGTTCCATACAAATCATCAGCTTTTCACTGACTTCCAATTCATGTTTGGGACTTAGACAGACTGTAGGAGCAAAAACAAATAAAGTTACAATAAGCTTTCCAAGATGAAAATTTGGCAACAACACGAGTCCTTATATAAGACTGGAGTTCGTCTTGGTTAGGGAGAGTAAAGGCTTGGTCGAGAGCAGCAACAGACTGTGGGAGTCTATAGAGGGTTCTATACAGTCCTTTAAGAGTAGAGTAAGTTGGATCCAGATCCAGATGATTCAGACCAGTTTAGTGGGTTCTCACACTTTTTTCTGTCCGGCTAAAATCCCATCTTTTATCCCTTTTTTTTTTTTAACCTCAGGATCCAGAGGCGGAAGGGCTGCAAGGGTTATGGGTGATGGTTGATTCAGTGAGATCATACTGTCTTGTTCAGGAGAAGAAAAAAGAGAGATATTGAGGAAAAATAGCCAAGAAATGCCCGAGAGTATCACCTCGCATCACCACGCCAGGCATCCTTGGTTCCAGGTGAGAAGTTTTGGAGTTTTGGTGAAACTTTGGTGGCCGAGGATGTGTTCTCTGTTTCTTGCTGCAGAATCTGGTAGCATTTTCAAACCATATACACATCCTTTAACTGCACAAAATTGAAGTAACCCTTCCCCCCACCCCCCCAAAAAAGGAGAACAAAGGAATACTTTCAACAGTAATCATGAAAAATAAGTGAGGTACGGTCACAGTAACTGAGTTGTGGAGAACTCAGCGGAGGAGGATGCTAATAAATACCACGAAGAAGAGAAACAGGAGGGTTCTTATAACCTTGTCTTCTTTTTTTGTGATAATCCTTTCCTCCTGTTTCATGTTGAGGCGCTAGGCATTGGGTTTTTCTGTTTTTGTGTTTGAGGTTGAAGGGTCTATAGGGGTTTCAGTTTGAACTCCTAAATAAGCCCCTCAACCCTTGTCCTGTTCTTGGAATTGATGCTGTGCTGCTGTAGTGTTTATCCTCTGTTTAATAACCTTCTGTCCAATCCCGGTCCCAAAAAGTAGAGACTAGCCAAGACCAGTAGAAACTCAACCCAGCACAGAGGGAGGTTCCACAGAGGCATCTTCAAACCCAGATTGACCTAGTGCCACCCTTAGCGAATGGACAGCAGGTAACATCAAGGCTTGAAGAAGGGATCCAGACTGGACCGTGGCTGAGGGCTGGGCCGGGCCGGGGTCAGAGGTTAGAAGGCGGATCCAGTAATGGCATTGAGCTGCTTCATCAGTCCTTCCAGACTGGCCATCTGCTCCGACAGGTCATCCTGCTCATAAACCTGGAAGACAGAAAGTAGAGGTTTCATAGGCTATAAACTTTACAAAAACCTTGAGCTTGGATGTTGTGTGGGATGCTGCACCTAAACCTGAATTTTATATCGATGAGAGGCCCTGTAAACCTCATGTTGTCAGCTAGAAGAAGATTTTTACTTGCATCCCAGAAACCCTTTGGGAATATAGTCTGCCCAACTATGAACCTAGTCCTTGTCTTAACATGAACTCACCTAACCCTAATGGAAATATAGAAGAGTGATGAACAGTCTGCTTGCTGCTACAATGATCTTAGCTTCAATGGCGAATGTGAGAGAAAATGGCTGAACTACTTGTAAACCAAACTCTGGTAGTGTTAGCTTGACTTCTGTCTCATATGACTGGCCCTCCAACTGACAGTTTAGCAGCTGTGCAGGAGAGAGAAGTATGAGAAGAAGTCCGATGTTTTCTCATCATTTTACCTGCCAATCATATCAGTCACTGTCACCTCGTGGCTTCATATGTTGAATCTTGAATCGGTCAGTTTACCATTTAACAGAGTCAAACTTTTTGTAGTTTAATAACATGGGTCAGCACAGTTGGCCCTGCTGTTAGTGTGTAATGGAAATGCACACAATCGGGCAGTGATAAGACTAAAACTTCCAGTACCTAACCAGTGGAGAGGACATAAATCACATCGTTTTCATTGCTCCCTACCACCTCCCTGGTCATACATTCCATTTTGAATGTGTTCCTCCCACATTCACTCACTCATTCATTCATTAGTGTGCAAGTCAACTTGCATAGACTAGAAAGTTGATGCAGATACCTAATCCATCACAATGAACGTCATGTCTGTTTATTTCATCAGAGTTCAGTTATTGTTGCTGGCAGTGGAGTGCAGACTTTAAATCTGCACTTATAACTGAATAAATAAAAGGTGACTTTATGTTGACTGTGATGGATTATCTCTAAGCAGCAAGTTTTAAGTCTCTGCAAGCTGACTGAAGTGAAACCAATGGCTGCCTGAGGGAAGAAAATCAAAGTAAAAAGCTGGAAACTAACCAACAGAAATGCAAAGTTGACATGATTTCTAGTTAATGGGCAAAATCAAATATAAAGCCAGTGATAATGTACATGTTCACAAACTGTGTCACATCAGGTCAGATAACAGTAGGCCTCTGAGTTAACCACATCAAATATGTTGGAGTTATTTGCTGTCACTGGTCTGCAGAGCATTTCAAAGGACAGGACACACACTACGCAGTGTGAGCGGCTGCCACTTTAATCCTGCAGATACTCTGTGATCACTGTGTATTAGCGTATTTGGTCCAGCTATACAAACTGTCACCTCTGGTGGGCGGCTGGAGTGCCTCCATCTGTGTGTTTGTGAATGTGTGCGCGGGTGAAACAGTCAAGTACATCTCTCAGTGTGTTATATTAGTAGCCTTCATGCAGAGTTTGTCCTTTGCAGTCGGAAAAAACTATTCAATATTCTCCTCAGTGCTGGAAAACCAATAAGGCACACATATTATAATACTTAAACCTCAGGGTTTGTGTCAAGCACAAAACCTTCTATGTACTTGTAGTGCATTAGTGATGTCACGGTCATTGTACAAATCTTTCATTATAATACAGCTGATCCTGCTTAACTAACACTCCGAACAATATTTACTAAGGCACTGCCACTAGGTACAGCTACTGTGGAAATGTTCTTGAAGTTAAGATAGACTGGATCAACTGAAAATATACGGTAGGTGGTATAATCTAGATCTCCAACAGTGCACTTTACACCTTGTTTTTGTGTTTATTATTTGTGTGGGAATCAAATCATACAGTAGAATTCAATCGGCGGCTACATTTGTTTTGAAAAGTAGCAATGTTTTAAAATGTACATTACCTATACATAATTGTTTAGAGAAAAGATTTGAGCATGTGGCTGCAGTTATGGATTATTTTCATTACCAGTTAACACTGATTATTTTATCATAATCATTTGTAAAATTACGAAAATAATAAAAACTCCCAGCCAATTCCTGTTGATAATGTTTTGTCAATGTCTTTTAAGTTGTCTTGTTGCCTTTCTTGTCCCAGCAACACTCCAAACCTAAAGATAACTAGTTAAATATCACATCTTGACAGGATAATATTGTTTTCTTTCCATTGACCATACTGTGATTAACTCAATAGCTGTCTTTGAAAATTAACTTTAATGATGAATTTCCTATTTTGTACAAAAAAAATTAGTTTAAACCTGTTCATGATAAGGGCTGAGATAATATTTTGTATTTTGTAAGAAGTTGGTTATAAAAATTGTTATTGTTATGTTCTAAAAATTAGACAATGTAAATGTTGATCTTATCATGTAAAATAATCAACAGCAGTCTATGGTATATAGTCACAAAGACATTTTAGAACAGTTTGTGTCTCTGTCCAGGAAGACTAGAGAGACCTGCTGATCAGATTTGAAAATCAGATATCAGTCTGGTCAGTTAAAAGCTTTAAGCTGATGAAAGTCGTATTAGATCCAACTTTCGACTGGTTTCCTGCCTCAGGACAACTGAACTCCCCCCTCAGTCATGTATATATAGATTTTATATTGTCTCCATTTAAACCACTGCGAGTGGGGCCCAATCACAGCAGGATGCCAACAAACATCCTAGATTAACCAGCAGCAGCCAGTTTAACAGCTGGAAAGGCAGTGGGAGGTCCACCACTTTGGTGCGAACTGAAATATCACTACCTTTTATTTTAACATAAAACATTTTAGCTGCTGTGTCCAGCCTTACAGAGCTGTTAAGATGGCCTGACCTTTAGTCTTGATTAATACTTGTGAACAGTGTTGGGCATGTTGCTTAGAAAACCATAATTGTTGTAAAATTTCCTAGAGTCATCCAAAGGGATCAATAAAGTCTGTCTAAGTCTACATAATTCATTGAAGAAGTAATTACAGTACTTTTGTCAACTGAACTAAATTTGGTACAGCCATCAGAAGGTCTCCAGTACTGTCACACAAATAGATTGAAAATACAATAATGCTTCACTTAATAATACTTTTGGCTTCTTTTTTGTCTTTTTGTCCTGTTGTACTATTTTGTCCTCTGTGAGCTTTGGCAGTATCAGTATCAATCTTTAGAAGTACAGAGCTTTTTAGTTTAACAGATTTTGGTTAAATCAATGTAAATTTTGCATTAATGCAAAGTCAGAGTCTTTGTATCTAGTTTTGAACTCTTGTGTCCTTTTCAACAGGTGACATAAATCTCTCTTAAATGACTGTGGAGATTCACATATAAGAAGAAAGGACAAATAACACCCGTAAGGTTGTCATTAATCTGTGTAATGCCCACAGAATGTGATCTTTTGACCTCCACTTTCCCTCTGGCGAGACCACAAAAGCTCATCCAGAAGCCACCACGCTGCCAGGTAGTTTCCACTTTCCCACCGGACAAAGGGCTTCTATAAAATCATAAAGTGTTATATAAAGACATAGAAACTGACCTCGGTCTGGTTTGTTGACCCATTACAGCAGAGTTTCTCTGGAGTCTGTAAACGCTTCATTGATGGGATAAAATGCCTGTTGATGTTCTGTGTTTCTTGCCTGAGCTATCCTGTTATCTCTAATAGGCCTGCTGACCTGGTTACACTCCTCTATAATCAGACAGATTGATCCCAACACAGTGGAGCGAGCAGAGTTTCACACTGACCCAGAGTAATCTAAAAAACAACAGAAAAAAATTGTGTTTACATGTCTGGTACTTCTGTCCACATATTCCATCTTTTTCCTTAGAATTCTGCCACTGAATCAGTGATAAACTGTCAAATCTTTTATTATGAGAAATCAGGGAGACTAGGTGGAGACAGACAGTTGACACAGACATGTTATGTCTGTTAAAGAAATAACTGAAAACACAGGAGGAGGTGAAGGCTCAAAATGCAGAATAACTTGTCAGCAGCAGGAAAACCTGGTTCTGAACAAGAACTTGTTCTAAATTTGTGATAATATGAAGTCAATTGCACAAGCTCTTAATTAGCCTACTCATAATTAAAACCAGGATGCATCACACAAACTAATTCGGCCAAAAGTAGATAAGCGAATAAGCTAACATAATCGTCTATGATAATATACACTGATCAATACAACATTAAAACCACTTACATCAGCATATAGGTCCCTTTGTTGCTAAAACAGGTCTCTAGCGATGTTAAATTGGGTGGCATGTCAAAGTAACATCCAGATGAATATCAAGGCCCATGGTTTCCCAGACTTTGTATTGTAAAGAGATGATTGTATTCCTTGTCTCAGTGGTTTTAATGTTATGTTGATTGGTGTGAGTTCACAGACCATGCCAGTGGTAATCTGCTCAACAGTTAAACCCAGTCAATATTTTAATGTCAAAGAATATTATTACTCTTTTGTTATTTAAAATATAGAAAATGTTAATTCTGTTCTTAATTCTTTTTGTTTCACAGTAATAGAAAATATCAGATAGCATAGCTTTGATACAAGTTTTCATGCACACACATGGAAGGAGTAGATGCAAGGGAAATTTACTAAAATAAGATGTGGTGTGCAAACTCACAGGTGGAAAACTAATAACATTCCAATCAGGTAAACTTATACGGACCATACAGTGAGGGGAAGATGATAATGAGCTTGAAGAAGAGTTGGTTGCCAGGATCAGCAATTTTTAAAAAGCAGGAGCACTCAGGAAACAAGCTGATATACTGAGCACATGCACACTGTCTTCGGAGAATGGTGAAGAAAAAGCCTCTATAATTTACTGTTTCCTTGTCCAAAGATCAGAAACTTCATGACCATAACCTCAGAGGATTCATCACAAGATACCTGGTAAGTCTCAAAAAAGCTTCAGTTACCTCCACAAAAAACGCACAAAAGAAAGAGAAAGAGTTCTGGAACAGTTCTATGGACTGATGAAACAAAACCAACCTCTGTCAACATGATGGAAAGAGAAAGTGCAGAGAAAAGGAACAGCTCGTGACCCATAGCCACCACCTCATCATCAAAATGGTGCTGGTTCTGTTATGGTTTGGACATGAATTATTGTCAGTGGAGCTGGCACATCAGCATTGTGATGATACCACTGCTGATGAAGCAATGGGATGAATACGGGGTGTACAGGGCATTCGCCGGGCTCAGTTCAGCTAATGTATCACAACCCACTGGACAAAATTTCATCATCCAGCAGGACAGCAATCCTAACTTACGGTCAGCTTAAGAGCTTTCAGTGAAACCAGACTAAAAC
The DNA here is from genome assembly GCA_033238685.1 of Lates japonicus. NCBI lineage: Eukaryota > Metazoa > Chordata > Actinopteri > Centropomidae > Lates > Lates japonicus. The sequence goes on from BRZM01000011.1 coordinate 7,492,665, forward strand.
GTGACCCCACAACAAACTGAGCTGAGGAGGCTGCAGTACAAGGAAGCCTGGGGCTATCACCAGTGTACGAGGTTTATGGGTCCAAAGTCACTGACAGTGATTAACTGCAACTGATTTTCCTCAAACATGTGATTTTTCACTTCCTGTCAGTTACTTCTAGAACCCTTAGACTTTGGCTACTGTATTTGAGGCCTGTATCTCCATACAGTTATAGTAGTATAAACCTTCTAACCATTCTGTGGCACTAAAATTATGGTCACAGCAGGAAAGTCAGCAGGGCTGAAAGGAGGAACGTGGAACACAAATATATTAAACTGAGTAGCAGGCATGAGATTACCGTGGTTAACCTATTAAATGACAGAAAAAGTAATTGTGCTTGGTCTGGTCTGATTTCAATCAGATGCAGAAAATACTATCACCAACTATAATGCTTGACAGCAACAAAACAGGAAATAGATAGACGTTATTTACCATCTCCGGTGAATTCATAATAACTAATGTGTTCTGACCTCCTTCACTGTCATAAGGTCTAACCTTCACGCTCTCAACTCAGACTGGTGACAGATAAAGAGTCTGAGGACATTGGTGGTGTTTGAAGTTTAAAGGTCAACTGATGTATTTTTTATGCATTATTGAGCAGAGAGAGAGAGAAGAGAGAGAAAAGATATATATATGTATAAGACAAACACTTATAACTGAGGCAGTAACCTCAAAGCCCATGAAAAGACAATGTGTGTGAAATGATGAATCTTGCTCCTCTGTGCCAGTGAGCCACACTGCTTGCACTGGGTGATATTCCTACATACTATTCACTGCTGCTCCAAATACAGCTAGAAGACACCAAATGAGGATTAATCTGCAGCTGAAAATAATTTGTAAGAACTTCTTCTTCTTATTTAAGTAACATTTGATTAAAAACTACAGTTCCCATCTGTTTTTGAAATAACTAAACCTTTTTCTTTCTTTCTTTTTTAATGAAACATGATATTTATTTATTAGAACTAATTTTTAGAGGAACATGGGAAGGAAGTCTGAAACTGTCCTACTTTTACTGTTCCTTTATAATGTGTCACTGGTTGTAACAACATAATAAAAGCACTACTGTGATGTCCTTTCTCCCAGTGTGTCTGATTATTAACTAGCTGTGTGTATGTATATGTGTGTGTGTGTGTGTGTGTGTGTGTGTGTGTGTGTGTGTGTGTGTGTGTGTGTGTGTGATGGATAGGCCAGGGCTGATGAGAAAAGACCAAGATCAATTCTGAAATGAGCAGCAGATGAAGAAAGACCTGCTGTGCTAACACTCTCTCTCTCACTCTACCATCCATTATCTCATTTCCTCCTTATCATTCCATTGCTTTTCTCAGATTTTCTTTGTCTCTCCTCTCATCCTCTGCATCTGTCTCTTCCTCCTTTCCTCTCTCCTCCCCTATAAATCTACCTTCTCCTTGTTATTCCTCCCACAAACATCTGTCCTCCGTTGTGATGGCCTCTTCTTTCCTCTTCGTGTCCACATCACCTCCTTTTCTCTCTGTTTTTCTCTGTCCTCTTTTCCCTCCATCCATCCTCCAGAAGCATCCCTCTCTCTCTTCCTGTTGCCAGGTGACACCTCCTGCTCATTACCCTTTCTCCCGTCTTCCTCCCTCACCCTCTCCTCTCCCTGCTCATTTCATCTTTTCCCTCTCTGTCTTCTTCTCTCCTCCTCCTTCATTTCCTGTCTTCTTCTCCTCTCCTCCCTGTCATCCTCCTGAAAGATCCTCTCTTCCTGCCGTGTGACACCTCCTCCTGTCTATTGTCATTGGAGTCACATACCTGAATATTTAACAAGTCTGATCCGGCATCCTCCATCATCTTCTGTCGTTTATCTCTCTGCCTGTCCTCCTCCTTTCCCCTCACCTCTCATTCCCTCTCTCCTCTCCTCTCCATCTTTCTACCCCTTCACTCCCACCACCTCCTTGATTTTCTTCCATTGCAATTCTCCCACCTCATGTCCTCCTCTCCTTACTCTCTCCTTTCCTTTTCCCATTTTCCATTCTGCCCCCCACCCACCCCGGCCTCATCTTTCTCTCTCCCTCCTTCTAGTCCTTGTCCTCCACCTTCTTTCCTCTTTCTAGTACACCCCCTGGCTTCCTCAGCTCCTCTTTCTCCCATCTGTTTCCATTTCTCTTCCTTCTCCCCTCTTTCTTACCTCTGTCCTATTCTTTTCGTCTTTACTCTCCTCCTCCTTACGCCTTCATCAACTCTCTTCCTCGTCTCAATATTCTACCTCCTTCTAATTTTCCTATTTGTCCTATCTCCCCCAGCCTGTACATCACCGTCCTTTTCACATACTCATCCTTTCATCCTCTCTTCTTTACCCTTATTCTCTCCCTGCCTCCTCCTCTCTCTTCTCCTTCTTTCTTTCTTCCCTTTCTCTTCTGCCTTTCTACCTCTCATCAATTTCAGTCACTAATGAACTCTGTTTTTATTCTACAATGAAAGGCCACCTACACGAGAAGAAAACAGGTGTAGTAACAAAAGCATGCAGGTGTGTGTGAGTGTTTGTGTGTGTGTGTGTGTGTGTGTGTGTGTGTGTGTGTGTGTGTGTGTATCTTCCTCCCTCTCTGCCTCTCTCTCCCTCTAAGACAGTCTGTTCTACCCTCCAACTACTTTTCTTTCTATTTGTTTCTTGAAATTTAAGGACAGTTTTACTACGACTCCTGTTACTACATCTGACATCTGCTACACTACAGAGCTGCAACTACAGACTCCAGCTGTGTTCTCCAGTTCAATATTTGGCTGGGCTGGTATATTTGCAAATATCAGCAGAATTATTAGTGTATGTATTGGTAAGCAACAAGAAATGACAGTGCAGAAATATATTTCAGAAATATATTGATCAGCCATAACATTATGACCACTGACAGATGAAGAGAATAACATTGATTATTTTGTTACAATACAACATTCTCTGATAAACCTTAGCGGTTATGAGCATACTATTATTATTATTACAGACCAAGCACACACACACTTAATGACAAAGCACTCCCCAATAGCAGGGCCTCACCCAGCCGTACAATGCTCCAACCACACTGCACACAAATGGCCCTAGGAACACGACAAAGAGCCTAAGGTGCTGACCTGGACCACAAACTCCCCAGATTCCAATCTGGTTGCTTGGTCTACAGCAATGTTTAGGTGGGTGGTACATGTCAAATTACCATCTAGATGAAAACCAGAACTCAGCAGAACATTCTATTGTAACAAGATGATCAATATTATTCACTTCACCTGTCAATGGTTTTAATGTAATGGCTCATCAGTGTATATAGATATGCTTACAATCATTTTTGAAACAGTATCACCAATACATAGTTTAGCCACTAAACTGACCAGTTTTCTTTTATCCTGTAAAATTTTCCACTATGGACTGTATCTTGCTCATAATTCTTTAATAACTAAATTTGAGGAATCTTTAAAATGTCACAGGTGTAATATGTGAGCACTATACCAAGTATTTTTTTTTCTTTTCAAATTTTCATTTGAATTAAGTCTTGCAGGGTAAAACTATCCCCTTCTCCACAAGAAAAAAACTTAAACTTTTGGTGAAAAGTCAGAAAAAATAAATATCATTTTATGAAAGATATCCTGTATGTTGTCAATACCCTCTGTTCCTATGTCTTGCTGACAGACTACTGCATTTTCTTTTAAATCCCAATATTAAGCTACTTTTCAATAAAACTCAACCCTTCACTGCCCAAATATTTCACATTCAAAACCTTCCTGGCTCAAAGGGTATAATTCCTCTGTTTCAATGGACTTTTAATGTACAACATCCAAAAAGAGTGTAAGTGATTTGAAAACAAATGAAAATAAAAACAAAATGGAAATTCATTGGTGGGCAAAACTTTAGTCTATGAAAGGAGAAATGAGAACAGCAGAGTGGTTCAGTCTGTATAATTCTGACTGCTGCAGACAACAATACAGTGTCCTTTATATCATGTTAGTGCCAATCCAGTCAATATCACCAAGTAAACGGTATTTCGATGCAGTATATTGCTGGAACAGGACAGCAGTAACTGAAGAAAACTGATTGAACTATGAAAAAATAAGAGTCATAAATCAAAAAATATTTAAAAATTCCATCAGCTGCTTTGACAAAACTATTGTCAGTAATAGTCTCTGAGTCTACATTTTACACAAATCCAAAGCCTAGTCAAGATCTTTAACACGCAGAAGTTGTGTATTTATCCCCTGCTCATACCACTGATTTCTCTGATTTAAAACTCTAGCTGTTAGAAAGTTATTTAGTTATACTCTGCATACACGAGAAGCTCCAGATGGACTGCAGATTTGTAAGTTCTGTGGAATATTTTCCATTTAAAAGGTTGTAGAAAACCTTCATTGCACCTGGCTTGCAGTTAATAGAACACAAGCTCAAAAACAACTAATTAGCTATAACAGCTGTTTCTGTTTCATGTTTCCCACAGAAACAGCTACAAACAGCAGCTACAGTAAAAGGCAAACAATCTCAAGAAATGATAACGTGCTCTAAAACATTCTTATTCACTGCTTCTGAAAATGCTACATACAATATCAGGTTTTACTAATTGAATGACTAATCCAGTTATATATTAAAAATATAGTAGGCATAATAAGTTTTTAAAGTTAAGTTTAAACCAAAGATTGGCAAATTATACTTTTGCTTTTTTTCATGTCTGGAAACTTTTCCGCACTGAAATTCACATTAAAACATATAATGCTGAACTGAAATGGCAGAATGTTTGTCAAAGGCACTCTTAGCCCAGTACTGAACTTCTGGACTCACGTTGGCAGCTGAATCCTCGGTGGGTTTCGCTCCTCCGTCCTCTGGTAAGTCCGGTGCTGTAGGGACTCAGACAGGCAGCAGAGGGGAACGAGCCTTGCCAGCCTGACCCAAAGAGGCTGTCTTCACCTGGGGCTTCGGGAGGCTTGCACCTGGGCGAGACAGAAAGCTATGGTTTTAAAATTTTATATTTGGACCAGTAAATGTCTTGATTGTTTCACACCCTGCTTTGTTTCTCATCTCATTAGTCATTTTGATTTTATAGTTTCTGCAAGTTTTGAGTAGACAGAATAGTGAATGTATGGAATGATGTGACTGATGTAAAATGATGACTTTATAAAATGACAAGTGTGAGGTAGAACAGAAAGCATGAGCAAGGACTTTAGAAATGGCAAATGTTACTGAGACTTTTAGAGACTGAGTGGTGAACATAATCAATGACTTTAGAGACCAACACGTTCTCACTCTCACTTGGTAGAGACCCCTTAGCATCACTTTTTGTTTACAGTGTGCCCTCTGTTGAATTTTTCAACATCCGGGGATAACATCATTTTCAGTGTGCAGGGTTTCCTGACCAAGGCGTCCATTATGTGATATTATGGAAGCTGAGAATGTGTTGTAGAAGCAGAACATGTGAACATAAATCAGTGATTTAGAGACAGAATGGTGAGGTAATCAATGATTCTAGGATCATCAGGTCACTCCTGTACTAACTTCAAATTAACAATTATAAGCTTTTACAAACATTTGTTTCCTAGAGATCTACTGTTTAGTAATGACCTCCCATGTGAGTGCCCTGGGAACTGCACAAATGCGTGATTGATCCTAAACCAACAGATTCACATGCAACTAAGTGAACCATTAACAGAAACGAATATGGGTCTGATCGATCATCTGTCTGACCATCCATCCATCCACATGCATACATACATCCATACATCCATACATCCCGTGTCAAAATGTCCATCAATCTTTCATTCTATATCGGTACTAAAAACTATTTTAAAACACAAACAAACAATGGATGAGCAAACAAACAAACAAGAGGAACAAACTGACCAGACTAAAAGAGAACAAAAACTTAAGCAATAGAACTGACGAGCAGTGAACATTAAAATAAACAATACATTAATTAAACTGCCATTGTTTCCACAATACAATACATTCAGGAGGTCAGAATTTAAGGATATGTAAACAAGACAGGCAGTGAAAAAACAACAGGAAGAGGAAACACGGGGAGACAAAGAGGATGTCTAGTTTTTTTACTCTCTGATTCTGAACAGTCTCCTCATGTCTGGAACACATCCCAGGCTTCTTACCCATACTCATCCCCCCCACCCCTTCCCCCCACCCCTCTTCTCCTGCACAAAACACTTCCACCAGTCAATAATATCCATTCTCCTCCCCAAGAAACTAAACACCTGGAACAACTTTGATAATAGCAGTTTGCTGAGAACAAGAAACAGCTGAATTTGAGCACTAGCTGTATCAACTAAGGCTACATAGCATGGAAAAACGACTACAAACTGGGAAAAGCATTCCCTCAAAACTATCTTTATCCTACTTTTTCTTATGGTCTAGACTTGACGAAATTCATTGTCAGGTATATTTGTTCAACCATTTGAACTCTCATTGTGAATACAGTCTCCTCTACCTGCATCTTTAGTCTAAATTGGAAGACTATTGAAATATTTAACTTTTTATTACTGTAAATGACAATTTTATGCCCTGTTTAGTTGCTATGTTAGGCTTTACATGGTTATAACAATCCAATTTTAAAACCATCAGTCAAATCTGAATTTAGCAAACAGTCTGGGTGATTTAGAACACAATAGTCCCAAGACCTCGCTCAGACACTAAAGACTTTTCTTTATGTTTCCAATGAATCTCAGAACAGTGAATATGACTTATAGTGGAATTATTCAGTCAAAATGCCAAAGGGGTTTGTTTGAGATCATTTGCATGCAACAACGCTGTTCTGATTCCAAACCTCTGAATCTCACTTTTTTCAGTGATTTTACATTAGGTCTAAAACGTACACCTCAACTCTCTAGTTTCTGAAAACATTCTGCAGTTGAAAAGGACCAGCTGACTTCCAAATGGTCCAAAAGATTTAATTATACATGGTATAAAACCATCTGACCTTCCTTTTCTAATCAGTCCACTGGAAATCTGTCTTTTGAGAGAGAAATAAGTTCTTGGACTGTTTAATTCCTTTTCAAACCGTGAAAAAAAACTTCCTATCTATTTAGATTTCTTTTTTTACACATACTATAGAAAAAATATTCATTGTCTCCTGCTGAAAAGTTTCTTTCGACTGTTGAATCTCTCAGCTTTGCTGTATACAACATGGAAAGAAGAAGCCATCTTAGGAGTCCAACTGAGACAGGATATCAAACTTGTCGTCCACTCATTTTCTCCCGTACAGAGATAAGTCCTTGTCTGTTGTGGTTTACCTATGCTTGCTTAATTATACACCATGTTACATATATTGCTAATTGTGATTACTGGTATCTATAGAAAATTATATAATTTCTCCAGTGTTACCATAAGAACATGTTTTGATTCATGCTTCCTTGTCTCCTTGATTTCGGTCAATTTCTATGAAAACTGAGAAACAGAGACTTGGAAACTTGGTTGAAATCATTGTAGTTGGAATCATCACACTCTACTTGTTGATAGCGTAACTTTTGTCCACTGCCTGCTTAGTATAATTTCAGTAATATTTCTATTTATATCTTGATATCATTTGGTTTCTGTCACATTTCACTGCAGAAGACAACAAACTAAACCTATATTACAAAACAACACACTTGTTGCTCCTTGTTGGGTCAAGCAAAAAGCAAACTGGAGTCAAGCTTAAGGTGTGGGTTAGAGTTACTTTAACTTACAAAAACTCAAACATTTTGAGAAGCATCCAGATGATGTGTTCATGCCTCACAAAAATTAATAAATCTTAGAAGACAACAAACAAATACAGCTCCACCATCATCAAGGGGAAAATGGTCCCAAGTTTATCAAAATCTTACAGGATAATATTGGTGTGTTGAAACTAGGATGGGTGATGCAGCAGATAATGACTCTAAACATGGAGTAAATCATACAGAATAGATTCAAACAAAGACAATCCACCTTTTGGGTCAGGTCATCTTAGCAAGGGCTCGTCTTTAGAGATAGCAGAAGGGAGCAGAGTAGGGTGACCACCAACTTGTTCAGACAAACTATAAATAGATGTCGTTTAGCCTGCCTGTTGAGATATGATCTAATGTAGACTGCACCATCTTCGAATCAGATCACATTCTAATTGTATATGATGTATAAACAGAGTCTGTGATTTGTCTCTAACATTCCCTTAGGACATACTTTTTTTAGCCAACATATGGTGAGATCTGAGAAGTTGTTTAGCCTTTTCATCAATCCAAACGCTGTCTGGTGCATAGAGACGCATTATATGACCTTAAAAGGCGGTAAAGCGGCTCATAGCGCAGTCTATATCTTTCGGTCAGTACTTATTTTCACAGTAATACTGACCTTATATGGCTCTGACTGTCTGTATTCTGTAAATGTGGTGTGAAATCCTATAGCTTCATTTAAAATGAAACAGAACCAAATATGTTTTATCAAGCTTCTCAACACGCTGCGTCAGAATGAATCAAACTGAATCAAAAAAAAAAAAAAACATTTTGTGGAAAAATACATTGAGTTGCAGCAGTACAGAGCTGGAAAACAAAGGTTACACATCCACAGTGGAGAAAGCCATAAAGAGAGTTTCACAGTGCCTGGCTCTCACCCTCAGAATTTTGTCAGAAGAGGTGTGTTGGGGTTGGGGTGGGGAGGCATTGGCGTCTCGTCTGCTCTGAAGGTAGATATATTTACCAGACAAGCTGGGTGGAGGTGGCAAGAAGCATCACTTGAGAATCACATCAGCAGTGTCTGTCTGCTGGGTCAAAGCAAAGATATGAGAGATTTGTGATAGGAGGTGAGATGGAGAGTTGTTGATCTTTAGGACAGTTTGAGGTAATACAGTTAAAGATGAAAATAGTCTTTGAGGGCGTTGTGTCTCTGGAGGGAGACAGCGGCATCATCCGCTTCCACAACAGTGTGGTGTTTCTTTGTCAGTGATTTATTTCATGTTTTGTTTGTGTCTGTCTGCCTGTCAACGATGTCTACCTGTCTGTGCACCTGTCTACCAGCCGATAGAAGACAGCAAGAGGTTGAGTTTCACAGGTGAAAGTGTCTCTTTTATGTAAACATGCTAAACTGAAGCTATCAAAGATTTGATGGGGAGACATTTCTGCCAAGAAAAAAGGATAAAAGGTAAGGAATGATGAAATAAGAATACTCATGGAAGTCAATATAAATACTAGGTCCTTAATGTAGATGCAGTAAATCACTGATATCAGACCAATTCATAAAGTCTCACATTCTGTCTAATGTCAAATTTTGCTTTGCCATCTCTCTTAATGTTGACTTTTTTTTTGGATGTCATGTTTGATCTGGACATTTCCTGATTTAAAAAAGTCAAAATTGAAATGTACTCATTACCTAGTCAAAATCTCAACATTTTGATTTATCAAGCTAAACTTTTCACAGCTAATTTTGACTTTAAAAGTAAAAAAAATGACCCTCTTAAATTTTTAAACACTTTTAACTTAATTATGTTTTAGACTAGAATAGAATTGAACTTATCATTTTGCGATCTCTGTAGGTAAATAAGTAAAATTTTGACTTGGTATCTCTCTAAATCTTAACTCAGTATCTCACCTTGATTTTACCCTCTCTGTTAGATAATATTATATTTAGTGCTCAGACAGTGAATGATAGCTGCCTGGCCCTGCCGCTAACATCGTGTTGGCAGCAAATTCTAACAACCTGTACAACACAGACTGCTGATATCATTATCCACCTAGTTTAATCTCACACAACCAAAATAGGAAATGGTTATTAATATGATAAAATGAATGCAACAAGTTATACCAGATAGTATCATAAACATTTTATATTGTGTCTCATCTTTGGGCCTTAAATAGTGCCTGTTATTTTTTATACTTGCTGTGTTAAATAAGTAATATAATATGATATAATATTTGATTTGATCTCATAATTTTGATTCACCATTAGTGTTTTATTTTGTCATTTTATCTTTTTTTTTTTTTCTTTCCTGGGAGGAAGGCCTCTATAAAACTGGGAATAGAACTGCATTAAACTTTGTGATCTGAATGGTGTAAAAGAGTACAAGTCTGTAAACCTTTGATATTAAAGCATAAGTGCACACCTTCTGACCCTCCATGTCTGATCAAGTACAGTTGACATACCTTTCTCCATCCTCCTGGCTCACTAACTTTGTTGCCTGATTCCGAAGTCTTTTGAAAACTTTTAAATCTCTGCTTCCTTGACACAAAATTAAGTAACGAGTTAACAGGCCACACAAATATGGATCAGGCCTCACCTGGGTTATCACTTCCCTTCTAACCATCTCAGCACATGACTAATTAGAATGCTGAGTTATTTGACAAAAGCTGTTTAATGCTACATGTTTTCAGATTGTGTTACATTATTCATGTTTTCTTTTAATAAGTTATTAGTTTTCTATATATTGCTGATCAGATCTAATAGGATTTCTGGTGACCTGACTCTTCCTGTTGTGCCACCCTCAGTGCACAGGTAAGGCTTTTGTATAGTGAGATGAACACTGCAGCCTCTAAAATAGAAAAAGTCAAGTGTATGGTTGAAAATGGCTATTAAAATACCTGAGTTTCAGCTCTCTGTCCTACATGGTTGTCCAAATACTACAGATAACCATTAAACTATCCTAAAACTTTTCATTGGTAATAATATTATTGTCCTCAGAGGCAAGATGATGGTGAACACTTAAAACATCCATCACAGCTGACTGTGTCTACTTGGCTATTGACTGTCTCTTTCTCAAGTATCAGGCATTCAGGTCAACAGTCCCATTACCTTCTGGCATTAAACTGCACATTCAGGCCAATTTAAGTAGTAACTGCCACCATCATACTTTGTATACTTAGATGGGCTTTGGGCTTGATTTAAAGAAGAGGTCTCGGTTTAAAAATTCATCTAAGTGAGGCAAGGAGGTGGAGGTTTCTGTGGTTTATGAAGAATAAAAGCGGTCTTAACTAGTTCAAGCTCAGGGAAATGAGTTGTTGATAATATTTATTCTAATTCAAACATCAGTTGTAGCAGTGACATAATTGTAATTTGATTTATTCCACTTCCATTATTGTAACAGCAAAAATATATAAGCAGTATCATGACATTCATCAAATGTTCCTTAATTATTGCTATTAAAATTGATATTTACAAAATTGCTTCACTACATTGCCCTGGATTACATTAATAGTGAATTCTGAGACAGATTAAGCTGAAATTAATTTTCACGTGTGCCTCCACCCACCACTCAAGTAGAACACTCCTAAGTAGAAGTTGACTTTTGAACATTTGGATATAAAATGTCATCCGTGCCAATTTATTCTATTAGATATCTGTGTTCAATTTTGTCATAATTAACATATGATTTTTTTTGAGCTACGGTGATGGTCCTTGAGTCCAAGTGGACATTTGTGCCAGATAATTAAATCCTTCCATAGGCATTCCTGAGGCATCATGTTGCAGCAGGGGTGGACATCTGGACAGACAACCTGAAAACATAATGCCTCCAGCCATGGCTGTCATCAGCACAGAGGCGTACCAAGATTGAAGCAGCAGAGGCTGAGCTATCCTTACTGATGACATCATCAGGGTTATTTATACATATTTTGGACAGGTCCAGGTAGTACCAGTACCAGCAGCCTGCTTTGGTTGCTGTGCTGTGGCTGCCTCTGTCTGATTGGGGGAAGGGCGTTTCCTTGTGGCTAAACAAAATAAAACTGCTAATGAAGGCAAGAGCACTGCACTGTATAGTGTTAGTTTAAATACACTGATCAGGTATAACATTAAAACCATTGACAGGTGAAGTGAATAATATTGATCATCTCGTTACAATAGAATGTTCTGTTGAGTTCTGATTTTCATCTACATGGTAATTTGACATGTACCAACAACATGTTGTTAACATCAACATTGCTGTAGACCAAACACCCCCGTTCCCAAGTGACAACGGCACTCCCTAATAGCAGGGGCCTATTCCAGCAGGACAGTGCAACCACCACACCACAAAATGGCTCAGCAATGTCTCCAAGACACGACAGAGCCCAAGGAGTTAACCAGACCTTAAACTCCCCGTTCCAATCTGATCCAGCATCTGTGGGATGCACTGGGATCAACCAGATCCATGAGCCGCGATATTAGGGAGGTCCCACAGATGCTGGATCAGTTGGAATCTGGGGAACGCAATTGTACTGCTGGGGAAGCCCTGCCGGTAGGGAGTCTTTGCCATGGGGTCAAAGTAGCATCAGATAAATGCTAGAACTCCACGGTTTCTCAGGAGAATATTGTGTTATGTGAAATAATTAATGTCTCTCCTCTCAGTGGTCATGTTATGGCTGATCAGTGTAGTTAACTCAAGGCCACAGCATCAATCACATGACAGGCTTTATGCTACGTATATCCAGCACACTCTTGTAGTACATGGTGGTGTACTTAAGCTGCCAGTGGTGCCATGCCTACTGCCACATAGCCACCTGAGAAAGCCTGAGTATGCTGTCATAATGCTGCCCGTTTCACAGCATTTCGAGTCACCTCACCCCAGTATCCCACCTGTAAGCTCACCATCTACATTCCCCTCGGAGATGTTGTTATCATCACTCCCTCGACTGCCTGCAGTGCTGTGTAGTATTTCCTTGTAAGGGAGTGACAAGGTCCAGGCCTTGATGCCAAATATCAGCCAGTGTACCGTTCTACATTACAAAAAACACTTGGGAACGAGGTTTGAGAAGGTTGTGGTTCTGGTAAATATTCAGTGCTTCAATTCAATTTGAAACTTTCCAGTATTTTTCCTAAATCTTTAATCAAGTGCTTTGATTTGTAAAAGGAGAAAAAAAATACATTCAGCGAAAACGTTTCATAATATTTTGACATAATCCAGAAACTTCAATTTCGGATCTAGGCCTAGGCATTCAAGTTTTTGGTTGGACTAACATCAGGTACATTAGAGCAGAACTGAGTGTCAAATTAAACCTCTTTCCTGTGCAACTATCCATCTTACAAACTTGGTATCAACCTTTCCTCTACCTGGGTCTCTCCCTCTCTCACAACAATCCAATTAAACCTTCAAACATCATTCTTTCACCAAAGTCATTCAGGCCTGTACAAACACTGAAACAAGACAAACAATGAACATCGACACCATTGCTCTGGTGTTTTTCTCTCATGATAGAGATGTAGGGAAGTAGATGGGTAGTGCTGCCTGGCTCTGATGGTCTGTATTGGGGAGGGGTGAGGCCAGGTGGAGTCTGGGGTGGTGAGGGGGTCTCTGGGGTCGAGCCCGTTGTTGCCGCGAACACTATTTCTAATGAAAGGTTTCCAGGGCAAAATAATGTTAATCTGAGGCCACCTGGGCATGTAAACAGAGTCATAATGGAACTATATACCCGCCCACATACACACTGAGGTGATACACACCTACAGAAAGCATTACACACAACAGATACACCCACATACACACACACTTTTGAGGATCGCGCATTCTGTGGGCGGGTGTTTTGTTTTCTGCTCATGCTGCTGCAGTTGATCGGAGGGAGAATGACAAGATGAACTACAGAGGAAAGAATAAAGAAAGTCTGAACTGTCAGTAAAGAGGAATACTCTTGGCAAAAACAAAAAAGGAAAAGAAATGGAGAGGAATGAGGGGATATGGTGCTCATCCTCCAGTACAGAATCAATCAGAGGGCAATGAAGCTGTTCTGGAGGCTAATGAATAAGAACATCTAAAAGCATAATGGTGTTTATATGGAAGTATGTGGATGACAAAAGATTGAATGAGCAGAGGAAAAATAATCTGAGTACTTTTCAATCTGCAGTTAAGACTATACTTTGAGGTAAAAATATAGCTCACCATCTATGTGGATCGATGACATCCCATTCTTAGGCTAACACAAGCTCCTGATTGGCCAATTGCTTCTCAATCAAGCGTGGTGTGGGCTGCAGTACCAGAGGTTTGGAATCAATATTTATTTGATCATAAACTGAAGGACTGAAAGTTTGTTTATTTGAATTGATGCTGGCATTAAAGAAAAATCAGGGGCTCAACAAAAGTCAGTTAGTTGAAACTGTCTGAGACACCATGAATCTGTACCAAATTTCAAGGAAATCAGCGTATTTGAGAGAATATTTCCAGCCCAAATTGGTGAACGACGGAGGATGCCATTGCAGAGCCTGCAATGCTAAAGACAAAAGACAATAAGGAGAGTCTGATTTTATGAGGGAGAGGATGTTTTGTCAAATGTAAGGCTGTAAAGTGAGGATCGACGGGTAACATAAAGAGAGAGAGAGAGGGAGGGAGAGAGAGAAAGGAGATCCTTCCAGATCAGATGCAACCTCTGGCTAATGTCAAGGCCAGTTACAGTATATCCTTCTACAAACACACACACACACACACACACACACACACACACACACATACACGCACAGTGTAGCAATGAAGACAAGTATTCGTTTCCCTGAACAAAATATTAAACAAAGTTAAGTCGCTCAGTGGAAAGTCAGTTTAAGAGTCCTGGAATCTAACAAAACAATCATCTGTGACAACCAGACTTCAGAAATAAGCTAAAAAAGTGGAACGAGCCGTAAATTTTTAAATATATTGTTTTGTCGTCATTTGAGATTAACCTCATATCTTTACTCTGTAGTTTAGGTGAAACCAAACTCTTAGTCTTTAATGGAATGAGCACTAAACCAAAAACTAATAAAAACAGCCAGGACAGAAACTTTCTACTGAAGGCTAGCTGATAAAGTTGCTCACAGTAAACTACATGAATTCCGCCTTCATGATGTAATACCAATGATTATCAAACCTGACTGTCAGTTCTGGTGAATCACATAACACATTATCGTCCGGTCCTTAGGAAAAGATAATTTAACACTTCAGTCAAGGTTGAAAACATGTGGACTTGTGCTTATATAGTGCTTTTCCTAGTAGTATCAACCACTCAAACACTTTACACTATGTGTCACATTCACACACACGTTCATATGGCGCTTGTTCTATGCAAACTCTAACATCCCACCCATTCACACAGATGATACATCAGGGCAACGTGGGGTTGATATCTTGCCCAAGGATACTTGACGCGGACTGGAGAAGCTGGGATCGAACCGCTGACCTTCCGTTGGTGGGTGACCGCTCTCCTGAGCCACGGCCACCCAGTGTATGAAGGTATGAAAATTTAAAGTTTCTCAAAAGCTGCCAATAAAGTAACAAAATAACAAATACAATAGCATTTGTTGTTACTTAAATACAGTTCTTTGGAGCATCATCTAGTGGACATTAGAGACTGTGTTAGTGACCACACTAAAAACCATTATACTGACTACTCTGGTTCCTGTTATGTGATATGATATTGCCTGATGTCATGTCACGTTGCTTTTTGTCATGACGTGTTATGTCATATTACGGTTTCCAGCAAATAGATTTTTCATCCTTGACACATCCAACTGCCACATAACGTAATGTCACATTATGTCAAATCATTTCACACAACATCATGTTATGTTGCATCATGTCACATTTTGTATTGTCATGTTTTTGTCATGTCACTTTATGTCACATCACAATCCATCCGTTGTCTCATGTCATGTCACTTGCTTGTGTTCAAGCATCGGAATATCGTATATTCTGACTTCACAGTTTAATAGTATTCTGGTTTAAATTCTTGATGCATCCACTAAGAGGATGAAACTGTAAAAAATAAGTCAGTTGCAAACTGGGGCAAGATATTGTTATATTGACCACAACTTTTTGCTTTTTTTGGCCATGGGTGACATAAAGCAAACCAAACACACCAGTAGTTTCACTTATGGGTAAAAAAGTGTTTGTTGATCTTTGATTTGTCATGAGACACTTGAGAAACAACTGTACTCACTGGACTGTGGCATCATGGGGAATTGTACACCTTTGGGTCGATAATCATGGGCAGTGGCAGCAGTGGGTTGGTGAAGCTTCGTAGTGGGTGGGTGGGTCGCACACCAGGCTGTTAGGATGGTCCGACCGCTCCTGCCTGGGCCTCCTCCAGTGGCTGACTCTGACAGCGGCAGGGCACCTGGGACTGGGCCACCCAGGAACATGCTCCCGGGCGGGGCGGAGGCCAGGGAGGGAGCAGCTAACTGCGGTAGGCTGCTGCTGGAGGATTGAGTGGAGGCATCTGAGGGTCATCGCTGAGAGGAAGGAGGAGGAGTTGAAGGAAGTTAGGATAGAGGGAAGGAGGTGAAAAGAATTGGTGAGGAGGATGAAAAGAGATGAGAGATGTTGAGGAGAGTTTGGGGATGAAGAATTAAAGAATGAGGATGAAGAGAGGGACAGACAAAAGACAAAACATCTGAATTAGTCTGAATCCCACAGAGTCAATTCTAAGAGTGAACATTTATTTGGAGAAAAGACAGAAAAAACGCTGAAGAAAGCAAACTTCAAGCGTATGATATTCTGAAACAAAATCCTAAGAATAATGTTTTCCATGGAGCAATTTCTGCTTTGATGTGGGTAGTAATACACTGAGAAAATGTGTGCTGCTATTGTGTAAATTACTGCTGCTGCAGGAGGGCAACATGACGCTGAAAATGTGTTTCTGCCAGGAATGTAAATGCTGATGTAAGTATTGTCACTGGACCTTCTCCTTTACCTGTGGTCCACACTGTTTAAACCCCACCACAGGCGATAGACACCTGCATGCAAGGTCATGTCTATACCATCATTTTTAGCTATGTGTTTTCCTTCCATGAAAACAAAACTATATATCATCATCATATTTGTCATTAATGCTACAGAGGGCTCATGGATCTGAAAATCTAAAAAACCAACTGTATCATTTAATAACTTAATTTAAATGATGATGTTTTCCTCGCGCCGTAAAAGCAAGAATTCTGTCAGATTTGCAGTTTTGTTCTTTGCCTTTGTTGAGTGTGAAGTTGTTTGCTTAGAGCAGGCTTAATTTTGTCACACTCAGAGAGTAACAACAAGAACAGAACAAGCGCTTCCTGTTTAAGAAAGAAAGAAATCTTCTGGTGTGTGCAGAAACATGCTTCTGATGTAACTCCCCATGTGGCTACAGCCAACCTGATCAGAGAACATGGGTGAGTGAGGACAGCCACTAATTACATGCACACTTGCTGTGTTCATTAACTAGTTGAGACAAGAGAGGCAGGCGGAGAAAGCTGAGAGAAGGAATATGAGAGCCCGCTTAGGCGTACGGGAACTGGTGGGTGGCGGGAAGGGTGCAGGGTGGAGAGGAAGAAAGGAGAGTGATTGAAGGGAAAAAGTAAAAGATTTTAAATATCAGGGTCCAAAGAGAAGGACAGAGGAACAATAAGACAGACTTAGAATGAATAGAAGTCCTCAGCCCTGAAGCAACCATGTGGGTTGTTTGTCCCTATGACAACGAAGGTCCAGTCCGCCATCACTGATACACTTGGTGTGTTTGTTATTGTAACCCGCGATGACAAGGTTCTGGTGCATTATTTAAGGAGACTCCCACTATTGGTGAAATGTCAGAGAGGTAAGGACTTATGATCTATATGGTCATTCAGGTTGGTTAACTATCGTTAACCAACCACTACCACAACTTCTGTGGTGACTGAAAAAAACTAATTGATGAGATGGATCAGCCATGATTGAGTGCAAAGTTAAAAAATAAAATAGCAAGACTTCCAACAATAAATCTGCAAACAGTGTCAAGCTGAATGAATGAAGTGAAGTTATCATTTCGGTCGACACTTTCCTCGACTCATAACCACCCAGAAAGGAAGAAAAACTTTCACAAGAGAAGATTACTGCTACTTTTTGCTGTGGAAGGAAATCACAGGATCAAACTAACATGATGTGTTTCACCTAATTCTGCTAAGGTAGAGCAGGAGCACACCCTCCTTACCCTAATCCTCCACCTATTGTATAGCACACTGGTGTTGTTGTAGTCCAGATATCAGAAACAGTCTGGATCATTTTATGATAACATGATGACAATAAAGGGATCCCACAGAAAGGACCCCAGGAAAAACAATACACAGTGAATGAATAAATAAATAAAACAACCAGAAGGTGCAATAAATATAGAAGAGATGGCAGAGGAAATGAGAATGTGTCCTCCTCTTTTTTTATAAGCTAATTGAAACTTCCACTCCTCACCTTCATTTGCACTGCCACCCACCTTCTTTCCATCACCTTTATATTTGACAACAAACCTAATCTCCATCACTAAGGTGATGGAAGGCTAGCTCTTTCTTGATTAAATAACAGCTCTGTTGTTTGTTCTTTTTGCTGGTGGTTGAAGGAAAGCATAAGGACTATATTTACACACAGAAACACAATAGTTAACATATTCTAAAAGTTTTGTGTGGAAGAATCAATCCACCAAGTCAGAGATGTTGAGTGGGATGAAGTGAATTATGTATTTGTTGCAGTGTCTGAGGGCATCACAATGCAATATCTGTTCCTGTTTACATCAAATTTGCTACTTTACACATAAAAGTCCCTCAACACAGACTCGCTGGGTATTTAACCATGTTATAGCATATCAGCCTTAAAAATTAATATTCAGACATTGTGTCTAGGATCATTCAGAATTATGAAATTTATTCTAAACATTGGTCTTTTCTTCTTGCTGTGAATCGACAGTGCTAACCACTGCCACTGTTTTAACTCTACAGAACACTAAATGATCAAAATCTAACAATCTAAGAATGGAACAACAGTCTTTAATTTAACAGCTCACAACTCAAAGTCCTTATTTACACTTCTTGTGTCTTGCATGGATTGGATTGTAAAAAGCCAGAAGTGTAAAATGGAGCTGAGAAGCGTTCCAGACAGACTGCAATCTGATTTTAATAAATATGGAAAGGGTGTAAATGAATCCCTCTCACCCCCAAACATACCATCCTTACTTTTCCCAACACAGAAATTCCTGGTGTCATTAAAGCAACTTGAAAAAATGACATGCAATTTCAGCATAACTGTTGTAGTGTTATCTGATTCCTAAGGCGTTCCAGTCACTGAATGATCTGTGAGGTGAAAGGCAGCATGAGAACCTGTAAAGACAACAAAACTTTGACTTGCTCATTGTCCATAAATGCATTTCATCCATATTATTACTCCGCTATTTACGTATATGTGTGGTTGCTTCTTCAACTGTTTATTAGTAAAATGATGGAAGCAAGCGGCCAAAATGCTCAAGTTATTTCTCTTTTTGAGTTTTTTGGCTGTCATAAACAACTTCAGGTACCTATGGATGGACATAGCTCAGGAAAACAAAGACAGATTACAATGGTCAGTCAACAGGGACACATATATGTTCTTAAGTGTAGACAAATATCTACCAAAATCAATTTGGAGGTGGGGTCCAAGATATTTTGCTTTGTATTAAGTGGCCTCTGTCATAAAATAAAGCGAGAGGCCAAAACAAGCTGCAGAGACATGAGCAGTTTTATACATGGAAATCATCAATATGATGGTTAACTGTGTGGTGTCTATCAAATAAAAAAGAGGGCTCTGTAATTAATATTCTGTTTACTGTCACTGACTATTATTGTTAACAGATGATATAGTAGTGTCAAAATGCAAAAAAACAAACAAACAAACAAACAAAAAAAAAACAAACAGAAAATACTTAACATCTAACTCTCCATTGCAACTACTGTATATTTGTTTCCACCAGATGAATGTAAGTCAATATTTGCTCTTGCCCAAACTCTGATACTGTCTCCAGTTGTTAAATTCTCCTGTTCTCCAGCTACTTAATAACATGTCTGTCTACTGTTTGGTGCTGGGCGAGTGTACAGTAGCTACAGAGCCATCTGGAAACCAGGGCTGATGTTAAATATGTATAAAGCCAAAACAATGACTAAAGAAATTAAGCGCTTTGTAGAGCTGAGAGGAACTACTGAGTCAAGTGATTATTCTTGGTGGTTGCTGGGACAACATACATTACATTGACTCATTGTTAATGTTATTCTTCTCTTCTTTTTTCAAGCTCTTCATAAGTGAAATATGAAACCAACTACATATTTTCTATGGCTGCATAATTTCATCAAATACCAAATATTCTACATGTTTTGTGCATCATTTTAGAAACATTTAACACAATTATTCTTGTACAGGTCTGAATAAAGTTTAAAATAAAAACATGAGATGGACCATCAAAGTTTTTAGTGGATTTTTTTTTTCCCTAAATGTGGTTTTATCTTGGTTGATTTGTAGTCCAAGTTGTTTTGTAATATAAAATATCAGATGCACTGGATCTGAAGACATGATTCAGCTGTTATGGAAGACTATATCAGAGCTTTAATCATCATAAACGATAAATGAGTACATTTACACAGCACAGAGCTTTCATCCAAAAGCCACAATTTGTCTCTTATTCACCCATTCACACCCACACACACACACACACACACACAGTGACACTTTGGCCTGAACAACTAGGAATCTGTGTCATGCTTAAGGACACTTCAACATGTGGATATGAGGTGATTAGTGGACCACCCACTCTACCTGCTGAGACGCATTATAAGTGATTCAAATATCAGAATTTATCCAGCAATTTCTACAGACGTCAGTGTACCACTTCATTCTATCATTAGCCACATGGTAACAGACTCTGATTGGGCATCTCTTCAAGCACTGCTATCTAGGACTCGGAGTGGACAATTTTGTACCTTTCACTTTGTGATCAGAAAACTCATTGTTGCTAATTCTTTGTAAGACTTTAAAATATATATTATCTCCCTCATTAACAGCCTCTGCCATTGCTCTCACTCTATCATTAGCTGCCCCACCCCCCCCTCTGTCAACTTGTGAGTGTGTGTTTTGCCAGCAGTGGTCAGCCCTCCCTGTGTGTCGGCTAATTCAATGACTCTGAAGCTTCTCCTCATCTCTGCTGTTGGTGATTCATTGATACAAGCCAACCAGGAATTAGCCTATTACTGAATTACTGCTACCCACCATGTCGTTGTATTTGGCTCTGCAAAATGGGGCTTAAATACAGAGGGGGGGACAGTGCAGAGAGCTAGGGAGATTAAGATGCCGCAGGTAAAGCCCTATTGTATTTATTAAGGTTGGTTGGATTATTAAGTGTTTTATTATAGTGAAGTGAAAAATACAAGTGAACCTTTGGAATTATCTACATTTATAGATAAATTTATCTCAGGATTTGGTTAGATCTTCATCCAAGTTTACAAAACATGAACAAACACGTTGTATTTTAACTAATAACAGAAATCATTGCAACATTTCTTGTCTAGGATGCATAATTCAAACATTCACAGGGTAGGTTGGAAAATATGTGAACCCCTCAGTTGAAGTGACATCAGCAAAAGCTAATTGGAGTCAGGAGTGAGTTAGTTAAAACTGAACAATGAAATCAGATTTGGGGTATGGGTTAGAGCTACTTTGACAGCACTTTGACACTCTGCGACGCTACATCAAAACATCACTCCAAAGGTGAAGTACGTTGGAGGGGCGTCGGGAATTCTGAGAGCTACATTGTTACCTCTGGCCCTGGACATTTCGCCATCATCAAGGCAAAAATTAATTTCAAGTTTATCAGCATTATCTTAAGGATACTAGAAAATGCATTTCCTGTGGAAAATGCGTGTGAATACTGAGAGCTCAATGAATCGCTGAAGCAATGCTTAAAATGGCAAAAAATTATGGTTGAAATGCAGTAAAATTTGAAAGGCAAAATAATTGCTGAAGTTTAAAATGGTTGAAAGTAGCAGAGAAAGGTCAGATGCAAAACTGAAAGTTAAAACCAATAGCTGAAAATTTGTTTGAATAGCAAAATTGCGAATAAGTTGAACATTTTAAAAAGCATAAAGAAGTTAAGAAAGTTGAATAACAACAAATGTAAAAAGGTTAATAGTTTAAACCTTTTTGATAGTTGAATAGTTTCTTAACTTGAAAGTATGCAGGAGTAATTTACAACCCAAACAAGGGGTGGAAGCAGAAAAGGAAAAACAGCTAAATGCAGAATCAAAAGTTGGAAGTTAAAATGTAAAAGTGGTGATGGAGCTTAAGTGCATTAGATAGAAAAGCAGAAACACAAACATATTGAGAATCAACAAAAGAAATAACACACAGCCAAAAGCTGGACAATGAAATATGAACAAGGAATGTCTGAACTTCCTAACAGGTCAAATGGAAAAAATTAAATTGTATCATTAGTAATGTGTGTGTGTGTGTATGCGTGTTTGTGTGTGTGTGTTTGTGTGTCTCTGACTGTGTTTCAAACAACACAGAGATCAAGGCAGCAGCTACAGTAAACTCTGAGCCCAGACATACACAATACAGAGATTTGCTTCTAGTACCTCTCCAGACTCTCCTATTGAACCAAAAACCATAAAAGGGATATCAATGAAATCGGGTGACTACCAGCACCAGGAACTACTGAACACAGACATGTGTTATTTGTGTAGATAAAGTGAAAAGTGACCACAGTATGGCAGTTTAAATACTGACTATGGCCAACTGTTAAAGACAACTAAAATGGAGATCGAATGGGCAGTTGAGGCTCTCTTGGTGATCAGAGGCTGCTACATAAAGGCAGCAAATCCTATGGCTTGGGGAGTCACACTGTGAAAGAGCACAAAATATCTACAATCTAGCAATTATAAACTGTGTGAGAGAGTAGAAAGGTGTGGGCAGGAAAGAGTTGTGAAGCACAAAATTTGAGAAAAGTTGAAGGGCTGAAAGCCACTCCTAGCCAACACCAATACACCATTATAAACTCAAAATTGCCAAAAATGAGCATGAAATATAAACTGCTGTCGTTAAAAACTGTACAAGATATTAAAGTTGAATGTAGTTAGATAGCTGAACTTATTGTGACTTATTTTAAAGTTTAAATGAAGTCTCTAGCACAAAGTATGCTGAAGTAATTTAAAAGTTTCAAAGGCTGAAGTTTTCAAGAGATTTGAACATTCTGTCCATTCATTTGAATGGGAAAAAATTCTGAAAAAGCTGAATATTTTAAAAAGTAGAAATAGTAGAAAAAGTTGAATGTCCTGAATAGGCTGAACATTTTGGTGGTTGAATGGTTTTTCTAGCACAAGTATGAAGGTAGTTAGATATACTTAAAAAACGTACGGAAGAATAAGTTTACTGAAGATAATAAAGATTTGAAGAACACTATGGTGTGAATGCTCTCAGCATTCACACTAAATAATAAGTGACTGTCCACCAGCTGAAGTTCGTGAAGTTGCAACAACAGTAGAATGATGCAGCAGGACAATGACCTAAACATCCATTATCTATACGCTTGTCCGTTAAAGTCGGCGGTGAGGCTAGAACGAACAAGGAGGTACACCCTGGATGGTCGCCAGTCCGCCACTTGGGGCCAACATATATGAACAAACAGCCATTCACAGTCACTGCTATGGGCAATTTAACCTGCATGTTTTGGAATGTGGGAAAAGCTGAGAGAACCCACACGAGCTGGGAAGATGCAAACTCCACACAGAAAAGCCCTGGGCGAACCCGAGGGCTGGGCAGCTGAACCCCTCTTGCTGTGAGGCGACAGTGCCAACCTATATCTACTACAGAATGACTTCAAACAAAGAAGAAAATCCCCTCTCTGGAGCCAGGCAGATCTGAACAAGTAGAGATGCTGTGGAATGACCTCAGAGAGCAGTTAGCACCAGACATCCCAAGAATATGTCTGGTAGAAGCAGTTCCTCCTGAGGTCTGATTTGCAGCTACAACAAGCCCTTGTTTGAGTTATTGCTGCAGGGGCTTGACCAGTTATTAAATCTTCATATATTTTCCACCAGGACTCTGTATGTTGAATGAATGCATTCAATGACATTTAGACAACACATGGAATTATGTGGAACAGAGATGAGTAATGTGTGAAAGACAAACCTTTTTTTGTGGACTAATGCGGTTTTGTGGACTAATGAGTTACTCTGAGGCTCTAGTTGAACATCTACCACGCTTTGTTGCCTGTTAACTAAACTTAGCATCTCAAATGTTCATGACTGCTAAGAACCACAGATATTACGGGAATGTCCACAGTCTCTACAGCAGCATCCAGAGTATTAGTAGTATTATTGCAGTACCTGGTGTTAGCCCTGTCCACAGTCAAGGCTGGGAAAGGCATCGGGTCTCGGCTGAGCTTGTTGTGTGTGAAGCTGCAGGAAGGTGAAGGCAGAATACCAGGATACTGAGGAAGGTCAGGCTGGCACCGGGATAGCACTGACCACCCTTTAGCTTTGTAGAAGAGATTGAGAGATAATTAGTAAACCAGTAAACCCAGGCAGAATGACATTGATCACTGCTGAAACAAAGACAAAAAGAGGTCAAGATCTTCTCTGTAATCTTATATCCCTTAATGTCAATATATATCTGATATAAAAACTTTCTGGAAAACCAGCTTAGAAAATAAAATAACCAGACAAGAATGTGTTTTATTAAGATCAGTAAAAGAGATACTAAAATCATATGGATCATATAAAGGTCATTGAGTCCTGCAGCGTTGCCCACAATGGCCTAATATACTCTACTGAGATATGACTAAGAGATACAGTATATCAGTATAAGCAGTATGGCAAAATCTGTACTGTAAATCATCCAACCTAAGTCAATGATCTCCCCAAGACAGTAAACCAGTGAATAAGCACAGAGTTTGCAGCAGTCAGTAAGCAGTGGCCAGAGCAGAGAGAACTGCTGTGAAGCAGGGAGGAGGAGAAACAGTCAGCAAAGCAGTTAGAACAGAGCTCATATTGCTGACCTTGAGAGGAAACTGCAGGAGTCAAACTCACAGACTGATTACACTGCCTCATTTTATACACACACACAAACACACACACAGGGTGCCTCTTATCTTCTAAACAGGTTTGAAAAGAATGCATGTGCATATGTCATGTGTGCAGTGTCGCTCAATATTGTGTGTGTGTGTGTGTGTGTGTGTGTGTGTGTGTGTGTGTCGTGAGTGCATCCATGTTTGTCTGTCTCTTTGTCTAGCTGCACATTCAGTCATATAAGACCTACGTTCCATTTGTGTTTACTAATGTTGATGGATTTTTGAAATGTTTAATGAGAAAAAAGCCGCTCAAATCAATGTAAACATTTGCAAAAAAACTGCACCTACAGTGGCTGTATAATTCTGGTATGGCTATTATTAAATAAGGAGATGCTGTAATACAATTTTATTGAACATAAACATTTTCAGTACTATTATTTATACTCCTCTTCTGCATCAACACTCCACTGCCTTCAGGTCTTCCACTGATCAAAGCAGTGCAGTAGGAATCTTCTTGGGACGGTGCCTCTGAACCTCTGTCATTCTTTTCTTAACTTCCTTTAGACTCAAAACATGTTCCTTTGAGCTGGAATTTGATCTTAAAAAGGAAAAAGTCACACGGTGCTAGATCAGGTGAATAGGAGGTGGTCAGTTGTTTGGGGCCAGAAACTTCTTTACCAAAGAGCCCAGTGTGAGCTGGTGCACGAGATTTAGGGACGCTTTGCTTTACTTTTGTCATGTTCAATTTTTCATGCAAAATTTGCCAAACTCTCTCTTATCAATGGAGACCAGTTCTGTCAATAATTAATCAATAATTTTGAACATTTGTTCAATTTGTTAGATATTTTTCAGAAGTTTTTGATGTGCGCGGATGCCCAAGTGTTCATGCATTGGACATCCTCTCTGCCTTCACTAAATCTTTTGTACCCATTCAAACACACGTGTATGTCATGCAGTGTTCCCCATACAATGTACGAAAGATTAAACTGCTGTTTTGTTCGTTTCACCAAAAATTTCAAGTTGCTCAACTGTTAAGCTAATAATTTTCCCTCTGTACTTGCAAAAGCAGTACATGATAGTAGCTAGCAGTGAACTAAAAGGTATCGCTTATTGAAACTTACACAGCAGTTATTAGCGAATACCCAATCTTTAATATGTAACAGTCAATTGTGACTGTGAACCGTGGTTTTATCCTCATGAGCGCAATCTCATTGTTGTAGCCATACCTCTGTTTCCCATCTCATACTGGAAGTAGTCATAGTATTTATTTGCAGAAGCATAAGCTAAATAAAGTTAAATATCCTCATTTGCTATCTTGCGAGAGTTAGGCAGAAGATCAATACTACATATGTTTGCAGCCAGCAACTAGTTAGTTTAGCTAAGCGCAAACAACCTAGCTCCTGTAGCGCGTGCTACAGTGGACTGTCACATCTCACCATGCGCCCTCACGCTGTCCTGGGTGTTTTATATTCTTTATGTCACATCAATAAAGCTTTCAAATGAATTCCCCAACTGGTGAAACTTTTTCTTTTTTTCTTTCTTTCCTTTTTTTTTGGACAAACAAGGCCTGATTACTAAACCCTGGTCAATACTAATATTGATTGGAAAGTATTGATAATAGAACAACAAGGCTGTGATCAGCAGCTTTAGGAAGTGTGTGTGTGTGTGTATTTATTTACTGTATTTTATTATGTGATCATTTAAAGAGGGGCTGGGTTTGATTATGGCGAGATGACCAGAGATGAGCAAATCTGATCCATACCTTTATTGATTGAGAATATTGATGAGTTGGTGCAGTGAGGCAGTAGACTACAGGTTAATGGAGGTTTATTGTGTGTGTGTGTGTGTGTGTGTGTCGTATGTGAGAGAGAGGGGAAGTAAGTGAGAGGACTGAGAGTGAGTAGAGAGAGAGAGATGCCAAAAGATAAGCAGGAGTAGAAATATAGAGACAATATGGAGAGACAAGTGAGAAATAAACATCTAAAACTAGAATAGATGGGAAGACAAAGAAATAAATGAATAAAGAAGAAGTAGGAAACAAAAAGAAAGGCTGAGAAAAAAATTGACTAGAAAATAAATGGTAAAAAGAAAGATAATAGAAGATGACAGAAAGAAAAAGCAGAGAAGCTGAGATAAAAGAAGAATTACAAAAGGTTGATCAAATATGATAAAAAAAAAAGCGCAAACAGGCTGAGAAACAAACTGGTAGAAAGAGGCACAGTGAGGAAAACCAGACAGGAGACACAAGATAAAAACAGAAGGTAGATAAAGAGATCAGGAGGTCTGTTGTCCTGTGGAGCAAAGATGTAGCAGCGAATAATACAAATTTGACTCTGGCTTCTTCCAGGAGGAAACAGTGAAAGAGACAGAAACAAAGAAGCAATTACGAACCCTGCAGAATTTAAAAATTAATACATCAACTAATCCCACATTGTTATCTGCAAAGTTGCAATTCTGTCAGATTCTAACAAAGTCAAATCAGAAGACAGTGTGGTGGCTACAGTTCTGACCTATCTTCTCCCAAAGACCTGTTACTGAGGGTAAATGAAGCACACCTAACCAAAAAAAATTGAAAAGCCTTTTTACAATGGCGATGAAGTCGGTATCATCACTTCATGCTTATCCATTAGCTGTCTATAATGTTTGCTAACAATGTCATCGGTCGAAGGATAGCATGGATAAACAGTCTTATAATAGAAGATTGACAAAGAAAATATTCAAAATAATTAAAAGTAAAAAGTGTGATTAAGTAGCAGGTCGTCTGCATATAGTGAGCTTTCTTGACCCATACCGCTTTTATTTATCGACGACCTCCTGACAGTTTTGCGTTTATTGCATTTCTCAAGTAATAAAGCACAAGGAACAGTAATATGGACCATAGACATCGTGACTGGCTTCCTGTGCTGCCTTATGAATAAATAGCTCAGATTCATTGGTATAAGCCGGTGACATAACATCAAATAATGACTATAATCTGAGCACTTCATGAAATGGCACTGTAAGCATTTCGTTAAATAGTAACACTATTTATCATTTATCATTCAAATCAATTTACTGTTTTGCATGAAAGATTTTGATAATTTTTAAACAATGCTCTCGCCTTCATTCCTAACAGTGACGTGTTTCTTTTTGACAGGAGGATGGAAATATTCTTTTGGTGATATCTCAATAGTTTATTCCATTGGTGTCCAAAAATGTAGTTAATTAAAGCATGCAATTGTAGATATAATGGATGATTATTGTGCCATGAGAAAAATTTCAGTATAGCAAAGAAGAAAATACGAATTCACAAAAACAGCAAAACCACACAGCCATAGCTAAGGTGAATTGAAAACTAGTAGGAGAGGAGACAGAATGAAACCCAGGATGCCTGGATGAAAATTGACAAAAAGATCAAATAAAAGTTGTGAGTGTAAATCATGACAGAAATTTAAATGGTTAGCAAATAGACCAGAAAAATAGGAGAATGGATGTGTGTGTTGTAGAGGAAGCCTGAAGGTTTTCCTGTTTACTGTGACCACATATCTCACACACACATTCATGTAAAAACACAGAATTGAATGTCACATAGCGAATAAAGAATCAGTCACCTGTAGCTCACTCTCCAGAAATAATAATAAATGTTGCCTGATTGTGCTGCTCCAGTGCAGCAGCTTCAGTTGTTCAATGACAGTAAACAACAACACAATTAAAGAAGAATAAAAACTAGAAAGGAGGACAAAAAGAAACTCAGACAATTTGAGAGCAAGGTAATTACAATATGAAATTTACAGAGGCGAGAGAGAAGGCAGGCAATTAAATAATCTGGTTCTACGCAAAACTGGCTCATGGATGTCATGTGGTGTCACTGAGACTACACATGTTTCCACATCAGTCTGCAGGTAATTAAAGCAGGTTTATACAGACAGGTGGATCTGTTTACGAGCAACTGTAACCGCCATGAACTCTACCACAGTGTGTCAGAATATTAGACGGAAGGTGTTGAGGAGATGAAGGACATGTGACAGAGCTGGTGCTGGGGTGCTATGGTGACTCTAAAACATGGGGAATGATGGAGCTGATGAAATTGATGTAGATAAAGTAGCGCAGTAAGTAAGTGAGTTTTGACAGAGTGCAGGGGACATACAAGAGCTGACAGGGTGAGATGTGGTTAAAGGGTGTATGACAGGTGTGACAGAACTGAAGAATGTGTGATGGAGCTGTTACAAGGATATAATGGAACTGAGAGGTGGGTATTGTGGGCTAAAGTGTCTCTGTTCCTTCTCATCCAGCTAAGTGGTTCCTGGAACACAGAAGAGGACTGATTTCTTGATGTTAGATGAGTAATTACTGAAAAATAATGGTTCTTATAATAATAATAAAAAGGCAACATGAGTAGAGGTATTAGCTGAGTGCTGATCATAGTGTGAGATGTGTTGGGATATCTGCTTTCTTCCTCTGTTGTTCTATAGTGTATAATTAATTTGATTATATGTGACTGAGGTCACTTTTAACAAAAAATAACAACAGTGTTGCTTTGATCTTATTTAAACGATTTACCCTTGGTTTACTGTTCAAATGACAAATCTCCGTTCCTCCCAACAGTCTTTTAAGTCAGTGTAAAGCCAATTCAGAGATTTGTCTGTAAACACATTATTTCTATTAGAAAGTAGTTTCTGAATAGACTACCTTAAGACTGTAACCTCTGTGTTACTGCATTGTGAGTTAGACCATTTCACAGTTTTCCATCAGTTTCATTGTCAGGATTTTATGGACGGTCTGAAATGGTGGCTTGATGACGCCCTGGAGCCAACCCTGCATAACCCACCCTAAAGACTGTAACCATTATAAATTCTAATGCGTTAGCATCAAGCTTCTCCTGCTTGTCTGCAGGTTATTATAGGTTGCTATTGCTATGCATCTAATGCATCTTCCTGGATACCCAGAGTTTTGCAAGAACAGCTCAGTCATTGTCTTATTTAAATTTTCAAAGGCATCAAGAGGGAGGTGGATGGGGAGCAAGAACCTACCAACACACCCACGTCTATGCAGTGACGTTTAAGCTCCGGTTAGTTTACAAACTTTCGCCGAACTTCTGGGAAAGCGGCTGTGACTGTTGTTAGGTGTATTTGTTACATATTTATTATATATAGGTATTAGAAATATGGTGTTCAAATTAAGTAAATAATGTTTTTTTTTAAATCATTGATAGCTCTAACAGATCATAACAGTTTCATAACAACTGGCACCTTCTCATCTAAAATCATCTGCCTCTAAATGATCCCTTTTCCCATGAAAATAATTTCATGTATGAGCCTACCCTAAAACTCAGGGTCATGAACTGGGTGAGCCTGCACTTCTGCAGGTTTGGGCAGGGGACTTGTTGCTATGTCAACAGCTGCAGATAATTTCACTCAATTTGATCAGAAAGGGGTCCTGATGTGTAGCGGAAATAAAGAAGAAGAGCCCTTATGGAGATGACAGACTTAAGCAGCGTGATGGAACAGGACAGGAGTGTGATGAAATTACTCCATGTTTTGGAGCCAAATAGAAAAGCATATTTTCAGTCCCTTAGTGGTACTCACTGATCTTGGGCAACCACAGTTTTGCTCATTTAAGATGGAAATATATGCACTTCTGTGACTCCTGGACAGGAAGTCAGAACTACTGCATAATCTCCATGAGAAACAGCAGCAAATGTCATTGTTGCTTTAAAACACAGCAGGTGTCTAAATACCACTAAAGCCAAAAGAACAACAAGAGTGTAGATTTCCTTCAAACAGGAAAATACAAGTGTTCTCTAGACAGCATTTGAAAACAGTCAGACTTTTCTAGCAGACTGCTCATTTGATCCCACAACTTCAGTTGGTCACAGAAAACAAATGAATATGTTTGTGGTGTTCATTTTGTCAGCTATTTTTAGATTTAATCTTTGAGTCAACCTCATCCTTTGATTTGTATTGGTTTTAGTTGGCATTCTACTCTCAGACCAAGAATGACATTTTATTTCGATGAACTAATTTCCGTGGCATTGCATCCAAAGTGATTTTAGGCTAAAATAAAAGTGACAGAGTTGTGTGACTAAGAATGCAGCTCTGTAGAAACCAGTGTCTGGTCTGATGTTATCAATTTAAGCAAACATCCAGACATCCAAAAGACTGAAAACAATGACGTGGAAAATACAACGATAGCAAACCAGTACGCTCCTGCAATGTAGTTACTGCTTGATCTTAACTTGCTGTTTTTATGCAGAAAGAAAAATGATAAAAACCTTTACAGCAGGCCAGCAATGGATCTGACCTAATAATGTTCAGTTTGTCAGGACTATACCGAAAATTAAATTTATTCTGTAATGCAGGAGGCTTCTACAACCATTTAAATACATTCATAAAGAAATATTTGGAGCCTCTTTGCATACACCCTTGATGTACTTAAAAAGTAACGTAACATCTTAACATTGGGTCACCTCAGTTAGAAGTACTTGAAACAGAAACCTGATCTCCTTTAACCATGACTGTTCCACAACCTTAATCACATGTTTATTATTCCACCATGCCGGTGAATGTAGCTACACCTCTGCTGGTATGCTCCTATTATATCACAAAGGTAAAGAGACAAAATTTACCTACATAGTTTAAGTTCAGTGACAGAATGATAGGTAGATTATGTCAGTTGAAAAAAACAGTCTGTTAGTTTTGTCTCTCTTTTATCACTGAAAATATGGAGAATTTGTTCAGTTTTTGGAATTTCTCCGTTGGTTGAGTATGCATTGCATTAACAAGCTTTAAAATGAAAATTCTGTTGTTCAGCAGCCAGCTTGGTCGCTACTCTTTTCCCTTCTTTAGGTGATTATAGAAGAGCTGATTCAACACACTGAACTTAGTGTCAAATTCCAAACAAGAAAGTCATTTGTGAGCGATCTTCCATTCCCACAGCTACTTTTACTGCAGTTGAACAGACATTAACAAACTTCGCTTCTGTCGATTTAAAACCTCAATTATGACTGAACATCATCAGAGACTCTGCTGGAGTCAAACAAAAGCACTAAACTCACACACACCTTTTATTATTGTGGCCATCTATGAACCCATTTACACACTGTAAATTGAAACATAATGAGGGTTTAGAGCAGCACTTCACTCTTCATTTTTTCTTCTTCTTTTTCCCTCTCTCTGCACCTTTCTTTCTCCTGTCTCTCTCTCTCTCTCCCTCTCTCCCCCTGCTCGTCCTCCTCTCCTCGCTCGCCCTTAGATCTTCTCCCTCTACCCTCTGTCCTCTGAGTCAGTCTGAAGGAACATACGGGCTAATTATCTGTGTGAGAAAGTGTGTTTGAGTGTGTAATTTTCAGTGTGTGTATATGTGTTCTCTCTTCCCTCAACTTCACTTCTGTCTTTGCTTGAAAGACGTTTCACATCCTCCCACCCAGAGAAAGACAGAAAGGAAGAGAGAGATAAACCGTCTGGCCATCGTCATCATCCTGAGACAACCCACTCTGCAGCGCAGCAGTGTTCTTAAGACTTACAGAACATAATGTATACACTAAGTTGATGTTGAGTTTGGTCCTTAGTTTAGGGGTCTGGTCGGGTATTTGTGGTGCCTGTGGGCTAGAGAGTGGATTCCTGGCCTGAGACCGATGGGACCTATCATGACCTGACAGGCTGGGCTGGGTTTGGTCGGATAATTAGAAGTGATGTTCTGGTTCGGTTGACAGGTATGTATAAGGTGTCCACACAAGCTGTGGCCATGGTAACAACAAAGCCTGGCAGGGTAACACAAACTCATATCCTCAGCTTACATTAACTGTCAGGCTTGGGTCAGGTTCAGACATAAAAGCAGATTTCCTGTCAGGTGTGGGTTGGGCTCTGTTACTACCCTCTCAGACTATGGACTACGCAGCACGAAACTGGACCTACTGTGGACCTATTTGGGCACAAAAGCATCCCTAAAGAAAAGTTTAATATTTTAGGAAATACTCTTGGAAGTCTTGCCGAAAATTGTATGCTAAATGCAGTCTTTGTGCTAAAGCTAGGTCAACTGCTTAGATACTATAAACAGGTGTAAACAGCTACCTGGATCTGTCCAAGGTAACAAAATTCACATATCGGCACATCAAGCCCACTAATTAACACATAATAACATGATAAATACATTCACTGAGACTGCACCATCCATAACCGATTAAAAACAACAGCAAAAATAATGTATCTTAAAAAAAGAACATAAGTTTATATCTAGTTCTGCTCAAAACAGAACAGATCACCATTGCCTGTGCAAAACAATCTTCGTGTGTTGTGGTTGTGAGTCCATAGGTATCATCATTTTGCCTCGTGTCCCCTCCTGGCAGCCAGGGGCGCTCAGAGTGGAGATACTGCTGGAGGCCTCGTCAGCATCTGCTCCTGCAACATAAGAACATTTAAATACTACGCAGTTTTTGGGTCACATTTGTTCTGGCTGTCAATGCACAATTTAATAAATTATTAACTATTTTCTATGGGGAGAAATTATTTATATATTTTTACTTAATAAATAAAAAAAAAAATCATGATGAATCAGGACCATCATAATTTAATCAAGACATAATGGAGTTAAAATTGTTCAATTAGCACCATAGAAATGAAAAAGCTAAATATTAGGGTGCAGATACACTCAATTACTCATCTAGCATTTATAATTGTGTTCTAAACAATGTGGAAATTTGGACATGAAATCTGCAAGAAGATTCAAAGATTAACAAATCTAGTTAAATATTAAAATAATTTTTTATTATTTTATTCAAATTCTAACATTTAGATTGAAATAATTACAAAGTATGAATGAATAAACATTCATCCTGTACCTGGTGTGCTCTTGCTGCCAATCCTGACTCTCGATTGGCTGTGCGCGACCTGGGAAAGGTCTGGCAGGACTGCATAGGTAAGATCGTGTCCAGATGAAGAACAGCAGCTGGGAGCTTTCTCCATGTTCTTCCTTTCCATTTCCTCATGATGGATCCAGAGGTCAGGGTCGCGGGTCCTTCTGACTGCCCTTCCTCTTACTAGCACTGTGAACACTCTCTTTCTGCTCCGGACAAAGAGACACACAGGTCAGGAGTCCTTGAGCAGGTTCAATGACTAATGATGATGGACATCACACTGAACCATGCGTAGACTGCTAATAGAGTCATGTTGCTGACAACCTTCAATCCATGAGCATGAACACTCCTGTTCATCTGTACCATAACAGAAACAGCCATCCATCATAAAACCATTTGCCTCATTTATACTACAGTTTGTACAGGCAGAGAAGAAGACAGTGAAAACAGAAATGGGACTGTGAATTCCTGAGATGAGATTTCTTCAGCTTCGCCTATTTTTCACACCTGTGGACTGGATTATAAAACTGGATTATAAAATAATATCATCTGAAATGTCAAGAACTGATTTAATCTTAGAAAATTTCAAACATCTGGATTATAAATAATTTTGACTAAAACAGCATGAATGAATTTAAGCTGTTTAGATTTTCCACCATCTGCGCCCTGAATTTGAGGAAAAGAAACATATATGGATGTAATCTAATCTTTCTCACTGATAGCTGATTCAGTCTCTGTCAGAGCTGCTCAAGTTACTGCTAATGACAACACAATATCCTCACTGCTGCTGTACATTAAAACCATTCAGCCATTCTTAATGAAAAAGTGGCTTTTATTGTGAAACGATCTGAAACTTACAATGTATTTTCTGTGGTTAGTGTGACTGATATCAGTTATCAACATCTACAAAAAAGGCGTAGTTATTTTTAGAATCAAGTTATTTTTACTTTTGCAGGGAGCAGCCACAGTGATCTGTTACAGTTACAGGTGAGCAGGCTGCACACCTTCAACTCCTCAGTAAGGTAACCAACTTTACTGTGTGTTCTGCTGTTATGTGGAAATTATTTTTTTGACTTAATGGGATTAAAAGACGAAAGTGAACCCATTGCCCAAGTTTGGATAGTGGATGAGCACTCTTTTGAGTTCAGGCTTAATATAAAAACAAAACACGGACAGATCATTTACCATCTGCTTTGTTTCTGACAGCTGTTTACTGCCATCACAGAAAGAATGAAACATCACCTTTCTCTGCTGTGCGGAAGAAGGCGCCCGGGTGCAGATGAGAGCCGCGATGGCGACCACAACCACCGTGATGGCTCCCACAGAAACCCTGCATGAGTAGCTAAAGAGGTTACCAATTCTTCCCAAGGGTGTGGCACTGCAGTGAGGCGGGCCCCATTGACGATGGGAGATTCTGAAATACACAAAAAGAGAACTGGAGGTTAGAAAATAATAAGTGTTCTAATTTCTGTAAAAATGAAAATGTGTCTTGGCTTTTGACTTGAATAAAACCACCTTTTGCAAACTAAGAATCTGATTTTCAAATTAAGATTGATAGCCAGTTTCAATCATTTCACTCTCTTTATAGCGATGTTATGCTTAGCAATATTAAAAACATTTTTAAATTGAACATGAAAATTCTAAGTCTAAAATAATAATAGTTATTCATTTTATCATACATCATATACACAGAAATTGAAAAATTACATTTCAATTTCCTTTAAATACTGTTTAATATTGGCAGCCTAATTGTACATTTAGATATTTTTCCGCATTGAGAAGTCACTGTATTCTTAAAACTGATTTGTTTATTGTTTGGACATTTTTGACTTAACGTCTATTTATCCCTAGAAAACTCGTTTTGTTGTTGAAGTGAAGAGCAGATTGCAACTGAATCATGAATGTCAACTAACAATTGTTTAATTTCTGATTCACATATTCAAATCATTTAATTAATATAATCAGCCCATATGCAAAACCAATATACTTATTCAGACAAAATAGTATAGTATATATATATATTAAGACACACAGTTACAAAATTAAGCCTATGAATGAGCAGAGTGCTTCACTGGACTAAAAACAAAGCTGCTGTTGCTGTTTTACCAATCAATATGTGCGCGTATGTGTGTGTGTGTGTGTGTGTGTGTGTGTGTGTGTGTGTGTGTGTGTGTGTGTGTGTGTCTGTGGCTGAGTGTATGACAGGTGTTAAGGGAGAAAGGGGAATTGATGACATGCTCTGTCATTCATTAACTCGACCTTGGAGCACAGAGAGAGAGAAAATAGGAAACGCAGGAGGAGCATGAAGTCTAGATGGAGAGGGTGTGAAAGAGAAAGAGAGGTGGAGAAGACAAAAGTCAGAGTGGTGGGGAAAAAAGAGAAAGAGATTATGGAGAGAGGTAAGAGACAGGGAAAGGGCAGAATGGTGGGTGGGAGAGAAGAGAGGGAAAAAAGATGCAGGTGAGAAAGATTAAGAAAAATGTATGAGACAGTGAGCGAGAGGCACTTTACCTCTCTCTCTCTCTCTCTCTCTCTCTCTCTCTCTCTCTCTCCATTCGGTCGTCACTCTCAATGAAACCCACAATCCATCACAGCTTACAGCTGCAGCAGAAGCCACAATATTCTTCACTTTTCTTTTCATTTGTTTCTTTTTTTTGAAGTCAGATTTTTTTTGAAGTTAGATTTCATCAGCTTTCATCAGCTTAAAGCTTTTTCCCTTTTTCAAAACATTTTTTTCATTTAATTTCAAACAGATATCCAACCCTCTCCTGATGCTTCTTCCTAGTTTCAATGTGGTGCTTGAAGAAAGGTCATGAGGTCACTAAAATTAAAAGGGTTCAACCTCTGGGGAAATGAATGAATTAAAGAACAGAAAAATGAAAAGAAAAAAGCAAACAACAACAAATACATCTTTACTAAGAACAGAAATGTGCTTTACTTTGGTAAAATGGGGTAAATTTGGTTTAAGGGACGTTATTTTATCCTTTTATTGTCTGTAGATGTTCATTTCAGGTTCCATGCAGCCCCAACAATCTTCAACAAGAAGGCACAGCTGGCTGTATTCAGCCTGAGAGGCAAGACCTGGGGCAAAATTGATTCTACACTTAAAAACATGCATGTGGTGACTGTTTCCAGTGTTCTTCGAGGAAATATGTTTAATTGACTACTTTTATAACATGTACCCTATATTTTATAAACAAATTGAAGATTCAATATTTATACACCAGAACTTTATACTGGAAAAAGCTTTGAAACATCCTTCCTGTTTGGAAATAAAACTGAAAATGTTTTTATATGTGCCTACAATTTCCTTCTAACTTCTTGGGAAGTTTCTTAGAAAGACCTATGTTATTTATATAATTATAAGAAAACTGGAGAAATAGAAGGACAATATAAAGATGGAAAAAGATTTTTGATGTGACAATTACATATAGCCTGTGCCATAATGGCAAATATAATCACAACACCCACTAATACTTTGTCATCAAACTAAAGATGGTTTAATACAATAAATCAAAAGTTTTTACACTATGAAGTACAAAAAAGAGATGACTGCAATAAATGACAGGAGCAGCAACTGACAGACAGGAAGTCAAAACGGACCTGCAAGCAAAAAGTATGCTACTGATGATGAGGAATATTAACAACCTCTGCTGAGATGCCCTTGAGCAAGGCACCAATCCCCCAGCAGCTCAGACAGAGAGTGCAAAAATCCTAACAAAACCAAGGAAGAGAAGCTGATCAGATACAAATAAACTCAACTCAAACCATGCATCAATGCTTGGTGATTCCCATGGATTCTATTTTATATATTTACTCTTTGTAGACTGGTGCATGAAGCCCATAGCACTGAAGGGACAAATCAAAGATCAATGATCGCTAAGGTTGGTGTATGGTGATGTCTGCAGTGGCACATTGCGATGGATGATGAAAATGGAGGTGGTTAAATGATGTTGTCAGCAGTATGTCAAATCAGCTGTCACTGATTAATGTTAGCTCTGTCAGTTACTTGAAGACAGGTCTAAATTAAACTTGGCTGTTGTCAGTTTGTGCGCTCTCTGCATGCAGCGGTCAGTAATACTTTGTGAGGGAGGGACCTCCACACTGTAACACCACTGTAAAAACCACAATGAAACTGTGTTTCCTCAGTTTCAACAAATCCAACAGTGTCTTTTTTCTCCCATCACCGCTGGGTATGCAATTAACTAGTCTACAGCTGTGTTTTCGGCAGGTATTGGCAGATGCCCAATAGAGCCACTTGAAGGACTTGGGTGGGGATCTAGGCCAAAAACACTTGATCGGGACATCACTAGAGGCAGGTGCAGGTCAGGTAGATCTTTTATCTTTGTGAATAAGTTAAAATATGCTTTCACTTGGCAGTAAACTGTATGATTAAATAAATTGTTTTTACTTTAGTAAATCAGGTATAGTAATCCTTCATTTTAGCGCTCTCTGGCTGATGCTCCTTAAAATACTTATTCATACAGCTAAACTTGACCCCTGGGGAAATTCCCACAAATAAGTAAGTTTTCCTACATTAGAGACACAATGGAATTTTAGTATGTGTGTGTGTGTGTTTTGCAGGGTAAGCCCCACTGTTGGTGTGGATTGGGGGGAATCATCCTGCTGGGCTCAACATTGTGATGACTGTCAGCCACTGGCAACAGACGATGGCATTGGTCAAACCCTAGTCAGTTTAAAAAAAACAAAAAAAAAACGCTTCCTCTATAGAGAAACCAGAGGAGGGAATTACATATCAACATGGCTTTAATTTAAACATCACAGACAGTTTGTTGTCAGACAGAATGATGGTCAAATTTTGTTCTGTTTGAGATTTTATCCCATCAGCCATTATGGGGGAGCCATTCTTAAGTATTAAAATCTTATAAATGATTCCTGATGATGTTCAGAGGTACAAATGTTCTCCAACAGGTTTCCACTTGACAAGATGGCTGGTGGAATATTAAACCATACTTTTGGTATAAAAAAAAGATCTACTGGTTGATTTATGTATGAGATGCTGCTATTGGTGGAAAATTGTACTGAAGACAGTGTCAAAATGGATGTTTGGACTGATCACAGTCTGAACTGAAATATGTTTAGAGGTCTAGCTTATACACGTGTTGTTGCACCATCCTTTCAATAACTATACAACAGATTTGATAAGATCCTAAAAAGACAATGGTGTTGAGGGGCTGAAAATAAGAACCAAAGAACAATTGCTAGTATTACTGTCATTAGCTGTTAGTGGTCCTGCTTAAATTTAACTGAATTGAATAAAGGAGTGTTTAAAATATGCAGAGAGGAGGAGAAGAACTGAAAAGGTTAAATTAATTTGTCTGTAACCAATTGTTTGGATAACTAGGTTGTGATATGCTCATATTCCAGCAGCTCCTGCACCAATAAACAGTACATCAGCCCCCATGTTGCACCCAGCTACTTCTTGTTGTGTCTAATTTGCACCTGGTTTATGCCTGGTTTTTGCCAGTGCCTGCGGTCACCAAAATGTGTGTATATAAGCATAAATATAAGTACTAAATGATGACTTTCATCTTTGTACAAATGTGAATCTTTCATGTAAGGTCAGATGTCGTACAGAGAGGAAAATGTGTGTTATACCTTTTAAGCTACTTAAGTGAAGTTTCAGGGGAATAAATGGGTTCGAGATGTTAATGTCTTCCATTGAAAACTCTTTTGCACCACAAGCTTCTGTTGCTTAGAGCTGAGATATTTTTAGCTTTAATTGCTTGGTGCTTTGAGCAGTATGAAGCTCTCAGCCCCGTCAAAATACAACAACTTCTCTGGAGAAAATGAGGAGAAAATGAAAGAAACTAGTAATTCAGGAGCCAGATGGATTGCGCTAAACCCGGACCTCCAGCCTGCTCAGACATTGTCAGGCTGGATCGGATCGCCGTACAGACCATAAACGTAGAGACCTACAGAGCTGCTGGGAGAAGACAGAGGTGAATCTTCTCTTTAGGTCGTTTTTCAAGTGAGAGGAAGCTTTGCGACATAAAGGCCGACACCGCGTTAAAGATGAAATACTGTTGAGCTGATGAACGAGGCTTTGCCCTTGCCGACCTGCCATAAAGCCAAAGGAGGGCGGAGGTCAGAGGGGGCAGATTTATGATCGCCTCCAGCAGCAGCAGCAACAGTGCCGACAAAACGTTGAGTCCATCTTCAGACGCATGCACACACACACACACACACACACCAACATGCTTCACTGTCCTCCAATGAGACAGTGAATCACTGCCAGCTACAGACCCTGACCTCTGACCTCTACTGTGGAGGAGGGGTAAGTGAGCAGTTTTTCTTCAAGTAGAAATGAGAGAAGACACTAATATTAAACTAAACTATCATTATAGTTTTAGCTTAGCCACAGTTTCAGTGTTATTAATAGAAGCAATATTAGTATTAGCATGTATTTAGCGACGTACGTTCATTAGCAGTAATTGTAAGAATTAATATTGTAAGTATTAATATTAGCATTAACATGAGTATTATCTTTAGCATTAAAATTTGTATGTTAGCACTGGCATTTATTAACATTATCTTGAGTATTACCATTAGCACTGTTCAAGTATGCACCTTGTGTTAGCACGTTTGATGGTTAGCTTTAGCTTTAACATTTTCTTTAACAGTTTCTCTGTTATCAATAGCAATAACCCGGTATTATTATACAAGCATATTTCCATCAGTGCAACAAGTGCTTTTAGCATTAATATTATCATGTATGAGAATACCCATTAGACCTTTACCTTTAAATTTGCATTACTTATCATCCCGAGCATTATGCTATTAAAGTTTCATACTGTTACAATTGTATTTTTGTATTATCAAAAACCACAGGCTCATATTTTCCCCTACATCAAATTATTATTAA
The DNA here is from genome assembly GCA_033238685.1 of Lates japonicus. Classification (NCBI taxonomy): domain Eukaryota; kingdom Metazoa; phylum Chordata; class Actinopteri; family Centropomidae; genus Lates; species Lates japonicus. The sequence continues at coordinate 7,533,086 of BRZM01000011.1, forward strand.
CATTACTGTTGTTGTTTTTGTCATGGTATTAAAAAGTTGAGGATTTATATGCCACCACACTCTTTTAATCCTGTGTCTCCATAAAGAGTATTATTTTCTCCAGTTTGTAGCACACAAGCACACTTGATTGATGGTAAGATATTGAATCTAATTCATTTTTCCTGCTGGCGGTGACTCTGCAACAAACAGGAAGTAATGCTAACAGACTGTAAATCAGCGAGTTGTCAGGACGCAGTGAGTCATTAAAGTAAGTTTAGACATGACTGAGCTGAGTGATCAAAGAAAACAACTAAGTTGCTCTGATGATCTAATGATGCTCTCTCTCTCTCACACACACACACACAGCTCCAGGAGATTTGGTGTCACTTCTGTATCAAGTCCAATAATGAATCCAAATGTAATTCTGCTTCCTGATAGTCATGGAGAAGAAACAGTTTGTGTCTATGTGTGTGTTACCGTTGATGCTGCTCTTGTCAATTAGGTTGGTGTCAGATGGCCAGTAGGAGTGATCTCCCCCTCGACCTGGAGGATGAGAAGTAAACAGCAACATCAGAAAAAAACAAAAAAAGAAAGAGAGAAAACAACAGAGAAAAAGAAAGAAACTCAGTCTTGGAATAGTCAGATGGAATAGGGGGATCAGATAGAGAGATTGGTTCCTTATTGGAAATAAATAACTTTAGATGATGCACTTACACACACATGCATGTCCAATGTGTACTGTTTGTGTGTAGTTCTCTCCTGAGGGTGCATTTAGACCAGATCCTCAGGTTTTATTGACCTGCCTGGATACCAGCACTGGGTATTTGGTTCCCATAGTAACGATTTGCTGGCATCTATGCCATCAGACACCTGAAAATAAGCAAGACTAGACCACTACAAGGGCAAAGCTAAAAAACTGCCAAGAAGCCCCAAATGTGTTTATATGTGTGTGTGTATATATATATATATATATATATATACATATATATATATATATACTACCACTCTTTCATTCTTAGTAATATAGAATATATTGTGTCCATTGTACAGTCGGTGTCTCATCTGTGCAACCACTATACTGTATAACATCTGTATATTCCTATGCAAATTGTATCCACTTGATTAATATTAATCTCAAACAACACTGAAACATGTTTTTGGCAGGTAGTTTTTATGTTTACAAAGCAGCAGGTGAGCGAGTAAATTTGGAACATTGAAAGAGTAAATTTGAACTGGAAATCAGAAGCAGGTCATCACAGAGCCTGGAAACTGATGATCAAAACCTCAACACGTGTCTCCCGCCAGGAAACTGAATCCAAAGACCTCCACATCTCAAATTCACTTAAAGCTGGATATGATACATAATTCTCCCACATTTTAGAGCTAAGAGCTGGTTTCTTCCTCGCCCATCATCCAGCAGAAGCTGCGGTGAGTTTTGGTGCTTCAAAATATAAAGCACGTTTGATGTTTTCTTGCAATTTGAAGTTACAGAACCCAGTATGATTAAAGATAGTCTGGCAATGTGTGTGTATATGTGTGTGTGTAAATGAGTGAGTGTATGTGTGTTTACAGTGGAAGGGCCACAGTAACAGGGCTAAACATCAATCTTTCCCTCCCCCCTGACAATGCTTCTGATTTATATGGAGAGGGACTGCAGTGTGTACATGTGTAGATACCATGTGCACGCATACACATGCACATGCACACACACATGCACAAGTACACACATCTGTCAGTGACAAACAGCACCATTTAACACCCTGCCACTGAGGCTGAGTCTCTCTGGTTCAGTGTCCCAACACCTGAATCGCTTCACTGCACTTAAGTCGAGCTGCACACACTGTGTTTGTGGACAGCAGCAAGTCCCATATCATCTCTTCGTATTACATACTATATACTGGAATCTGTTTGGACTTAAGGACTGTCAATAGCTAAAAATACAGGCTTGTCTCAAATTAGAAACAAGTCAAACTTGCTCAGCTATTCACAAATAAAGAACAGGGCCCAGGTCATGTGCTTTGTGAACTCAAGAGTATCTTGTGGGTAAATATGAGATGCTTCGTCCATTGATGTAAGCCATTAAGTGCTAATATATAACCGTTTTGGTCCAGACTGAAATATCTCCAAAAACTCAGGATGAACTGTCATGAAACTCTACCATCAAAATTTTCACTCATTTCATGAAATATCTCAACATCTACTACAGAATACGGCGCACAATTCTGTACAGATGTTCATGGTTCTCACATGATGTATTCATCTGACTTACAGACATACAGACATTCATGTATCTAAAAGATTTTGGTGTTCCCCAGACATTTCTTCATGCACCACTCGGAGGTTGACATTTGTGGTTTAAAGTGAAATATCAACAACTTTTAGATGGATTAAGATTAAGCTTCATTCATGTCCTACTCAGGATGACCTCCAACAACTTTGATAATTCTTTAACTTCTAATCTAACACCATCCTGTGATCAAAATTTCAATTTGTCCAGTATTTTGGTTTAAGGCCAAATAACTGCAAAACTATTGACGGTGTAAGTTACATGTGGCATGAAACAGGAGGCAAAAACAAGAGGGTAAAATGTTTATTTTTAAGTTAAGTGAGCAAAGCAGCTGGCAGATATTTTGGCGAATGACAACTGCAGTCATACTTAACAGCTGTGTGAGTATGCTGTGTGCACAGTTTACTGCATGTAAAGCTGCTTGCACACAAACACTGCAAAACTAAAATTTTCAAGAAATTCCCTGGCGGAGCTGTATGTGTGAGTGTACATGTCTGCATCATTCGGACCTGACATTAACCGGACTGCCAGCTCCCAGTATAAATTCTGTGTAATGTCCATATGAGCCAGTGAGTGAATAGAGCAAATAATTGTCTGGAGAATTCAGTGAGTGAGTGGACATGTTGATGATGCTCTCGCCTACAGTGCTTGATATGATTCTGATTTGACTAATGCTGGTCTTGTTTGTTGATGATGTAGGTGGTGGGTTGTGCATTTCACACCTAGGCCTTCACTGGTGTCCTTCCTGAATTAACCCACCTCTTAATACCATCATTATGAAACCATCAACAATATACAGAAATACAGTATAACAGAACTTTGTATCACAGACAGACATGTCATGTAGTCAGAATGAATGTTATTACTGAAGCAATGCTATAAAGACCCAATTAACACAATTCAACAGGTCTCCAAACACTGCAGCCACAGCTGAGCTACACACATCATCTCCAGCAGAAGCATCAATATTAACTCATAAAATAACAAAGACATAAACAATAAAATATAGGTGAAATGTATTTTACTCACCGAAACTGCTGATTATTTGTAGACAAATAAAAAAACTGCTTCTGTCGAGCAGACATTCTCAGCCCTAAAGCCAATTAAAACGTGCAAGAAATACAAGTGGGAAGACTTGACTTTCAGCGTTAGCCTCCATAGCGATAGAAGAGGACTTATAGTTGGAACTGAGACTCACAGATAACCTCTACAACAGAGTCATTGAACTCCTCCTTGTCGTCCAGCCATTGTGGGTTGAAAAACAGCTGTTAAATCTATACTAACGTGTTTTAGCTTGCGCTAGTAGCTATAGATGCGGTTTGCTGGCCCTGACCAGTACACTCTCTGACCGTCCATCCAATCAAATGACATGAAAATGTTGATGTTAGCGAAGGCCTGCTCGATGGCCCTGGCCTTGCCAACCCGAAATCTGATTGGTTAAAGGATCCGCGAAGCAAGTTTCATTGCCGTTCATTTTAAATTACCGGGGCCTGTGCTGTTGATTCTGAAGGCCCAATTTAATACATATAGTATTAATGGAGAAAAAAAACATATATAAAAATATAATTCAGTGATTGCGACAGTGTTTGGGCCAGCAGAGAAGGCCTTGCTGGCCCTGACGGCCCACCACTGAGACCAGAATACATTGGAGCTGTTTGCTGGTGTTGGCTAGGAACTTCAAATGATGCAACACTATATGATTTCTGTGCCTGACATGATAAGAGTTTCTGTGGGAATCTGCTTCAGAATGATACTAACGCTATTTACAGTCTAAATTCAAATGCTTTGAAAAAGATCAAATTAAACAGAAGCTACAAAATCACCCATCATGTTCTCTGAGCTGCTGTGAGATTTCAAAGTTTCTTGAAGCAAACTAAAAAAGTTTTGAGTGTTCATTAGCATCATGTCCCCTTCTGCTTGTTGTTTGCTGCTGCTGATGAATTGAACCAGAGAACAGAGTGTTAATTATGTCTGAGTTAATTTGATGAACTTAAATATTGTAAACAGTTCTTTTCCATCGCCTCTCATATGTCCGCATTAATAATTACAACACCCTCCTCTTCGCTTCTCTCTCGTTCTCCTTTTATTTCTCTCTCCCAGAAGAAAAATGATTTTTGCCACGCAATGAACAAACGACTTTCCTTCAGCTTGATGAGTCAGGGCTGTTTGCATAAAGTGAAGAATAAATTCAATTAAGAAGAAAATGGAGTAACTTCCTCTGTTCTCACATTTCTCTTCTCTGTCTCTCCTTCTCGTTATGCTGAGATTTCAGCCATCATCACACCAGGCTCATCCCTCATTTCATCCCTCCTCCCTTCATTCCTTCCTAACCTTTTCTTTAACATTCTCTCCTGCTTACTGCTTTCTATTCATCCTTTTTTTTCTCTACTGTTTTCCTTCCCTTCATCCTTCTTTTCCTTTATTCAGATGATAGTGGTTGAGGAATCAGATTAATATGGGATAAATGCTTGGTAAGTTCGGCCTCCGTTCAGTTAATTAAAATAAGTGTAATTGCTGGCACAGTTAATCCACCTCTGTACTTTTTTGGCTCTATAATACTCCTGCATCACATGGGCTGGTCACTTTGTTCCAGCAGTCAAATGTGCAGAATCAGACTACTCCTTCTTTTCATTGTAATATCTGTTACAGCTGTTAAACTCTCAGGCTTTTTGTCGATGTTGACATTTGACATCGATTTGCATAACATGAGTTTCACATTCAAGTGTGAAATTACAAGCAAGCATGTTACTAGTTATAGCCTAGTCTATCTATATGCACATAACCTCTGAACTGTAAATCACAGCAGAGATATTCTTTTTGTCCCTGGATTCTTGGATAGAAAAAAAGAGAAAACATTTGAACCCACAACAGTTGTGTGCTAAAATGTAGATGCTAGGAGCTAGCTTAAAGGGGATGGTAGGGGAAATTACTCAAGCCACAGCAACAGGCAATTAATGAGTTAACCCACGTGAATATGTTCCACCAATGTTACAATTAACATCATCTACACAAACCATGGAAAATACAGTGTGGTGGCTGCTATGTAGCTTAACTCTGTTGATAAAGTGCCAAATTTAAAATTCTTGCTGATGTCTGGTAGTTGATGTATGGGGAACTTAGTTATACTGAGCCAGCTTTTTCTTCTCAACCCACATTACATAGAGCAGGAGCATGGGTTCTTCATTCTCCCTAATATAAGTCAGAGTGCCATCAAAATGATTTTGAAGCTGTTATTTTAAAGTAAATCAGTTCTATGATGTTGCTTTAACAGATTCATATTATTTGCATGTCCATGGTTTAAAAAACATTAGACTTCAGCATCAGTTTGATTCTGTACAGAATTCATGAGTGCAACTCTAGATCCTGAAATACAGGGAGCACTGGGCCATCACTGGGCAGTGAAGTGGCACTCTGAGCATTTGACCTTTGATTTGGTGAACGTCTTGCTGTCATTTGTTCATGAATATGTGATGCAATTCAAGATTCATCTGCTTATGTTAAGCAACATTATCTATTCAACATGCAATCTCACACACATCACATTTCCTTCAGGAGCAAAACACATTGATTTGAAGGTGGGAGGAAAAATAAAATGAAAAGGAGATAAGAGGAAGATGGAACATGATTTGAAGATCACAAATGATAGGTAACATCAACCATTTTAAGATCAAAGATAATTTAAGAAAAACATGACAAGGGATTCAGATGAAAATGAAGATGATAACTAGTTAAAGAAATGACTGTTACTTGTCAAATTATAGATTATTTGAAGATGATTTGAACATCAGACAGAATTGGTGGATAATTTGATGTGAATCAGAGATGATCAGATAAAAAGACATGAAATGAGAAGACGGTTTGTAGATCAGAGTTAATTAAAGGAGGATTTTAACATTTGAAGCTGTGAACTGTGTATTATAGACAATTTGATGAGAAAACAGATGCAATGATGATTCAAAGATTAAGGATGATTTGATGATGACTGGAAAATCAGATGGAAAAATTATGGGAGGATGAGACATGATGACATATTTCCTTAAAATTGCAAATCATTTGAGATGATGCATGTCTTAAAATTCACATGCACACAAAAATGCACACACATACACGCAAACACACAAGTAGGGAAAGAAGCCAACCTTGATCATTGGCCATCTTGTCTGGATGTTCCACTGAAAGAGAAACAGGGAGTCAGAAAACTTATAAAATATAAAACAAAGGAATGCATTTACAGATAAAGCAGGTCTTGATCTTTAGTCACACAAATACAAACACACACATGCACACACACACTCATACACACTATGACAAACCTTTGGCTGTCCTGAAGTGGATGGGCTCAGACAGCGGACCAACTCCTTTAGCATTCTTGGCCTGAATCCTGAAGTAGTAAACCGTGTCAAGGTTCAGGTCGACGACCTGATGGGTCAGCCGGTCGCCGCTGATTGCCTCCATCACCCAGTCATCTATCGGCATGTTCTTATCCAGTGTGTAGTACAGGATGTAACCTGTCGGACAAGAAGCCAAACGATTGACAGGTTTGAAAACAAGATCATGTTCTTATGCAGCATGCCGTGTGAGGCGATTTCTTCAGACAGGAATATATAAAAAGTCAGAAGAGCTTAAAAAACATCAGCATGTTCTTCTGTTTGTAGGAAAAATGTTAAATGTGTTTGGCAAAAAGATTCAACTCATTCTCAATGTAACATGCTGAATGAAAATTTCCCATATTTGTATTTAAGGTGTGATATCAGATTTGGGTCTGCGAGAAAAATACAGTTGTAATATAAGCCTAGAGAGTGTATGACAGAAGTTTTATTACAGAATAAAGACAGACAGACATTTAGTGGTAAATGTGGTATGTATGGAATTTAAGAAAAGACGGAATTAGACAGAAAGTATAAAAACATGTGTGTTGTGCTGCACTGTGCTGTTATCCCTGCAGGGAGCATTTGAATCGTCCTCTGGGACGCTACAGGAGCAGCAGAGCTTGTTAAAACATACAGGTTTACAGCCGAGCTGATCGCCCAGAGGAAGAGAGAGAACAATAGAAAAAAGTGTGTGTGTGTATGTGTGTGTGTGTTGAATACACCGGATACTCTGGATACACAAAGCCACGACTGAATTCTTGTACTTTCAAACACTGTTATTAATGTAAGAAATAAATGTTTTGTTCTACTTTAAGAAATCTGACAGATAATTACTTTATTAACTGAACAGTAATCAGCAGGTTCATTGAAAATCAAAATAACTGTTACCTCTGATGAATAGAGAGTGTGACTGTGAATTTTGTATACCCGGTGATTTGGTGCGTTTGAGTAATCACTCACCTGTGATTCGCCCGTTAGCCTCCATTGGTGGTTGCCAGCTGATTAAAATGGCGCGGGGTCGTCCCTCACGACTGATCACTGTCAAATCTTTGGGAGCTGAGCTAGGAGCTGTCCATTAATGCATAATCAGGAAGAAGAGGAGAAAAAAGCAGTGTTAAAGATGGTAGAATGAGATGAGAGTGTGATCGGCTTCCGTTCCTGCATATCAGTGTTCTGAGATTCATTAATTTAATCACAAGATTATTTGCTGATATCTAGCAATCATGAGTTGATGGCATACTGTAGTTGCAGGTAACCAGTGCTACTAAGTCTCATGCTTTGGTCAGAGACACCCACTTTCAGACTCTGTCTTTCCTGCATTCTGCCCAAACAAATCTGGAACCAAATAAGAGAACTCCCTAAAGTCACTTACTGATTTAAGATATATGGTGGTTAGGTTATATAGGCTGTCTTTACACATACAACATCTGTGCTAGTTTTTCTCTATATTACAGCAACTACATTGGTCTATAAACATAACAGCCCACAGGAAAAGCTATTTTTGTGGCTTCAATTGGCAGAAGGGGACACAAACACACACACTTCTCAAAATGAAAAAAGCATCTTTCATTTATGTTGTGAACTCTACAGTTTCACAGTGTACTGTTTCTGTCCATTTAAATACAAGTCCATTGCAACTAATGCAAGTAACAGAAGACTTCTGTATTTTGGGGAATAAACTTAGTTATGTTCTTGCAGAGACTAGAGAAGATAAATCTGCTTCATGTCTGTCCATTAAGTATGAGGCTATATAGCTTAGAGTCTATTAGTTTATCTTAGCATGAAGACTGAAAGTAGGGGGAAACAGCTAGCCTCCAAACTTAAAACGAAACTAAGAATCCAATGTTAGGAGCTCGATGAGGCTGTACTTAGGTGCACTGGTTTGACCTAAATGTCTACATGCTGACTTGGTAACGGAGTCCTGTTTCTGTGCCACTAATAAGTAATGACTACGGAATATTATTCTGATTTATGATTATGCTTCTGCTAATGTGCTCTTGGGCTGTTAGCTTCCAATGATTAACATAAATGCTATGCTCTACAGTAACCTCCCCAGGTGAATTTTGTTTATAGTGTCCATGATTTTCTTTCTCAGTCAGATAGTCTCTGTTTTTCTTTCCATAAGTTCTAGAAGCCTTCATATCTTTGCCAATGATAAAAACATACCTAGTCGTTGGATGTAAGTCTTTATGAATGTGGGTTCTCACAATAGTTTATATTGTATGTGGGTTTGGTGTGACTTTCTTGAGTTCCAGTAATCTGTTGTGTTTGAACTTGAGATTTGTGCAGAGGATAATTTCCATCACTTTCCTGAACTGCCCTGTTGCATCACTCCTGTTGGGAGAATGTCAAGCACTAAACCTCACAGCAGGGACTCAGGATTTTTTCTACTCAACTGTCACAATTAAAACTAAGTGGCAGCCGCAGCGACTTCGTGTGTTTCCTGGTTATACGTATATGCAATTAATGACAATTATTTTAAGTTTCACACCAGGGCAAGTCTCAGCGTTTAATGAAACCACTTGTTAAAAGTGACACAATGTGCTGGAGGAAATTAAAAGTTCCAGCTGAGCGTTGACATTTTGTACTGTACACTGTGCCTATACCTGTCGGGGAAAGTAGCGGTTCCAGCACTCAATACTGAAATAATTACAGCTATATACAATTTATAATCAATGCTACTGAGTGGTTGACTACTCTGCCTGATCTGCATCACCAAAAGAATAATTTTAGGATTTTTTGGGATTCAAATGAGACATCAACCTCTTCCAAAAACAGTGAACTTAAATCTCACAAAATTATTGTTCGCCCCACACCCCACAGAGGGTTGTTCAAGTACTCTGACTGATTTGACAGATTGGAAGTGGGCAGAGCTATGTTGGGAATTGATGCAATTGCAAGGCCGTACCCTAAACCTTCAAATTAAGAGTCATTAGTGACAAGTTTATTTTGAAAGGTGGATGTTAATGGGTAGTTTTTATTTCTAAGCCCATGACCTGCAGGGTCCCTCAGGGTAACATCATGGAACAATTATTCTTTTAATTATAAATGATTGAAAACCTGCCCTCTTATGTGATTGTTGCATTGAAAACATCACATAAAGATAAAATTGAAATAGAGAATAATTTTATCACTGAGCTGTAGAATATTGAAATGTGGCTCTCTGACAGCTAACTATCAGTCCCGCCAGTAAGGATGTCAGATCACATGTAAGTAATTTTGGAGGACATTATGTCATTTAATTTGGAGGACTTGTAGGTACTTTAAAATATCAGCTCCCTCAGGAGGACATGGTGCTGGAACAACCCAGCAAAACTTGTCTAAAGACTCAATTCTTGCCCGGCACAGCAGCACAGCATGATATGCAGCATTATAAACTCTTGTTGGGACCTTAGTTTAAATCCATTTTGACTGTGCTGACACCTCACAACTCATCAAAAGCAAGCTTCAGATTGCTCAGAAGTAGTGTTCAGCCACAACGGCTCAATCAGCTTTTCAATGGTGTTGGCTGGCAGATCAAGAGTGAGATTGCGTTACAATGGAAAGGGTCAGTAACTTTTTGCTAACATGTTTCCAGGGAGCAGGAAAATCCACAGCACCTGTCCAGTAGATGTTATTTTGCTCAGTGTTTAAATGGGGTGAAATCACAATTTCGCTGACTGTCTCTGGTGAGAGGTAAATACAAACATATAATATAATGTCACTCAGCTGGTGTCTTTTAGACTCAGTGGGTGATTATTTCTAATAGTAAAGCAGAGGTGTTATGAACTGCTGTAAAGGCTGTTTTCAGTGTTTTGTGTGTCCAGACTGGTGGATGACTGCAGGGAATGAGTGGACTCAGTCCGTCTGCTCGCTATGAATGTCAATGTATTCCAGCAGGCCCCGGGGAGCCAGCAGGGGTAATGCTGTTCACACTTAATTGGATGACAAATCCGACAAACATGATTGTAAACATCCTGAAAGGGATACCTTGACATTTTGTCTGTGGTTGGATTTCATTGTTGCAGACAGTTGTCGTGTTATTGCAGGGGAGAGTGGGGGAGTTTCACCACAACACCTCACTGAACCAAAATATGAGTTCTGTGTATTGTTTAACACCTTATTAAAAGTGATTACTGTTCAGCATGGGAAAGAAAATAAAAAAAAGTTCGGCACCCATATTGTTTCGGTGAACCTATGTTGCTTGAACCTGACCTCATTCAGTTTATCCCTGTTTTTCCCAGAATTACTTTAAAATCCCCAAGAGAAATGCTGAACTTTTTACATTCCGTTGGGTGTTTTAGCTGTTGGTGAAAAACAAGATAGAGGAAAAGTATATTAGAATTGAAAAAAACTAAATGAACCATCCACTTATTTTTAAACTCTAAGACTAAACACAATCTTGAGTGTAAAAGTTAATCTTTGAACAGTAGTTTTGACAAGAAAATACTTACCTCAAACTCCACTTAATGATGGAGCTATTAGCTACAAAGTAAAGTCCAATTGTATTCATACAAGCGTACAGTATGACCAAACCAAACAAAATTTGCTGCTGCCTCCTTCAGCACCCCACCCTATGATTGCTGTTTTAAATCATATATAATCTATCTGCACCTGATTCTGTACCATTATATGTTTGAGGGGATTTGTTGTACAACAGAACCCTCATAGAGTTAGAGCTAGGGCTAGAGGATGTGTTAAGCCAATGGGGCCCTCACAAGAATAGAAATAAAAATATAAGTGTGTGTCCATGACAGACATACCTGCTTCATATGTTGTGGCGTGCGCTGTCATACTCCATGTGCTGGACTTGCGGCCTTTGGTTACCATGACAGCAAACTCATACATGGTGTTTGGTTTGAGGCCTGTAACAGTGTGGCTGAGTGCTGTGGTGTCTGCGGACTGGACACACAACACATTTGTAGAATTAAGATGTTTCTAGAATAAAACTGAGGGAAAAGGTAAAGTTGTTTGTCAAGAAACAAGAGTTAAACTACTGTTACAATACAATACACACACACACACACACACACACACACACAGTATATATGTACGTATATGTCCTCATATTTCCTGCCTGTTTGTGGGGACAGTCAGCCTGTCCTTGTGTTTGTACTTTTTATTATTTATTTCTATTACTTTGACATCAGTAAATATTAACAAACCCCAGTGACTGCATTAACTCTGTTTTCACTTTAAGACCAGACTCCTGTTTGTCCTTGTGGCACCAAGAAAATGTCTCATTTTCAGAATCTGATGGAAAGAAAAGGAGAAAGACTTCTCTCACTCTCTCCCTTCATCTGTGCTTTATTAAGGTGAGCAGACTGTCTGCCCTTGTATAGATTTCCTATTTCCAGTGTTTTTGAAGCAGAGTTCAGATTATTGTCAAAGTTTTTTCTGAAGTTTTGTTAAAGGAAAAGATGTCTTACCAGGTAAACAGAGGAACATGACAAGATCATTGAATCAAATTTATTCCAGGTTATCTTGGACTACAAGATTTTTATGAGTGCACTGCCAAACAATCTAAGCTTTTTCTGGCCATGATTATTTCTAAAGATATTTCTTGATCAGTAAACACATACAGAGTTCAGTTTTCCTCCAGTGTGTTTTCTGCTCAGATCGCTCTAACACTGGTTGGTGAAACTTATTGATCCTCCATGATTACCATTGTGCTCCCTTTAGTTTTGTTGGAAAGCCGTTTAATACATAGCAGCTAAGGAAGGGAAACCTTCTTTAAATGAGCGAGTAGCACACAAGGTGGCAGGTATGACAATTAAACTCCATCAGCTGGTAATCAAATAGCTGCAGGTGGTGGAGCTGATTTGGTAACTTTTTGTTGTTCAGAACGAGTAATAAGGTGACCTAGAACAGAGGGAGGGGGACATAATAAAAAACATGCAAACACTTAAGCATTTTACTGCAGACAAACTATAATTTAATCGTCTGACAGCTTGTAAGAGAACTGAGGTGTGACAAAGTAGCAGCTCCGCAAGTTATAAGTAAGTTTCAGGTCTTATGAAGGCCCAAGTCAGGACCAGCAGTCAAGACAGCTGAGTCCCCAGTAAAACCTGCAATCAAGTCAGATAAGCCACAGTTTAAGTCCAAAGTCAAGGCTAACAAGTCAAGTCTCAAATCCTTAAGAGGTCATTATTTGGTATGTCCCAAGTTAAGGAATGTAAGTTCTGAGTTAAGTCCCAAGTGAAGATCAACAAGTTTCAAGTCGAGCCCCAAATCAATATAGGTAAAACCCAAGTGAAGTACCAAGTCAAGTCCAAGTTTCTAGTCTGCACAATCAAACACACCTATAACTCCTGATCGTACAAGGTGATGTCTGCTCAGACTAACTCTGAATCTATTACCTGGACAATTAGGTGTTAATTTGCTGCACACTTTTTTTATAACATGATGCATAAACTTCAAGTTTTTGGGAGCATATCAAGCCATTACAGACGAAAATCCCAGTGAAGTCATGGGTCATTGGTGTTACAGTCAAACTCTAACTGTAAGTCATCTTTGTCAAGCCAAGTCTAAAGTCACAGATTTATGACTTGAGTCTGACCCATGTCTAAGTCAGGTCAACACCTCTGGCAGAGATAATATTAAACTAAGAATCAATGTAGCGCAGCTCTACATGAATGTCAGATCGATTGTCTGTGTTTACCTTGTACTTTCCACTGGTGGAGTAGCTGGTCTTCCACTTGACAGAGTAATACCGGACCTCAGATGCCTTCTGGTTCTTGGTCATGGAGTTGTCGGCCCAGGAGACTCGAACGGAATCCGAGGACAGAGCCACAGCTTGGACTCCTACCGGGGGGATCATGGGAGTGCTGGTGTCTGGCATGGGAGTGGGGTATTTATCAAAGAGGTGGAAGAGGTCATCCTCAGATGGGTCTATGGGGTCTGAGCGGTTAACGGTAACCATGGTGTTTGGGAATAATTAATGAAATCATACAGTGTAATGAATATGTGATAATGAAGGTTTATATGGAGCCATGAATGATAGAAGCATATATTCAGATTAAGGTTGGATTGTGCAACATAATGAATACATAAGATAGCATGCAAGTTTGAAAATGTAATGCAACGGACAGCCATATTCATTTGAGAAGAGGGAAATATGAGCGGGAGGAGTGGATGGATGAGGAAGTGAAAAAAATAGAGAAAAAAGAGGAGAGAAAAAGATAGTGAGTAAGAAGACAGTAAGAGACAAAAGACTCTAAACAGGAAGTGTAGCCACAGATCCGCAGAAGGGTGGGGCTTAAAACACAAAACGAAGCAGAGTGAAACTGGTTTAAATCCAACACTTGAGGGTCTAAAAACATGAAAAGTTTTTTATTACTTAAAACTAAGAATGGTTTCCTCTTCCTCTGTAGTGCACCACTACATCAATTGTTTTTTGGAAACTACTGTTTGTGCAGCAGTATTTTAAGACCCATATTTATTTAAGTTTTATAGTTAAGCAACAGTTAAGCATCTAATGCATCTAACATCTAAATTCCCCAAAACAAAATGTCTACCTGCAAGTGACAAAGTCCTCCAGTGGCTGTAGTAACTATGACCGGAGCAAAGGAGGAGGTCAGGTTACATTGTTAGCCTATATAGCAACAAAGCCCACATAGAGAGGAGGTCGGGATGGACGAAACATAGACTTTAGACTTCAATACAGGATTAACTGATTGTTTGAGAGTTTTGGAGATACAAGCTTTTTACCCCGCATAATATTGTTTTTTCAGCCATTATGTCAAATCACAGTCTTGGCTTGTAAAAATTTTAACAAATGAAACCCATCTGTGTGGATCTGTGGCTCCAGACGATCAAAGATGTTGTCTTCAGGTGCTTTCATAAACACTATACATTTCAGCATGTTTTAGTAAAGTAAATAAACAGGATCATGGGAATATATGTGAGATTCAAATTTTAGGTTTGCGTTTACATGTTAATAATGAATTGTTCCACTGTGTATGAAAATAAACAAAGAGTAATTGCTGACATACAGCGCCTGAACACTTCACAGGAGGCATAAATATGTTTTCAGAACCCGGAAGTTCAGGCTGGAGAAGCACCTGAAGGCAACAGAACATGAAATACATGATAACAGATGCTAATAGAGAGCTGGAATGAACAGAGTTGAACACACTGAACTGAGGAATAAAATATTGAAGCCAGTTTGCTGATTCCAGCTCAGTATCCTCTGATCTACTGACAGGCAAACCTACTGGAAGCTGAAACACAGTTAGTGACACAGATAAATAAAAATATCAAATAAATACACATCAACTCTGAAGCTAAGAGCACTGTCATCTGGTTCACTGAAAAGTCACTGACATGAATTTCAACTGAGTCCCTATTTTTGGTCTTACGCATTTGATAAGTAAAACAGCCTGCAGGGCAGCTAGAGATGCAGATTTTTAATGCAGGAAAATCTCTGTGAGGTTCGTTACTCATTACTTAATGTTTCTGATCAAGATTACATGAAGGTAGGAAAATGGAATAAAAAAGAAAATATACCACAACTAAATAAGTAAAAACATCTAGTCAGTGAAAAAGAACAATAGAATAGAATAATGCAGTACAACAGGAATAATGAATGGCAAAATCTACAAATATTAAATACAATGTTAAGAATAAATCTGAGAAGAAGGACAGCAGAAGTCAAGACAGGTTCTGTTCTCACTCATTTCTAGAAAACTGAGCAGAGGAAGCCAGAGGAAGCTGATCTCTGTCTGTCTCTCTGCGAAAGAAAATAGGGTTTTAACATCTATTTTTATCTCAGTGCCTTTAAACACACAGACAGACACATGCACACACAGATTTTGTAAGTGTAACTGGAACAAATCATCTTTGAATCTAGAGCTGAACAGACCGCTCAGCCTCCTCAGGCTCCACATCATTAGTCTTAGGCACTTTAGATTCATTTAGAATTTAGAATATTTAGATTCTTATCCATCAGCAGGGCCATCTTGGAGGCATCTGATCAGTCACAAATTCATTCTACAGCAGGACAACAAGCCCAAATATAAAGCCAGAGTCATAAAGAACTATCTTCAGAGACAAGAAGAACAAGGAGTCAACAGATGGGGCACCATTTCAGGAGAGGTTATTTCAGAGGGTGAGAGCAAACAACCTATATGGTCATTTTGGTTGAAACAACCTTTACCTGTCAGGTATCTTGAAAAACTGTGTATAGGTTTACCAAGGAGAACTGGTCCTGTTTTAAATGCAGTCTTTTGCACAGTAGTGTGTGTCAAAACTAGATTGAGATCTGACATCTCAGACCGGTTCAAAGGTTTAACTAGGTTCGGTGTTGTGCTTATGAACATCTGTTTCCCCAGTTATAGAGACAATAAACATTTGTCACAGCAGATGTTTTAGCACATCATAGCAGGAAATGTAAAGGTGTGACAGATAACATAAAAAATGATATGCTAGCTCACTGTTACGACTTACTAGGACACACAATGGAACTGAGCCAACGTTGATGGAATTTCTTTGCTTTTACTGTCATCACAAGTCAAAATGTCTGCTGTGAAAAAGATCAGTTGACCAATCTGAGTTCAGTGGGTTGAATTAAAAATGGGGACATCCTCTTCCTACAAACAAGTATTTGGACAGTTACACATTATTTTTCTTCAAGCTCTGTGCTTTAGCACCTTCAATTTGAAATAAAATGATGGACACTACCTTAACATGCTAAGTTTTAGCTTTAATTTGAATAGGTTTACATCAATAATGTGTGTGAGCAATTATAGCAATTTAATGCAAAGTTTCAGGAAAGGTACACAGCCTCTACACACTTGATGTGACATAAACAGGACAGTAAGTGGGTTTGAAGTTGTCAAAATTAAAACCACAACACCAGAATATACTTAACTAAAAACTGTCTAATCACGAAGTGACATGCATGCTTGAATTTTAAATTGAATTTAAAAAATGAAAAATAGAAAAATAGAAAATGAAAATTCCAATTTTATAAAACTGTATTTTTCAGTTTGTTAGATCAATGTATGATTATGATTTTGGACTCTTTTTTTTTTCTTTTTTCAGTTCTTCCCGTCCATGGAAAATTGGATAGACAGATGGAAAATCAGAATACTTTTAATTATATCCATATCTTGGGTGACTTGAAAGGGCGGGATCTAAGTGCCTGGCTCAGTTCACATCTGATTGGCTAGAGAGGCAACCCAACATCTTGTCTGCTTAAACAGACTACTGATGTCGGTGTACTTTATTCCTACTACATGCCCACAGGGTATAGTCGCTAACTAAACTGTCTATTTCTGGGGTTCTAAAGAGATCCGTAAACACACATGGAGTTCTTTAGAGATAAACAGAGAATTCCAGATGTGGCTGCTGTTTTGACATGGGGGGATGTGTTTGCATACCTAATTAACACTTTCAGGTGCAGCTGCTAGCACCAGAATAAAACAGAGACAACCCCCAATCCAGATTATTGAAATTAGCCTATCATTATAACATTGGTTGGCCTCCATCAAAGCCATGCATGAGGAACTCCCGATATAAATGTCTATATTTTGCATTAATGTTTTGCGTGTGTAAATGTGTTTGCATAAATTTTCTGTTTGGTCATCCAGATGTTTTGGTCATCCTGCTCCCTGACTGTGAAACTGTCCCCTGCAGATCGTTTTATCTGACCTCAGGACATCAGCACTCATTTGCAATAAACACTCAGCATTAAAACTGTCTTTAAAAACCTTTTTCAATAAAACTCTGCCCAGATCACCTCATTGTGTTTGACAGTATTATACAGTGACAAATAGTGATTGCTGGTAAAGACTGAAAGGAAACCGACATCAGTGTATTGTAGTTACACATAGCTGCAAAGACAATCAATCCTTGGTCCCTTTCTTAGAATTTTATAGTGAGGCTCTAATTGAAAACAATTGCCACAACATCTGTAGAACTTCTTTGATCGGTGCAGAGCTTAGGTTTGTGTAGACTACATCAGATGAATCAACAGTATCAGGCAGAGCCTTTGTTTCAGCACAGAGTGAAATGACTGTACGCCTCCAGTCTCTCTCCTTTGCCTTTGCATTAATCCTGACAGAAGATCAACACTTCTAAGGCTATTCCACAAGCAGCTGTGGCTTTATACATATGGGAAGAAGTAAAATCAAAAGAACTTTTAAGTATTCAGTTTACACTAGAGTATGTGGTATCGTGGTGGGTGTTACAAGCAAGAAAAGGTGGAAAAAGTATTTCAATTTTTTTTACTTCAGTAAATGCAGCAGTAGTGAACCGAAAAACCTCTATTACAAGTAAAAGTCCTGAATTCAAACCCTTACTTAAGTAAGAGGATGTACGTTTTGTCAGCAAAATGTGATTCAAGTATTAAAAGTGAAAGTAATCATAATGCAGAACAATGGTACTTGTCAGTATTTTAATATTATATATTAATTTTCTATGTTATTATTACTGCTGCATTGATGTGCATGTTGCATTAAACTGCTGTAGTTGTTAGTGTTTTGCTAATTTAAACCTTAAATGCATAGGCTACTTCTGGTCTTAAGTGACCCGGGACACCCTGTCTAATTTATTCATTTTGTTTAAGCACTGAAGTCATTTTTCATTTGTTTTTAGTAGTGCTCTGGTGTCAAAATGTCAAAAAATGATAAAAAACATTGTTTTTCTAATGTGTTTTTCTAAAAAGTGTATGGGGTCCTGTGCTGTCTCAGTGTTACTATGAATAATTGCAATTTTATTTGTAAGGGAGATTACTGATGATGAGGGATTAGACACATGCTGAGCCAGGTGTTTAGATCCTGCCCTCTCAAGTAAACCAATGCATGACTAGAAATAAAAGCACTCTGACATTCAAATTTTCTATTTTCCATCCAACATTCCATAGATCTCCATAAGAAATTATTTCTGATATTTCAGATGTCACTTTCAGTTTTACCTCCAAATAAAGTGGTTTAGATCATCTGGACTAACTAGTTTCAAACCTGTTGTTTCTGTCCCAGATCACACTTATAATAATATGTTATGTTTAAGATCAGGGAAAGATTGTAGTTAAGGCAATTAAACTATGGTTAAGGCTACATACAGAGTACACTACTACCTGCACTGGTACTTGAAGGCAGTACTTGGTAAATTGAGGTATAGAATAATCAAAAATGAACTTCGGCCACATCAGTGATGCTGGAGAGTGAGTAGTGGTAATTTTAGTTTTAATAACCTGATCCATTAATCCATTATTATCGTAGGTATTAGTTTCACTGGTTTACTGGCTTGTTCATCAATTTTTTAGTGTTTCTGAATTGGCAGGGTGTTATATGTTGTATTTGTGTTCTTGAATTGGTGAATGTGTTTCTTAATTTGTGTATGTCTTCTTTATTTGTATTATTCCTTTTAAATGCTTTGTTTGTGTTGTCAAAGTGGAAGATAGCTTTTCTTCATTTGCTTTTTCTTTTATCTAATTGCTTGTGTTTTCTTGAAATGCTGCGTATTTCTCTCTTTTGGCCACTGATTGCATTAATAATGAACATGCAGCATTGTGGTCTTGACTTTTCAGGGTGGAAACTACAGCCTCGTGAGTTAATGTGACGGCAGCATCACTTCTGACAGATGAAGCAGGTTCGTCCTGTTGTGTCTGCAGTCTAAACCAGACCACTGAGAGAATCAACACTGACATCTAATGTGCTGCTGTTGAAGAGAGATGTACAGCTGCAGGCCAACATGGAGAGAGAGACTGATGAGAGAGAAAAAGAGAGAGAGAGAGATTGATGAAGGAGGTGTGTGGAGCTGCGGGGCAAGCTGCAGCAGGGCGGTGTCGTGGTTAAACTGGTCGTCCAGCATCACAATTAAGCTCTGCTCAGGACAGAATACAAATGAGGACACAGGACACGCCTCCTCCTCCTCCTCCTCCCCCTCCTCCTCCACCACACCTCTCCCTCTACTGTCTCCCCTCCCTTCACCATCTTACATCCCTCCTCCATTTGCTCTCTTTTCTCCATCCTTCCCACATTTTTCTGCACTCCCTCTTTCTTTTCCACTCTCTCCGATCCTCCATATCTTTTTTCCTCCTGCACTCACTTACTGTACCCCTGATACCTTCCTCCTTTCTTCCTCTAACCTTCAATTCATCCCTCTTTACTCCCTCACACTTCCTCTATGCCTGTCTTCCTCCTCCTCCTCCTCCCTCCACCCTTACATACTGGTCTTATCCCTTCCCTCGTCTCCCTCTCCCTCTCTCTCTCTGCGGTCCTCTAGTGGTTGATTAAATGGGAGTTTGGCGGTTGGTTGAGGATCAGCTCTGTCTCTGCATAGTGCAGGCGACGAGGCGAGGACGAGGCAGTCTATTAACGAGGAGCCCACCGTTAACGAGCCATTTTTTAAAGCTCTCATTAAAAAAAAACTCCAGCAGCCTGCCACCATGAAGTGATGGGAGAATTCAGCTTTTCCTAGCATGACAAGACAGAAAGAGTGGTATGTGTGTCACTGTTGATGACCTTGTCTCAGGTTATCAACTCTTGACTGTCACACTACAACTCCATGTATGTCTCTAGAGAGCTCAGATTAGTTTACATATCTCTACAGAGCTCTAGATGTGTTTGAGAATCTCTTTAAAATTCCAGACAAGTCCAGGCATACCTTTTCAATCCATGTGTCTATTTAGTGTATATTTGTATGCCAGTGCAGATGTGTAGATGTACTGCTATAGAACCCCAGATATGCGTATCTATTTCTACAGAACGCCAGATGTGTTTACATATCGCAACAGCCCTCCAGATGTGACTATGCATTTCTATAGAACCCCAGATGTGTTGACATGTTTCTGCAGAACTCCACATTAACATACACTGACCACAATATGAAAACCACTGACAGGAGAAATGAATAACACTGATCATCTTATTACAATGCCACGTTGTGCTGGGAGACCTGGCACTCGTTTGGATGTTACTTTTACACATACAACACACCTAAACGATATTGTGGATCAAGTACACCCCCCATAACAACTGCACTTACTGTAAGGCAGTAACCTCCCCCTGCAAGACAATGTGCCCCGTCACACTGCAAAAACTGCTCAGAAATGGCTCGACGAACACAACAAAAAGATCAAGGCATTGACCCAGCCTCCAATCTCTCAAGATCCCAATCTAACTGAGCCTTTCTGTGGGATGATAAAAATAAGCCACATCCATGGAAGACCCCACAACCCACAGGATCCACTTCCAATGTCCCAGCGTCAGACATCACAGGACACCCCCATTGGTCCAAAGTATGAGAGAAATAATAATATGAGGCAGGTGGTTTTAATGTTGTTTCAATTTCTGTGAAAAGATCAGTTGTGTCTGTGTATTGAACCCCCTGTATTTAAACAGTAGGCCTCTGTTTTGATACTTGTTCAGTCAGATTTTCTAGAGATAGATATCCATTTTAGTCCAGTAACTATCACCAACCCTGTTGACTTCACACATCCACAGGTTTACTTGCCAAACGCTTCACTAATTCCTAAAATACCTTACTACTATACAAAAAATACCCTGTAAAATCCATTTATATTTGTTGCCAGTTGTCCAACATGAGTTGTCTTTATGTTGTCTTCAAGTATTTTACTCAATGGACCATGTTTCCTGATCTTTATAGAACTCTGCGCTTCTCTTTACCAAGATGCCACGACGGGGGTGGCTCAGTTCATTCTAAAATGAACAACGAGTGATCTGGCAGAGCCTTTATCGAGCTGATATTGTGTAGTCTGATCCCTTTGATGTTCAGTATGAACATGGAACCTTACAAGGTGTTTCAGCAGAACACCAACTGTAGAAGATTAATAAATCATTGTGCTTATAGGAGTCTCAGTCTTCTTTGTTCTTTCTTTCTTAATCCCATGTCTCTCCTCCTGTCTCCTCTTCTCCACTGACATGCCCTCCGTCTCATTCTTTTCTGCCTCCCTCCTCTTTCCATGAGCTTTCATTAAAGTCCATCAAATGTCTCTCTTTCTCCCTCTGTCCTCTTCCTTTCCTGACTAGCTGTTTCTTTTTCTGGAATCCGTATCCAACCCTCATCTCCCCTCTTTTGCACTTCTTCATTTCTCCTTCCTCTCTTAAAATAACCTCCATCAAAGACAACAAGTGTCAGTTAAAAATAATTTTAGTTTGAAAAGTTTTGCCATGAAAACATCCTGTAATGATGGTTAAAAAACTGTGGTGAACTAAATGGTCTCTGCTGCGGGTTGTTCCTGTGACTATCATCCCATGATGAGGGTTGAAAAACCTCAGAAATGTGGCGTTTTTATGAGAGTAATAAAGGATTTATGTCAGCTGCAGGCTGCTGGGTGAGCAGCGGAGGGTCGGCTGTTTAATTCATAAGATGAAACTTGGCTGAGAGTTGGATGTGTTTCATTTATCTCACTTCTACAGCTCATAGTCTGCAGGAAGAGCTAATGAGTCACACACACGCGCACACACACACACATACAGGAACCGCAATGAGTGTAACCCATCATACACAGACCATAGGCTATATTCACATTTACCTACAGTTCATATGTGTAACACACACATATGGACTGTGACTGATGTGTGAACAGTTTCCTCAGTATAAATATTTCAGGACTCAGTGCTGCTGGATTCAGACTGAGGCCAAACTGTTAGCGTAACTTTAAAATCTTAATCAAAGCTTCAACTACAAACTTTTTCACGTCCTTACAATTATAAACTCACATACAACTGGGAGAGACAATACACACAGTACTCTAGCACATCCACACTGCTCAGCCAGCCACAACATTAAAACCTTTAACTGGTTTTAAATAATACTGCTACTGCTAAGCATCCTGCTACCAATAAAGGTGCCGCTTAAGCTACTGCTGCTACCACTGTTGCAACCCAGCACCTAATATTGCTACTGCTTCTTTTATTGCTATGTACTTACAAAACACTAATATGTTGAGGACAACTGCTACATCAACTGGTAATACTGTTAATAGGGCTACTGCTACCACTGCTACTAGTAGCGTAACTGCTACTATACTACTGCTAATAATAATAATAATGCTCCTTCTATTTCTAGTACTGCTTTTTGACCTAATCCTTCTTCTGCTAATATTAATGTTATGATCCCTATCACTAATACTTCTACTACAAGTAGCCTACAGCTGATAATACTGCTGCCAGTATAAGCACAACTGACGATGCTGCACATTACACTTTTCAGTTTTATATACTGACATTGACACAACCTTCTGGGCTGATATGGAACATGTTATTACATCTGCTACATGTCACACTGTTGTATGTGAACACATCACCACTATACTGTAAACACAGATTACTGTGATTACTATCAGTGTCTTGTGTATGATCCTACCTGTCAGAGATCGAGTGACGGCACTCTCATACAGAGGAACTCCCTCTCCAGCATTATTGAATGCCTTCAGGGAAATCACATAGTGCGAGCTTGGCTCTGAGAGAGAGAGAGAGTGAGAGAGAGGGAGGGAGAGAAAGACAGTGATTTAAAATTATATTAAGTAATATTAAGTAAATACAACAGTACAGTACATTATCATTTGAATATGTAACCTTTCCCACTTTGATAGTGAAATGGCAAAAGTTGTTTCCTCCAAGTATTTAGGATTTGACTTCTTTTTTTTTTCAGTCCTGACCTCACTTTATCACACAAAGACAGCAGATGACTAAAGATGTATGAACTGGTTGTCATGCAGCGGCTCGTCCTGCCATCGCTCGTCACTCTTGATGTGATGATGCTGCATGTTCTCTCCTTGTGGCGTCAAACGCTCACATCAGTTAAACAAACACGCCTGCTCCGCTCCCCAGACGCCTCGCCACATGAATTAATGATCACCATGAATTATAAATGTCGGGTACATATGTGCACTCGCTCCCATGTGTGCATGCAACACGATAGCTGGATTTTATTTTTTCATTACTACTCTATTATGAGACCTGAGACAGGAATTTTCATCTGCTTATGAAAATTCACCCAATTTGTTATTGTCTTCTTTGGCATGCAAATTGCTTGTTGTGGTCGCTGGAGAGGATGTTTTCTCTTTTTCAACCTCTCACAATTAGATTTCCACCTCAAGCAGCTTTCTTATTAAATTCCTTTAAATTATTGATTGTAATTAAATGGGGGATTTCATCATCATAATGAATTAATGGAACAGGGGAGCTCTGTGTCAATATTGGCACTTTGTAGGGTGAGGCATGCTGGGTATTTTTTAGATTCAATAAGTTAAAACGTGAGCACCTCCAGCAACAAATAAAAAGATTCAATATTTCTCCACCAGAATTTAATTCTGGTCAGAGTGAAGAGGGCTTTGAATTAGAAAATATGACACAGTGGAGCAGCTAGCTAGGTAAATAAAATCCAAATAATCATAAAACTTTCTTTTGGTCACAGTGACCTTTTGACCTTTGACAACCAAATTTTAATCTTGGCAGTTGCCAGCGTGGAGGCATGATAACCAAAAGCAAACCCAAATCTGATGTGAGCTTGATACGTGACACAACAAAATGACCCAAACTCGACTTGAGTCTGTCCATCACTGACTGACAGGCAGTTTTATTTTATCTTCTGAGGTGTCTAGAAGCCACTGTGAAACTTCTCTAACATCTGCTTAAGTAATGCCTGAATTATCTAAATGACCTAAAAGACTAGAGTCCATTGATATGTTACATATTAATATTCATCTCATTGTTCCTAGTACAAACATTTTGTGACTGTACGACACTAGTGAAGAGTGGGTTGTAAGAACTGAAAGCTATAATAAACAAAACACAATTACTTTGTTTCAGCACAGTCAGTGTCTGGAAAGCTGGTAAAATGATGCTTATCCATCAGAGGCGTGTCCCAGGGTAGCCTACCTAGCAAGTGATACTTTTGCTAATGTAAGTGCAGCAGATCAGTTGACCACTGTACAATCAATTTAAGTTACTAACTTTTTTTCTCTTTTTTTTGTCTTAAGTAAAGCAGTAATGCAACATAAATTAGACTTTGTTAGCTAGCTAGCTAGCTAGCTACTCCCCTTGCTTCCTTTGCTTGTGCTAAGATAGGCTAAACACCTTTTGGACCTGCTTCTGCACCGAAGACATAAAGATGGAACTAATCCTCATCTTCTCATTTAACTCTGGAAATTAGGATCTGTGGTTGTCCACTGGTTCTGTTTCCTACACATCCCCCCACCGTCCTCACCCAGGTTTTCGATGGAGTAGTATCTCTGCTTGCTGTCCACCCTAACTGTCTCGGCATAGGGACTTCCCACTCCATAGCCAATGATGTAACCCCGGACCAGGATGTTGGGGCTGAGGGGTGGTGTCCATGACATGATGATGCTGTTGGGCAGCGGCCTGACATGTAGAGAGCTGGGCTGGTCAGGTACCTGACTCTCTGCAAAAACACAAACAATGTAACATTACAACAAAGAAGAAGATAATAGGGTGGTTGTAGTTCTTAGGACTCCTAACCTCAGTATTTCTGTTGTCCTGGCTACATGCTTGGTCTCAACCACCAGCAGTCGAAAGCTAACCCTGTTTGCAGCTGCAGTAGCAGGTATTTAAAGCCCCCTTAGCTAACAGATGCTAACCCTGTTAGCTGTGTATTAAACCCTAATAAGCCCTGACACTTTGTGTTATTCCTCAGCATCAGATTAGATCAGATTAGCGTGCTCTTGGTCCTCGGGGGGGAGACGCTCCATATCCCTTTATTGAGTGATAATCCATTGAAATGAGATTTGCGTCTCCCTCTGTCCCAGCCTGTAAACACAGTTAGCATGGATGTGTTTGTTTTTTATCTCGGGAGCTTCCTGCTGACCAGAGTGTCCTCCTCTGAGCTTCAGCCTGAGGTCAGCTTTTCTAATTATTCTGCTAGAAATTATGGGGTGACAAAACTCAAAGAGCTGGCAGCCCATTTGTTGGTTGTTTTTATTTCTTTCTCTTCATTTTTCTTTCTTTCATTTTTACTTTTTCTTCTGTGAAATAATATGTCCCCTAGATAAACCATTTGCTGACCTCATCATCAAGTCTTGGTATTTGTTTCATTCTAACTTTTGCGAAACTGTCCTCCTGTTAATAACATTTCATGATTCTTCAAGCGTTCAAGGTTACTGTCTTGTATATTTTGGAATATGTCATTTACAGCACCTGATGGTGATGCCAGACACTTTACTGCAACATTGTCCAAGGATTTATTTGAATGTAGGCAGTATGGCTTGTGTGGGCATTTACAATATAAATTGAAAGAAGCAGAGGAAGGGAGAGTTTTATAGGCAACTCTTATATTTGAAGGCAAAAGTAAAGAAGGAAAACCCCTGAGTATCTTTGCTTCACCAATGTTTGCTATAGAAATGGAATTTAATCCTTTCATACCTTTGCTTAGCAAATGTAACTGTGATATCCAAAGTCTGTCTATCTACTGTACCCTGTGATAAACCACCTATTAGATGTCACTGCTTAAAAATGATAGGTGGGGGCCTTAAAGTAAAGAGTTACCTTTTGAATATTATGTTTATTATTTGTTGTCATTTTTGATGATCAACAGCAAATTTCATGGACACGCAACTTACATTACCCTCTTTTCCTTCCCTCTGTCTTCCCATTCTGCCTCCTCCTTTCCAGCCTACCATCCCTTCTCTCCCTGTCCAGCCCTCTCCTCCCTCCCTTCTCCCCTGAGGCGAATCTTGTCTCCATCCATCAATCTTAGACCTTAACTGGTTAAATATTTATGTATGTGTTGGGACACTGAAGGTATTAACATGCTGTTGTACAGATCACTGCTACCACACACACAGTCACTGTGCTTACCATCCAGGTCGTTCTCTGGTGTCTCAGCAGTGTACCAGTCACTGGCTGGACCTGTTCCATTGGCTGTCATGGCTGCTACCTGGAAACTGTACTGACTGCCTTTCTCCAGACCTGGAAAGAGACAACTGACATTTAGTTACTTTAATCATTTATATGCTAACTCTACAGATGTTTGCCTATGCTGCTGCCAGGAGTGTTTTTTTCAACTGTAAATTCCTCATTGAACATTTCTTTGTACCAGTATCCTCAGCGTTGATGGACACAGACAAACAGGAGTGTCCTGAATTACTGCACTATACTTCAGAGTTAAGTGATGGTCAGAGGGTAGAAAGGTTTTCATCTTCTCAACTGACTAATCAGGTTTTCTCTATTTGTAAGATTCATTCTTCTGACTGGCTTTTTCTCTATAGTAACAGCTGAGGTTTCAAGGGTATTGAATTTATAGTCGAAAACTTTTTAAGGACCTGGACCTAATGGTCTTGACTTAAGATTAGACTAGACTAGAAGCTTCTCCACTTATTGAATGTTTCAGAAATGGAATCTGGACACAGTATTATATCCTTAACATTAACCTTTTTGTTTTTCTGTTAGGTTGTGTCAGTTCCACAGAAAGTCTGTGGAAAGTCCACAGAAGGTCATGATCAGATTCCTCCTCCCCTGAGGATGAACCAGTTAGATTTGATCACACAACCTTTCCTGTGGTGCTGCCCTAAGGCAATCCCGCCTCCTAGAAATTAGATTTCCATATGACTGAACTGCAAAAGCGGGGTGGCACAGTGGAGCAGTGGTAGCACAGCAAGAAGGTTATGGGTTCAAGTCCCGGTTCGCCAGGGGCTTTTCTGTGTTGTATGATTGAGGCACTATATTTACTAACAGCAGTGGAGTCACCAGGAGGTGGTTTAGGTGGATAGTAGGAGTACAAAACACATGAGTATCTCACCAGAGATGGTTTAAACACTTTAGTTAAGAATGGAAAATAAAAAATATAAAAACCAAAACATATCATAAAAATGTGCAATAATACTTGATGGCAAATGAAAATAAATTGTATACACATATATATATATATATATATATACACACACACACACACACACACATTACACTGTCATTGTTTTCCTCTATTAATTTTGTTAAATCAGTTATTGTTTTCCAACATGGTGGAAGTATAGAGCCCAGAGAAGTCACATTTTCAGTTTGAACTGACCGACCTTAGCTCTAGTTTTTGCTAAAATAATGAGCCATGAGCCAGCAAGGCTGAACTATCTGGTTTTTATCTGTGTTTTTATTTTATTTTTATTTGGTGAACTGGAGATGTTCTTTTGTAATTTTTAAGTCTACCATGTGGTGTAAACTTAAGAGTAAAATTAAAGTGTTAAGAATAAATATTAAATGTGTTATCCTTTAATCTGCCCAGTGTGGCTGCAATTTTTTATTTTCTATGTTGAAATGCAGTTTTTTATTCTCAGTAAGTAAAAAGGGGTGATTATTGCTGACAGCAAGGCTTGCAGCCAGCGGATCAGATTCAGCACACAGACACAAACACCTGTCACTGGGGAATAAATTCCTGCGCGGGCAGACAGATGAAGATAACCATCAGTGTGAAATAATGAAAAGGAAGATCACTTTCATTCAAATCCTGCAAACCTCAATCTGAAATTATAGCTGGTGGCAGTTAGAATGCAGACACACACACATGCACACACACACACACACACACACACACACACACACACACACACACACAGAGAGACAGGCAAATGCTGAATTATTTTCAATGAAGAAGAAAAAAAACACATGCCACTCACCAACATGCACACATATTTCCAGACACACAGACACACTAAAACACAAGCACAAGGATTTGAATCTGCTCTTTGTCTCTATTTGAATATTCACATTGGACGACTTTGTCAGCCTCAGGTAAAATTCAATGAAAACATTTCTCTATCCTTACACCCCCTCATATGGAATCTACAGACATTACATTTTGGCACATTTTCAGAGTCTAGGTCCTTTTTTATAGTTTGGACCAAACACTTGATTGTAAAAACAAAGAGAACATTTATACTGAATTGATTTGGAAGAGAAAATGAGGGCAATAATATATTATAATATATATTATAATATATTGCTTAAAATCTATTTAAGACTAACTAGAGCATTAATTGTGTATTAATCCACTGCTGAAAATAGTCCCCAACAAATGCACTATGTCTTCTTGTCTGAGTAAAATTTGATCAAATCTGCAGTGCCTAGCTGTTTTAGGAAATTACTACGCCTTTTAAAAAAAGGAAACTTCAAGAATCTAAAGTAAATGACTTGAACTTCCCCTTGCCAAGCCTCACCTGTGAACAGGTACCAGAAGTTGTTGGGTTCGATGGCCTCTTGGTCTCCACGCCGTCCAGTCTTCCTGTATTTGATCTTGTAGGCAGTGATGATGCCGTTCTGGGCACTGCGCACAGGTGGCTGCCATGACACTTTGATGCTCTGAAAGACAATTAAGACGGAGAAAAATATAAACTGCAAAACAACCTCTGACTAAGGACAATAATGGATTATGAGGCGACAAGCCCCTGGGCACAGACAAGAAAACGGCCCAGCTCCTACAGGAGGAAGGCCCTCAAACTGAGAGAGGCTGTGGTGGTTTTGTATGATTTGTGATTGTTTTGTGTCTATTTGTGGTTGATGAAGTCTTTTTGTGAGTATTTTGTGAATTTTGTTTCAAATTTTACTTTATAAAATTGTGGAAATATGCAAGTTATTAAATTATCTAGGGATGCACCGATACCGATACCAGTATCGGGTATCGGGTCCGATACCCTGTTCCTGTACTCGTACTCATACTCGTAAAAGTTTTCCGATACCACAGCCCGATACCACTTTACGGCAGTGTGACGTTCAGTTGGGCGGTCAGGTGCTAATTGAGAGCAAGGAGGAGCAATGTCGGCGGTGTGGAGGTATTTCAAAGTGGATGATGGTGACTAAAGTAAAGCGGACTGCAAATTATGCTCTGCAAAGCTGTCAAGAAGAGGGACGAAAGCGAGAACTTTCAACACAAGCAATCTGATAAAACATCTAAAAAACCAACACGACGCTGAGTTCAAAGAGTTTGCTAATAATGGCAAACAGCAACAACCAACTTTGCAGCAAACTCTGGAGAAGAGGGAGAAGATGTTCAGAGACAACCCGCACGCAGTGAAAATAACAGAGGCTCTTACCCAGTACATTGCTCTTGATGACCAGCCATTGTCGGTTGTTGATAATATGGGATTTAGACGTCTTCTCAGCGTACTGGAGCCGAGGTATGAGATCCCTAGCCGACACCACATCACTGACACAGTGTTGCCAAAGCTACACGACTTTGTGAAGAGGCACATCCGCAGCCTGTTGCAAGACATTTCGGCCCTCAGCTTCACCACTGATATTTGGACGAGCAGTGTTAGCCCGGTGTCCCTCATCAGTTTAACTGCACAGCAGATTGACGAGGATTTTACTCCATGATGAGTCGTCCTGCATGCAAAACAATTTAGGGGTTCGCCCACCAGCCAAGGCACGTGAAAAGCTTGATGACATGCCTGTATTAATGGGGTCCCCAAAGTTCTGTTCATGCTGGGGCAATGGGATAATGCGAAGAAAACATGACGAAGCAAGGGAGGGATGCTGGACTCGAGCTGCCGCAGGCCGACACTGGACCCTCCATGCCGATATGCTGTTAATGAGGGGCTTTTAGCACAGAGGAGCGGCTGATGTGGTGTCGGATGGAAAATAGTTGACATTTTTAAACATTCACTTAGTTTACTCCCGTTTGAAGATATTCTGTTTGTTAAAAAAATGTAGTTGAAATGCTTAAATGTCACAGTATTTAACAGCATTTATTTGAGTAAAATGTGTGGTAGCGAAGAAATATTATCAAACAATAGTCGCTGTAATTTCATGGCCAGAGAATGGCTATAATATTCGATGAAAAGAAACACATTAAGTAACAAAATAAGTGTACGAGACAGTATCAGACGTACTCGCTATCGGCAAGTATCCTGATCCGGCACAGGTATCGTATCAGTTTGAAAAACTGGTATCGATGCATCCCTAAAATGATCCCTAAAAAATTAACTCCAATCACATGCTATCATATGCTTATACAATTTGTATCACAAACATATGACATCAATACAGCAGACATGTGTGTCATCATTGTTTTCTGTTTTTGTTCAGATGAGTCTGATACTGATCTACGGTGTGTACCACAAAGAGATTAGTAGGGTTATCTAGCTGTCTTTGGGCTTATCTCAGGTTTGGTATCATGAAGCTGGCTTGCTTTTAACCAGGTTGGGTCACCATGGTGACCTGTGCTGCATGGCTAACCTGCGCAGGTTAAACCTGTAAACCTGTAATCACCAATCACTGACCAATCAGATCACTGGAAACATCATGTTTCTATAGTATCCTCATGTACAAAAAGGTTTACAGTGAAACGATGAATAATGAAGTGCAACAGATATTTTCATACATCAGTAGAATCATGCTGCTGTTCCAGACTTTCCATGTCATCCAGAGCTTTTAATAAACAGAGGGAGAGTTTACCAGACTAAATAAATACGTAGTGATGATTAAAGCTGCATTTTAATTGCACAAGATTCTGTCATTCCCAGCAGGATGCCTGGCAGTTTTGATGCTTCTACAGTCTTATTCCATTACGTAAATGAATAATATATACTTAGAGAAGAAGTAAACCTCTGTTGTGTTTTATTAGAAATGTAATCCACACTGTTCAGTATTTCCTAGGATTTTAAATACAACATTTCAATCAGACATGAGCTAATTTCTCCTCTCCATTACATATTCAGAATAGTTTGATGATCATTCTGATGATGTCATGCCTCATTAACAGCTCTGTGTCTTTTATGTGAACATACTCGCAGCTGGATAGTTAATGTTAGGCTCAGTGCAGCCAGATAACCTCAAGAAATCCAGAATAAGATAAACCTGCCTCATGATACAGGCGCCTGGTGTCTGTGTCTTTCTGTTTTGATTGAATCACTGATGTAAAAAGCTGTGGTAGTTTGAATTTCACTGTGTGCTTGTGTGTGCACCGGGGTCTATATGTTGCATATATTTCAATTGTGTGTTTGTTTTGGGTGTGTGTTGCATGAATTTTAATTGCTTTATTTGTATGTTAACAACCCACCTCTGACACACGCACAAACACACACACACACACGCAGCAGATGTTTGCTCGGCCCCCAGTGTGCTCTGCTCTGTAAGGCAGCTGCCATCAACCATCCTACTGATATAACCCAATGTGTGTGTGTGTGTTATGTGGTATTAATGAATGAAGATTAATGAATTGCATTACATCTTTAAAAGGATCTCTGTATCAAACTTTTCTCTTTTTTTGTGGTCTTATCAAGTAGTTATAATAGTTGGGTAGTTGTAGTACTAGTGGTGTAGTTAGTTGCATGGTAACAAAGCAGCCAAAATAATAGTTTGTTCTAAGCAGTGCCGCAAACAGCTGTGCAGGCCCAGCCATATATTTACGCAATTCAAAATAACTCTTTAGAGAATAGAATCTGACCCATGAAAAACACCTCAGTGTTGGTCTGTGTTCAGTGGCATAGTCAGACAGAGGCCTGGGGAGGGGTCTCTGGGCATAAAAATAAGGAAGCCTGAAACCCATACAGCGGCGTGCTAGAGTTAAATGGCTCATAGGAACAGGTAGAGCATCATCTTGAAACATATTCACTCATGTTCAGGTGGTGTTGCGATAAACAGAAAACAAAAGAAAGAACAGACATTGCTCTGAGATTATCGTGAGATTACAAAGGGATCGCTGTTGCCTGTTCATTGCAACACTTGTCACCAGTTGTGATGTCATTTTTATCACTGTTTTAAACATTTTCTGTTAATTGATTTTGTAGAAGACTCACACTGTTGGACTGGTGATATATTCTTCCTTACGCTCATGAACATCATGGTTTATTTTTTGGTCAGTCCCATGCACCATCCTGCTACCTGGAATACTACTAGAAAAAAAAATCAAAATCATTAATTGCCACTGAAAATAGCTCCCAAAAATTGAGACTTCTTTAAAACCACAGTGAGAAGCGAAATTACAAGGTCTTATTTAGAAAGCAAACTACTACTAGTATGAATTAGTTGGTCGGGGCCTAGTCCAGCAGACAGAAGTCACAAACTTCCAGTGTTCAAAATTTAACACCACACTGGGTCAGTCGGTAGTTAGATATAATACCGAGCAGGATCAAAAGAAGCTTTGAATCATAGCTGGAACCTGCCTTAGGGTACCCTATTATACCATTATTAGACACTTGATGGTCAGAAATCAGTATATTCTATTGAGTCGTGCCATCATTCTGAGCAACAGCAGTGATGAAGATTGTCATTTCATGCAAACATGCACGGCTCAGAACCAGACAGCCACTACACATGTACAGATTGCTGAATACACACATTCATGTACTTGTTGCTGTCTGTGTCAGGATTACACACTATCATTGAGCAGAGGATATGGCTTGCATGCCAGCGAATAGAGCGAGGTGTGTGTATCCTCCATCAGCTGTGTGTGTCATCAACAACGTGAAAGAAGCGAAATGATTCAACTAGTGTTACTGTGACTATGTTGAGGAATCGACATTAGTTGCACCTGTCTCTCATGCCTCATCCGTTATAATTGATTACAGCAGAACTGATTACTAGAGGAGGGAGGGAGGAGAGGCAGAACGTAGAGAGAAAGGTAAAATTAACAATGTGTGTGTCGTGGCCAAATCTCCATACCGCCTCTTGAACAAGGCCACCACATGCACTTCTTTATTAACTAATTAACCACTTGACAGGACAGCGATGGAGGTCTCTACAGCCAATACAGAAGTTACATTCATTTTGGAACAACTTCAATAAAGACATAAAGAGGCAAACCATCCATGAGACAACTATCACCGAAATCTCACCTGAGGAACAACTTCCAGCTACATGAACAACAACAATAAAAACTACTGTAAACCTTCCTTGGATTCTTCATTGACTGTTAGTAACAAAATAGTTATGACTAAAGACGACTCTATGAAATTGAGTAACATGATTGTATTACATTACTGCTGCGTCCACTGTTACCATTGATACTAGCGGTTGCCTTATATACATGCTGCTGCCTTATATATGTGTATAGACAGATAGATTCAAATAAAATATAAAATTGAAGAATAATTACATAATAATTAAAGCCCAAGTCAAAGATTGCTTTTTGGAGACAAAGTTAAAATTATTTAACTAACCAGAGCACAGTGCTTTGTACTGCTTCTGTATTTTATTTATTTTTTTTCAATCTAAAACTGAACAATCCAATCCAACTTTTGCCGGAAGTGAAGTATGGTGGAATTATTTATTTTTTACTGGGCGTTAGAGAAACTAACCTAATATAACTATTCATTCTATACTTGACTTTTACCTTGTCTGAATTTCTCAGATGTGTTTGTCCTGCTAGACACCAAAGTGAACCACCACTGGCGGTACATCAGACTGAGAAGGTGGCGGTTAGACCAGTCTACTCCTCCACCGTAAGCGTTAACGAACGAAGCTGAACCACAGTAGACTGCTGTGTCATTGTTGTTCAGTTTCATCTCCTTTAGCCAACACTGAACCAACAGGCTTCAGCGGATCACCAGCTTGGTCAAGGCTTTTTTCATGTGATTAGAGGTGAGGTGGCCCTCAGGGTGCTGTAACACTGAATCATTCTGGCTGTTTTTTCGTCTGAGTGAGCAAAAATGTCAGAGGAAATCAATACTGCCAGCTGCTTTGTATTCAGATGGTAGTTGACGTTGTAAAGTAGTAGGCAAAGTGAAGCTGTGGCCTTTGTTCATGTTTTCAAACAGACGAGAACCGCTCGTTTTAATTTTCCTTGATAAAGGTTGCGCTTATGGGTGAGTATTGCAGAAAGCTGATGATGACACTGATAATAAGTACCGAACTGAACAGCAGTGATAGTAGACATGTCTGAGGAAACTTAATGAACAGGATACTAACATTATAGGGCCTCTTGCTCTCAGTACAGCCTCAGTTCTCATGACGTGATCATTTATTGGAAAATATCCCTTGAGATTCTGGGTCCAAAGGACAAGATTGAATCATACCTCTTGCACATTTGTCACGTGTATTATCTTTACGCGTTAAACTCCCATTCTACCACATTCAAAGGTGTTCTAATGAACTAGATCTGGTCATGTGGAGGCCATTTCTATGTAAAATAGCTCATTGTTGTGTTCACGAAAACCGGTTTTGAGACAACTTTTGCTTAGACAT
Source organism: Lates japonicus (assembly GCA_033238685.1). Taxonomy (NCBI): domain Eukaryota; kingdom Metazoa; phylum Chordata; class Actinopteri; family Centropomidae; genus Lates; species Lates japonicus. The sequence continues at coordinate 7,567,801 of BRZM01000011.1, forward strand.
GATCATTATCATGCTGGAAGTAGCTAGAAAATCAAATTAAAATATGTTGGGTATGGACATGGTCAGCAAACAATACTGATATTCATGGGCATTCAAACCAAATCATACCCGCTAACCAGTCAAGACTAACCAGTTCATCTTTGAGTCTGCGGATGTTTGTGTCAAATCTGGGAAGTTGAAGGTGTTTTGTGTCGCAGACGCATTTTAATTTTAAATCCACCAAAATCCAATCAGTTTTCTTGAGATATGGCTAGCATTATTGAAGTAGCTTATAACTTGATCTTTAACCATCAATATCTAATCAGTTATCCTGAATCAAAGCACATTTATATCGTTCTAATTTATTGAATGTATCTGCCTCATAAGAATGAAGTTTGATGGACAGACGACAACATGGGAAACACCTTTTGTAGCATGGAGCAATAATAAACTAAGACAGTGCAAGACTCAAGGTAGACAAGAAGTTATGGAGTGAATATGACAGTCTGTTAGTTTCTTGAATTGAAGTGATGAATGTCGCCCTGCTGAGTGAATAATAACAACCCATTACTATCATTGTATGCCCATAGTAATGTAAGTGAGAAGTTACACACCACCAGGTTCGTTGGTGTCTGATCAACTCAAACTCATGGATCTTTTCAAACTGACTTTGGCTCCAGTTTTTCAATGTTGCTGGGTCTAAAGGCATTTAGGGTAAACAAAAGACAGAGTACATCAAAAACTTGTGTGCACTGGGATGGCACCTGATGCCCAAGGATTACAGTAGTACTGCAGAGCTCAGTTCGTGTACCACTGAGGCAAACATGAGACGGGTGAGAACAGACGGCTGGAAGCCACAGAAAGCAAAATGGAATTGTAGTTCATAAAAGCTTGCCTCCCCCACATGATTCTCCTGTTTATTCTACTCTGCACATAAAGGAATTATTCAGAAACTCCTAAATATTGATGCAGACAGGGTGGCAGGCACTGGTGCGTCATTTAGCAAGGCCAGCCGCACATTGGCCTGTATCTTGACTGTTTGTGCTGAGCAGTCGTCCAACCTATGGAGGAGAAAGCCTGAAAGAAAACAAAACTAAATGAACCAACTTGACCAGTGGGTTTCTCTGTTTTACAGGGGCTGCAGTGAGAGCTGCAAGCAGAACACCTCATCCACCCCAGACTTTCCACAACACACACACACAGGGCGTAGGTGAGTGCACTCCCAATCAACTGTGATTGTTTGTTCATGTCCAGGAGCTGCAATCACATTGAAATGTGTGTGTGTGTGTGTGTGTGGCACGTCTTCTGGGGTGACAACCATGAGGGCAGACTGTCTCTATTGTTTGCAATACAACATGTAATGCCATGTACAGTGGTGCAAGTTCATGTGTGTGTATTCGTAAAATACAGCTGATTGGTTGACCAATGAGACAGCAATGACGCTAGGTGTGAGAATATCAAAATAAAATATATGATTTCAGGAGAAGCACCAGCCAGACCAATTTAGAATGTTCTGAACTGACATTCAAATAAAGGGTTACGTAATGACAAACAGGAGAGACACAGTTAGTAGTGGGGTACAGTGTGTGTGTGATCAGAGTCAGCTGTGCCTTCGTCCAACGAATGAAGTGTTTAATGTGTGATGTTTGAGGGTGAAACGGAGCCGATGAATGACAACAAACTGATGATTATGTTTCTGAGGGTGCAATCATCCTGTTACCACAACGACTCTGTGCAAAACATTGGAGTGAGGGAATCTGATGATTAAAGGTAATTATCTGCTGTTCAGTGACATCATCACAGGTGTATGACTGAGAGAGATGGCGCAGGGAGGACATTTTTACGTCGTAAGACTAATATATTGAATGGATGATTTCACAAAGTGTGAGATCTGAGATCTGAAGTGGATGAACTGACTACAAGAAGTGTCTTAGTGAATTCAGATATAAGTGACTGTCTGATGCCATGGATGAATGAAGGAGAGAATAAACCACTAAACTGGTCAATGAATTAATTAATAAGGGGAAAAAATGAATGACTAATTAAGTGAGTAGGTAAATGAATGACCAGCTGAATGACAGGACGATTGAACAAAATAAATGAATGACATAATTGAATGAGTGAGTGAGTGAACATGCAGTATGTGTGATTAAATTAATGAAAGGATAATTACTGTATGTGTGTATTTTCTTTTTTTTCTGTTTAAAATCTTTAATGTACACTAGAAAATGCCAAACATATCAAACCCTGTGTGTGTGTGTGCGTGCGTGCATGTGTGTGTGCACGCGTGTGTGTGTGTCAAAGTTCAAACTGGCTGAAACTTTTAAAATCAAAACTTTTTTCTTTCCTCTGACACAGTAAAGGTCACGTCCAGCGGCTCTTCGTGGATCACAAACTTTCCCGAAATCACTCTGCAGCCAAACTGCAGCCAGTGAAACTGTGTTATAGCACAATGTTAAAACTAAAATCCTATTCTATTAGAGTAATAAAAACCCCAGAGGACATTCTGTACTGTCATTAAATTTTACAGAAATAACCAGGACTGAACTATGAGACTGGAGAATTATTTTTATCCATTTTAATCGCTAAAAATTTCTTTTCTGTTTATTTACTCTGTACTATGACTGGAATCACCGGGTAACGTATGGAGTGCTGAGGTTTAAAGAATACCCTTGGCTGTGTGTTCTGACAGTTCAGCCATTTGCCATCAGCACAGTTGGACCCATGAAAGAGAAGAAGATAATACTAGTTAGAACTCTTTATTTTGTCTAATGAGTGATAAACACAGCACTGAGTGCACAGGAACCACTGAGGACTGTCCTAATGCTGAAGACATTGAAAAAACAAAACCCACTGACAAAGTGCTTCTAAGAGGCTGTATAGAGAACTCAAACCTTATCTTAAGAAATAAGGAAGCTGTCAACACACTGGAGTCCTTTTACTGATGTCTTCATTTTTCACTGACTGCTCATAGAACCAGAGAAAGAACCAGGTCAGAGAACAGTTATGTCCTTCTGCCTCCATTAGGCTTGAACAGACATGAAGGTAGACCTTGATACCATATTTTAGAATCACTTCAACGCTCATATTTCTTAGTGAAAGTGAAAATACACTTAAATGATTGAGTATATAGTAGGTAAATAATTGGATAAGGGAGATAAATTTGTGACAGTAAATGAATGTATTTTGGCTGTATTGTATATAGAGTGAAAATATGTGAAAGGATTATGAATATATGAAGACCAGAGTGAATTATGGTTTTTACAGCCCCCTCACAGTGAGGCGCTAAGAGTTTTCATAATGGACTCTGTAAAACCTCCTTTCATGTGCTCAGAAGTTAAATGAACACTTCACACTGAGCTCAGCTGGACCCTTCATTGCTCGTTCTTTCTTCAATTAATGTTTAAATGAGTCTCCAGGTTCTCCAGACTAACACATGTGATTCCTGCAGAGACCCATTGGGAGGTTTAATCGCTCCAATGGGAACTCTTCCAGAGGCAGCTTTTTGAGCAGTAGTAGAACCTAAAGTTTGGAAATGTTCTGGATGTTCTCAGAATCCACTCCTGATCCTGACTCTGACAGCCAGAGAGACAATGACCCTGACTGGACTCTCTGGAGAATTCTGGAACTGACATACTGTAAACTCTGGCTGTGTGTTCAACCAAGCATTCAACAACACACTCTCACACACACTTTGACAGTAACGCTCCACTGACTGGAGGAAAGTTGAGGAAATGTCAGATTTGTCTGAAAAGTTGGTTTGACAGCAGATACTTGACAAGAGCAGAGAGATTCACATTTTCTCCTTCAGCAACAAGCTGCAGAGAAACTGACAGAGGCTGGACCCACACACACCCGTATACACACACACACACACACACACAGAGAAAGTGTACATGACTGTGCGTGTGGTAATTAAGCAGTGAGCAGGATGCTCCAGGAGTTCAACACAGTTCAGAGTGCACATGCAGTTTTTCTGGATTTTGCCATTAATAAACAAAATGTCTGCTGCAGAGTTGTAATGCTTTAATATATTTACATTGTATCAGGCCCAACTGAGCAAAAAAAAATACCAGCGTTTTTACTGCTGATGCTACTAAAATACTTATCTTTTTGCTTTTTAATTTCTATCACTGACACTTTTATATTGCTCCATATGTAACGTTTAGCTAACCAAGACATTTTATAAGCCCCACCTACACCCCAGTGTCCACCTGTAGCTGTCTTGGCTGATCCGATCACAACTGGACAGCTGTAAGTACGTCAGTTCACACTTGGCTTTTGAACACATCTCCACATACAGTACTGTGCAAAAGTTTTAGGCACTTTAGATGTTTTTGCTCCTATCCTTCATCAGTACCATCAGGGAGGTGTCTGATCAGTCCCAGATTAATTCTGCAGTGGGACAATGAGTCCAAACACACAGTCAGCATCATAAAGAACTGTCCTCAGAGACAAGAAGAACAAGGAGTCCTGTAGTAGATGGACTGACCCCCCACAGAGCCCTGATCTCAACATCATGGATTCAGTCTGAGATTACATGAAGAGACAGCAGACACTGAGACAGCCAGAATCCACAGAGGAACTGAGGCAACGTACAGGTGTACTGAGGAGAACTGGAGCTGTTTTAAAGGTAAAGTGGAGGGAGGGAGGAGGAGGGGTCATAGGAAATACTGATCTGATTTAGGTTTTCTGTTTATCGCACTTCACATGAGGTTAACTGATGAATAAAAATGAATAAAAATTCATCATGGGACTATTTTTGACAGCATCCTCACTTTACTTTTAGTGCCTACAACTTCTGCACAGTAGTGTACGTCTCAAGTTACCCCCTGTAATTTGATCTGACTTCCCTGCTCAATAAAAACAATACAGACTGGGTCTATTCCTTGGTGGTGGTGTGTTCAAAATCTGTGATCTGTGAGAAACCAAACTGCCCAAGATGTTTGACGTGCTAATATATCTCTATGGGCTTTTCAAATTACAATTTTCAGATGTTTTTGACAAAGCCAGCTTACAGTATTTGAGCACTTACTGACTAACAAGTACGAAAGAGTACATACCTCTACACAAAGGATATCAGTTAAGGAGGAAGCCCTTCAATGCAGCCAAGGACATGTTTGTGCACACACTGCATAAAGAATATGGCCATATGTGTCCCAGACTACCTCTAAATGTGGTCTGAGCGATTGGATCTCAATGCGTCCTCAATGTGTCTTTGGGAATTACCCTAGATGTATGTTAGCACCAGGTCTGAAGAGGGGCTATCTTCCTTTATGGAAGAAGTTGGGGAAATTGGGAGTGATGAGGTCAGGGCCTGGATGCCAAACATCAGTGATGGACATATTCACTATTATCCATTCCATGTGACATGGCAGACTGAAATGAACTGTTTACTAATACTACTTCTTTAAAAGGAGACGTGTCTTTAATTTGCCCTTGAAAATATGTAGATGTCCTCAGTGATGGTACTGATGATTCTATTATATTTGCAGTGGCTGCTGCAAGGGAAATCTCTTTTTTAAGGGACAATAAAATCAAGCGAACTCCTCAGGTTTCTTCTATTATAATTTTTTTATGTGACGTAAGAACCAGAAAGTTTTTTTAACCCTTGACCCATTTGGCCACATGAGTTAGTGGGCACTGTATCACTATCACTTAATGTCCAAAAAAATATGTTATGTCTTTCTCTACAGCTTCATCCACTCCTGACATTAAAGGTGATTGGTGGGAGTTTTAGGCTGAGGGGAAGCAGTGAAACTGGCATTGTCCACTCCGTCAGGAAACCATGTGTTATTGAGTCATTGTAGTTGTAACATATAGTATAGATGTAGGCACTTGGCAGCTGAAGCATTAAAGACAACAAAGATAATTGAGGTTGTCTGAGTTCATGCTTAGCTGTGATTGGTACCTTGAGGCTAACAGGCAGTGCTTTACCTATGGGTACATGATGTTAAAATTAAATAGTTTTCCATTTGAGATATTTACTGGTACCCCAGTACTGTTAAAACTAGAAAAAAATAATGACAAAAAAATTAATGACACCTGTGTCTTTATCCAACCAGCAGTGTTTTGGACACCTGCCGCTCAGTATGTTTGGTATTCATCTTTCATGTATTTGAACTAACACATTTTTTTTCAAATAAATATTGGGTTAAGAAAAATATTCCTCCTTTTTTTGTTTCATGAAGCTTCAAAATATCACACAGGTCTGACATCACTGATCGATCAGCCCCGATCTAACAGCCGATCAGCAGTAAAATATCAATCACATGCAGCAAAATAAGCAGACAGAAACTAAATGAGGTCAGTCCTCCACAGACAATCTGACCCTCCTTTATATGGACATAAATTATGAGCCTTTCACAACATCTCAGACAACATTCATCATTTCCTCTGCAGCTCTTTTCTAGGCAATTTGAAAAATCCTGATGACACAAACATTTTGCAAACCAAGTTTTTTTCTTATTCTTAGGTGATGGTTTTATCTAAGCTCTCATCTTCCACCACTTCTCTACCCTTATATATCTGACCAAATAGTATCTTAAACAGGTATATACTGTATATATTACAGTCAGACCAAGTCAGCAATTAATGGAGTATTTTTACCCCTACCCGCGTAAGACGCATAAAAGAAAATGCAACTACAGTAATTCCTCCATACCTCATTCATTTGAAATGAAGTTTGTAGTTTTTTCAGAGCCAGCTGATGGCAGAGTCAGTATTGACCTTAGGCAGCCAAGACATTTTTGTGTTTATTCCACCTCCAGTTTCCTGCTCAGCCCTGATAGGTTTACACGGGTTTACACATAGGTTTACACATAGGTTGTAAATTTCCCCATGTGGGACTAATAAAGGATTATCTTATCTTTACACAGTCTGCTTTACATTCTCAAAGCTGGAAACACACACAGAAGATTTTTGCTTTGTTGTCTGGATGCTGATTTATAAATATGAATTAAAACACCTGTTCCCCCAACTATGTAATATACAAAATATATTTTATTAATGATATCATTTGGAATAATGAGCTTGCTAAACAATAATAATGGAAAAAATGGTCTGTACATCAAAATAGTATGACTCAAATCAAATGTGTCTTTGTGCACTCTGTATGTTGGAAGAAGAGGTATTGTATATACAGTATGTTGCATAAAGTATATTGAAATATAGGAAAATGCTAGGGGCAAAAAAATGTCTGTGTTCAGATCTCTGTACTTTTATTGCTTCTGACTGAATCTCAGTGGTTTTCTAGTTGTTTTTTTTTTTTAGTTTTTTCACTTTCAGCTGTATAAGAGCTATGTTTAGTCATAGTGTGACACAGTGGGAATACTCTATTGCAAAGCACCATGAGCAATGTATTTGTAACAAAATTAGCAGAACTTCTTTGGCAATGCTACTCATCAATAAAACTCGATCTATCCAACAAGTTATAGATATACTTGGTACTGTTTGTTCAGTGGGTCAGGTAACAGGCTGTGCTGCGCAGACCAGCAAATCTCCAACATTTCATCACAGTGAACTATTTTACCTTGTTACCTTGTCATCCTGTGGAAAACTGGTTGTTAAGGCCTCAGTTTGGGGTGAAAAAAGGCTGCAGATCCACATTAAACTAAGGATGTCTTATTGTTATCAGGCATCACTCACAGCTGTTTGTAGAATGAATACCTGTAGCTGTCAGCTGCAGGATTACACCTGTTACATCTATGGCCTCTAATTTTGCAGATGTCCAGTGCATAATCTCATAAGCCTTCATTACTTATTTAAATCTTCTAACCCAACAGCAGTGATTGATTTCCTGTGGTTCTGTACACATTTTTGAGTTTTTCTACACAGATCCCAAGTTAAGACCTTGAGATCATTGGCAGTAAAGGATCCAAACTTTTTATTTCACTTTAAGAAATTCTCCAAACCCATTCCTCTGGATCATCAAATTAAATTATGTGGTGTCAGCAGGATTAATACAGGGAGCTCTCAGTTTATATAAGTGCTCCTGTTTGAGTAGTGGCAGTGCTGTGCATATTCATGTACCCTGTTATGACCAAAAATGAAGTCAATGGACAACAATGATAGGAACATGTTTTTAGATTCTAATCCTGATTGTTTGCTTATACTGCTGTGGGTTCACCTTTGTGGTTCTGTATATTTTTGCATCTCAGAGAACAGTTCCTCCAGCTTGGACTCTGTGCCCACATTAAATGGTCTGCTGCTTAAAGAGGATGAGAGGAGCTGGTGTGATGCAACTGACTATTAACATTGGAGTGGCTCCCCCTCTGCCCTTGGCTAATTTTGGCACCATCTAATCAACAACCAGCAGTGGTTTGATTGACTATTCTGGGCTGTGTCCACTTGTATTTATTTTTATTATTGTAATTGTCTTAGAGACAGTTTCATTAAGATGTTATTTAATCTTAGTTTGGGAATATTTGAGTTCATGCAGCCTTAAAAGGTGATTTAAAATGTGATAAATTAGATGCTAAAGGATAACACTGATGGAAGAGTTGTTTAAAAATGCGTCACTTCAAAAAGGTGTTTGTTAAAACTGTGTGTTCTCTACTTTTATTTTGAAATTTGTGAGTAGCTTGGTCACATGATCGACATTTCAAAAGAGAAGGACTGTGGCATTGTGGGTCAGAACCAACATGGAAACAGAGCAAAAACAATACAGCTCAAGTAAATTTATTCTACATGTGGTCTGAGAACCACACACGGTAAACTTAATAATAATGATGTTGATGGACTTAACACGGACAATGAGATGTATTTTCGGGATTTAATTTAATCGCAGCACATTTCAATTGTGCTAACATTTCTGTTTGTTTGGGCATGCTATTGATTAACATTAGCTTAAGAGATCTATGTTTAAAAACGTATCTCTTGTGCATGGCCATTATTTCATCAGACCAGTGTAGTTACAATTATTATTATTATTATTATTATTACATATTTATGTACTCCATATCTGAAGGTGAACTCTTCTCTTTTGAAGCCTTTGGACAGAAGCCCAGAGGCCTGACCTAGTTTTCCTCTGTGGTGGGCATTGGAGGGTCATCGCTTCCTCCCTATGATAAGACTTTTTTTTCTGGGTGAACTTGAAATAATGTTTCATGGTCCTCTACAGTATTTGCATCCCATAAATCACATGGGCAGCTTGGACAGTAAAGAGAGGGAAATTAAATGAGTACAAAATATGGAAAATAAATAAATAAAAACACACACATACATATACACACAGTACAAATGCGTGTGTGTACATTTGTGGTTCACATCAATCAGTAAAATGAGGCCAGATCACTAGAGAGCAACTGTTGACTGATGGCAGTGTCACAGTTTAAATGTGTGTCAGAATAAACAGTCATCAGTCACTTCCAGGGTGGAGAAAGCTGGGGAATCAGCCAGAAATGTTAAATGGTTTTTGAAGGCAACTTCACTCAGCTCAGGTCATCTCAGCCAACCATCAAGTCTTGAAATATATAAAACATCCTTAAATTATTTTTGAACTGTTATAAGTGAATGGAACAGAGTTAACTTTTGTTGCCATTGTTGCAGTGTAGAGATGTGGACAAAGAGAGGAGGGAATAAAAATATGACAATGTAAACTCACCCTGGACAGGACAACTTCTAAAGTGATGTTCTGAGGAGGAGCGCTGGGTACTGCAGAGACAAACACAAAACTGTGTAAATATATCAGATAAACAAACACCAGTTCATTCATAAATGAAAGACTGAGACCACTTTTGATTTACTATGCTATTTTGAATCAATGTAAATTCTTAGACACAGTATGCCAAGGAACCTGTGCACTTAACCTGATGATATGTTATGTTGTATGTTGCTTCACAGAAATTTCTACTTTTCTTGTTGTTTTAGAAAAAGAAAAAAAAAGTAATATTCATTTTATAGTAGTAATATCCCAAGATAAATCTTAGGGGATTTTTCACTTTCTGTCAAATGGCACCTAAGTTTGTGGAGGTGAAATAGTAATTCCCTGGAACAGCCATTTGTGGAATACCCCAATACATCAGATGGAGCATTCTGAGAGGGAAAAAAAACCTCACTGTTAAAGATATGAACATGTTCAATGACCTGGTCCATGGTATTTCAAGTAATCACTCAATACACTGTAATGGAGGTAAGAAATGAATCACAGATATGAGGCAGCAGCGCAAAATTCAAAACTACTGTTATCTCCTTCATAACAAGCGGAACACAGTCTGATGTGTATAGGTGTGTGTGTGTGTGTGTGTGGTTATTCTGTAGCAGCCTGTTGTCATTTGCCCACCATTTAATCAAGGTAAACGCAGTGAATGACCTTGCGCAATGGCACTGTGCTCTGTGGCAGCACTTCTCAGATCAGATGCTGCTGATTTATCAACATATGTGTCCTGCTGCCTTCAGACGGCTGCAGGGGATTTAATGAACTGAAGAGGAAGCTTTTCAATACGGGACAACAGACACTGTCAGAATCAATCATACTCGTTTATAAATCAGCACAGACTTGTTTACCTGCTTTAACCACATCAAATACTTTTTTATTCTGACTTAAATGCATCTATTGCCTGGGGACTGTAGTGCCAGTGGAGTAACGGTGCCTCAGAAACAGACGTTCTGAGGCATCTATTCTCAGCACAGCAGCATCAGTTCACTCTGTCAGTCAAGCTTTATCCTCACTGCCTAAAAAATGTGTTGAAGACTGGTAAAAGCTTACTGAAGATTAAGCTTGTTTAATTATCTTTGAATGATGTAATCATTTTTGGAAATTACACACGCAAATTGAGTATTATCGTCTTTTGACCTCTGAAAGTAAATGTTTCAGGTGTTCCATGTGTGTAAATTAGATCACAGGTATTAAAGAGTAAGTTTGGGAAATTCATTTTGGGGAAATACAGCAAAACAAGATCACCTCCAGTAACATACACACACTGACTTTGACCAACAACCACTGTCACTCTCCACCAGAATCACAGCATAAAGTGATCAAAAAGAAAGATGAAGAAGAAGAAACAGAAACGGTACGTTTACATGGAGTCAAATATTTCAGTTGTTTTTGGTTTAAAAGCCCAAACAGCATAAAATTAACATAAACTACATAAACAACTCAGTCAGTCAGAAATTTGAATTGGTTACAGAGGGGTAGTTTAAACTTCTTCATAAACCAATTAAGAGAAAAACCATGTACCATGTGAACAATTTACTGTGTTCTTTTTGCGCATGCCCTCTGTCTTGACTTCACTGCGGGAAGATGTAGATTTCTTCACTTCCTATAAATAGCGACTTCTAAACTAAACTGGTCCTCTGCTGAGAGTTTGTTTTTAATACAAATTCTTAAAGAACTGAACATTATTTTATGCCTAGACAGCAGGAGCTGATCAAACACATGCCAGAGAGATAAGATAGCTGTTGAGGAAGATGAATGCATGATGTGTTCATCACTTTTGACGAGAGAGAAAAAGAAAAGACAAACTGAAGACAGCAAAGAGAACATGAAGATGAAAACAAAGAAGATGGAATAGAACATATAGTTTAAAATGAAAACAAAGAAGAAAACAAAGAAAATGGTGTAAAAGACAAAGAGTAACAAAGAAAAACAAATATAAAGATGATGGAAAATGCAGGAAATGAAAACAAGTAACACAAACAAAGACAAAACATAAAAATGGTAAAGAACTAGATAATGAAAACAAACAATATGAAAAATACAAAACTGAAACATGATGGTGAAGAGGGGAATACATAAACAACAGGAGGAAGAGGATGGATAGAATGATGATGAAGAAGCAGAAGGTGTCTGGTTCTGTTGACTCAATCAGACACAAAATGTTTCGTTCAAATTGAGAATCAAAGTGTTTTGGTTTGAATGAACTCTGCGTCTGTCCAAGCAAACGCCTGATTAACTGTCAAAAGCTTATCTATTGATTCAGCTGCTCATTTTGTGTGTGTGTGTGTGTGTGTGTGTGTGTGTGTGTGTGTGTGTGTGTGTGTGTGTCCGTCTGTTGTATTGTGGATTCAATTAGCCCACAAGTCATTGTTATCATCGAGACACAGACAGAAGATTCATAATACAGCCACTATGCATCTGTGTGTGTGTGTGTGTGTGTCTGTGTCTGTTTCAGATTATTTTATAGAGTGATTGCAGCTGGACAGATGCCTCCATTCTCTCTCACTGCTGATGTATGGAAGTTTATTAACAACAACAACATCCCCATCTGTGCAGTAGTCAGCAGCTGAATGTTGTAGTCAAAGCTAAAGCACCGAGAGAGAGAGAGAGAGTGTTCATGTCTATGAGAATGTTTGTTACTGAAAAAAAAGTGTGTGTTGCTGTTGCTTGGCTCTTCTTCCCTCTCCATCCAAACTAATGGCCTCTCTCTCTCTCTCTGTCTCTCTCTCTCTCTCTCACACACACACACACACACACACACAGAGTGAGGTAATGGGCAGCACCTGGTCCAGCAGTTTTCCAGCCTCAGATGAGCAGCTGCAGAGCATCAAACTGGGACCAGTTCAAACCAGTCAGACTGCAGATATCACAGACACTCTCAGTACACTTTCATTTTATGAACACTGTGTGTTTTTAAATATTAGCAGCCTGTTCATTAGTTGCTGTCAATTTTTCCTTTAATTCATTTCATTGATTTTATTTCAAAATTACTGCATTTGAATGAAATATTAGAATCAAGGTGAAATATTTGAATCATGTGTGTCAGTTTGTATAAACATGGATCAGTGATTCAATGAGAATGTTCTCATTTAAACAAACATGGACAAACTACTCTTCAGATTTTGAAGGTTCCCTGAAATTGCACCATTACTCTCAGTGTGATGTAATCAGGGCTGTAGCTACCACAGAGATTGAGTCCTTGGTGTTTTTTTGGGATGTGTGTTTTTTGCAACCTGTTATTTTAACTTTCACTTTTTGTGGTGTCGAAATGCTCATATATATATATATATATATATATATATATATATATATATATATGTATACACACAAACACACACACATATATATATAGCTATTATTAGAGATATGTCAAGAAATTATAACTATATAAATATAATTATATTTGTTAACTGCCTGTAGGACTTAAGACCTCAGAATTTCTCAAACCTAGGCTCTATCAGTTATGGAGGGATAGTCACTGTTATCTGGTACGATGAAAGGTGTGTTGGTTCAAAATAACTAGAGCAGCGTGACGCCAACACTTAAGACACCATTGTCTCCAGGTATAAAGAATTGTGGTGCTTTCAAGGAATTGAACAAAAACTTCTTAGTCCATAAAAAGATTTTCTGTGATAAAATATTATTAACTTAATGTACACAGCTTCTTAAAGTAGCTTTTGACTGTATCCAACATCTGTCTTCAGTGACTGGAACTCGCTTAAGTAATCATGTTGGGAGGTCTGGGGGAAAACTGAGCTGCACCCCTCTCTTTGTTATGGTGGAAAATTACACAGCCCCAGCTTTGGTTATTTGATAGAACACAAATTAATGTAGGGAATACGCACAGTGTAAACACATCCCAAACCTCAAACGCCAATTGTCTGTGATGACCAGTTATGTTATTCAGGCTTGCATCATGTCAGTAACTCTCACAAGAATTTGTGTGTTAAAATTTTTATGCACCAACTAATCAAATCAAACTGGTTCAAGATTGTAGCATTTTATATGAAGCTGCCATTCTGGATAAATTAGGAGATGTTGAGGTAAAACTCACCGTCTGATTGGGTGGTGACGCTGACGGTCTCTGAGGCAGTGCCCGGTCCATAACGGTTGATTGCCAAAACCCGGACTGTGTACTCTGTGAACTTGTTGAGTCCCTCCATTTTGTAGTTCAGTCCATTCACTTCCACACTCTGAACACAAACCCACAGCAACAATTACACTTCAAAAAGTCAGGGCTTATTATTTTTATGATATCTAAATAACCACTACATAACAGCTCTTGTTCTGAGTAGTACTACATCTGTGATGGCGCTGACCTGCTCCTTGCCGGACGGACTCTCAGTCCACAGCAGTCTGTAGCCCAGGACGGGGCCGTTTGGTTGACTGGGAGGCTCCCAGCTCACCTGGACAGAGGTGGGAGACAGAGCCTCTGCTCGGAGAGACTCCACCCTGCTGGGAACCTGGACTGTAGAGACACAGAGACACACACTGCTCACACTGTATTGGCCTGAATATATCTTGAATATATCTGAATACGTACCTGAATATATCTTTTTTATAGATGATATATATTTGAAAGAGTGGGGATTGTACTTTTTTCAAGGGCTATACATCTACATCCTCACAAGGGATGTTCTCTTTGAATGGAGTGAGTCCCTGTATTACAGAGTGAGCCTGTCACATTAAATGGGTACTCCAGTGAACTTCCATAAAGTTCGGGAACTCGCAATAGACACTTATAAAAATGAATAGTTAAATTGAGGCAGCAAGGCTGAAATATCCCATTTCTGAGTCACTAGTATGAGTCAAGCTCCAAAAAACACTGTATGAAATCTCAAACTCAGATTTCAAACTCTGGAAAACTCCCTCAGAAAACTAAACTTTATGTGTAAATCTGATGATGTGCTGCTTTTTGTAACCTTTATGTTGCTAGGCTAGCCAGTTTTTCCTGACATTCATCTGGATGTTACTTTGACACGTACCACCCACCTAGGAGGTGTTGGAACAGGATCGTTATCGTCAGGATTCTTTTAGATTCTGGTCCATATGGTGCACACACCAAATGGAAAGAAATGTACACAATACACAGAACACAGGTTTGACAGAGTATGGGTATGTATAAATGAAAAACAATTATTTGTGTATATGTGGTTGTGTCTTACGATCAGGTTTGGTGGTGATCCTCAGAGGGGTGGAGCTCTCGCCTGGTCCCACATCATTGTAAGCGACGACTCTGAAGCTGTAGCTCTCCTCTGGTTTCAGGTTGGAAACTGTCAGCTCCAAAGACTCGGGCTCTGACACGTTCACTGACCGCTCCCTGACAAAGGAAAACAGAAATTTGACAATACACTTGACTATGTTTTTAAATTAACTACTTATTATTGACTATTAATACATTGTTCTTTTTATATTTATTTAATTTGGTTGGAGGTGATACTTTACACACAGCCTATACATTTAAAGAGAACCTAGTTTTATTTTGTAACAGTGCAGATAATCTGAGCTGTAATCAGCTGTAATCTGTGTAATCCCTCACTGACTACAGTTAATCCTCAGATTACATCACCTCTGCAACCTCCTAGTCCTCAACTACTCACCAGATAACTGAACAGACAGCTGCAGCAACCATAGAATATATCCAACAATGGAGCCGCCAACAGTGAAAAAACTGACAGAATGATTTTCATTTGGAGGCTTAAAAAGATTCTGTTTTGAATGATAGGAAACTTTATTTTGGAAGAATTTTGCTCCACTTTGAGAAGAATTGATAAAAACGTTGCCTGCGTTAAAAAATCTTTCTCACATTGATTTTTTTACTGCAGTCTGAGAAACACAAAAGAACAACAGACAGCAACACTGTTTGGTTTTTAGATTGTAACTGATCCTTAATTTAGACAGAAGAGAGGATGGGAACTCTTCAAATACTTTAAGAATAGTATACAAAAATTCTATCTCCAATAAACTACTTCTACCAGGGAGTAAAAGACTACAGCCCTAAATGAACAAAAAGCAATGAGCCATGAATCACAATTACTGCTCATCAGTAGGTTCAATGTGCATAACTGTTCAGCTCATTTTAGGGTTTTAAAAAGTGTAACAAAGAATGAGGTCTTACAACAACCTTACAACAACCCCTAACCTGTACCTGTATGTCTTTGTATGTATTTCTATTATTATTATTATTATTATTATTATTATTTGAATGGATTAGGATTTCTATGAGTAGCATCCTCTCATAATTAGCTAACACCCATAAAGCACCTACAGTAAAAACAAAACAAAACAAAAAAAACAGCATGAATGATTTTGCGCTTTTTTTTTTTACTTACCATGTGACAAAAACAGTTTTATGGGATTTTTCACTCTTTGGTAAATTTTCACCCCTCAAAAACCATTTACAGAAAACCACAACTCGGAAAAAAAACAGAGCACACAGTATACCATATATCAGACAGTTTGATTTAGTGAATGTCATAGGGCATTTTGTCAAGACGTCATCAGAATTATCAGGATTCATCACCTGCAGACCAGGAATCTCTACAGTACATTTCATGTTGATCAG
Organism: Lates japonicus; assembly: GCA_033238685.1. Lineage (NCBI taxonomy): Eukaryota > Metazoa > Chordata > Actinopteri > Centropomidae > Lates > Lates japonicus. Next base: position 7,584,003 of record BRZM01000011.1, read on the forward strand.
GCTGTGTTCAAGCCTGCAGGTCAAAGACACACACACTGACAGAGCTACAAATCAGCCAATATCAGCAGCAGCAACAGTGAGACACAAAGGTTAAAGAAAATATAAAAGGTGAGTGGAGTTCCCATGGTTCATGAATCCATATTTTCCTCTGAGCTGCTGAGTAAAAGGCAGACAGGCCGAGCTGGATGTCGAGTTAACCAGCAGGTCTGTTTCTGTCACACAGTGTGAACTCTGTTTGCCCTTCAAAGGCCACAGTCTGAGGTCAGACTCAAAAACAAAAGACACAGGAAGAGAGAGACTTCTTTCCCTGCATATATTTTCACTCATTCCCTCTCATCTTCCTGACGCTTGCTCCAAATTTTCTTTCAGCTCTTTCTGTTTTTATATCAATTATATTGCAATACAGTTGTCAACTATAGTATTGACACATTTATCCTCAATAGCAAGGGACACAATCAACAAAAACATATCCATGTTCATCAAAAATGTTTAGCAAATTTATAAATTCAGTGCTTGATTTTTAAACCAAACACTTTATCTACATAATTCTCACACAGTGTTGGACATGAAATTTCCTCAGCCAAATGTTTGCATACTGTGTCTGCTTGGAAATATGAGAGGATGTTCTTCATAACTTCAGAGTTTGCTTTAGAATCATTATGTTTACATCTTTTCCTCAGTATCAAAGTAATGGTGAACGATGTCCTTTTCCATGGTCCATGGTTGGAGAAGGAACTGCTAATGGCTGAAAAGCATGTCTTTTTGTGGTGCAGATTCAGGCAAAAAGACTAGTGTGAAGGCTATAGCTAGTTCAATGACATTCAATGAGTCTGTGAAGAGGTAATCGTTTCTGTTCATCCTGAAACAATCTGACATTCACAGCCACTTCACACTGAACAACTGAGTTCAATACTATGAATGTGCTAGGGCTGGGCGATAAAACGATAACTGTATCAATCACGATATAACTTTTCCTCGATAGACATTTAAGACAAGGTTGATAACAACGTTGATAGAAGTCATTCCACCTGTGTTTTGACAGACGAAAAGCCAATGATAGTGAGAATAGCGCTGCAATTAACCAATCATGAGGCTGGAACAGAGTTAGAGTCACGTCCGGTTAGGTTGACGCACACAGCACAGAGTGCAGGAGTAAACACAGTGGTAGCACATGTACACACCAGTACGTCAGGAGTAGGAGCGAGATAAAAGAGAGAATGACAGAAAATGTTAATGAAAACTTGAGTGTCAACTGCTGAACAAGACGCCCCAACGGACACAGCCCGAATGACAGGACTGACAGGTACAGAGTAGGGGTGTAACAATACATTGATCTTTATCAGTACATCGATTCAATTATCAACGATCCAATAGTATCGATCCCCCCCCCCCCAAAAAAACATTGATCACTCATCATACATATTGCAACGTCCCTCGCCAAGGAAGCGCGGAGACGTCAGCTGGTTTCATTACAACTTTTATTAAGTGCAATAACACAGGCTGCTGTTGGCTCCTGTGTAGCCAATGTGGTATATTAGATGGTGATGATGTGAAGATGATGAAGAGATCTCGCCTGACACTGTTTTGCTTGTATATAGAAGTTTATCACAAAGAAGTCCAGCATCAAAACAAGTGCTGCAGTAGCCTGTGAGAGGATCCGAGCCAATGTGGATCTCTCTCCCTAACGGCTCTAAACACCAGTATATATATGTTAGTTGTCTTCATGATCTATAGCGAGACATCGGGATCTCACTCAATGACCTCACTTTTCCAATAAACAGACAGGAGGGGGGGAAGGCCCTCTCCCTGTCACTTACATGTTTATGTTCACAGCTATTAACCTAAACATGAACCCAAAGAATAGAAAGACATACATGGAGCTTCAGACATTCCAAGAGAGTAAAAACCATATATGGAACTTCAGATGCTACACCAACACTGACAAAAATAACAAAAACCCTTAACTATTTACATCGACTCGCTTTCAGCCCCTTTTTCTGTGGAAAGACCCAAAGCCCGTCTCATACCCGGCTCCCAGTCAATTACAGGCAGCTGACATGACAGACTGACTTGACAGTGTCTAAGCTGGAAACACTTTAATTAACTCTGGAATAACACTGCTTCAGTTTAACAGTCTGAACAGCATTTCTTCACTAACCCAACATTAACATAACGTATATTATCACAGACGGTCACAATATAATCATTTGTAAGACGCGCTCTTATTTTGAAATTCCCCGACACGTCTTTCTCCGCCTGAGTGTGCACACCTCCAAACAAAACGCGGACGGTATCGTTACACCCCTAGTTAATTGCAACCATCCTTAACACACATAAACCCTAAGGATATTGGGCTGTACAGATGGAGGAGAGCCCAGTCCAGAGCCACTACCGCATGGCTCTGTAGTGTTGGGAAATCTATTCTACAGTCATAAAATCCAGAGATGCATGCAGGCTGTGGTGAGCCAACAGCTGGACCACCATTTTATCATATAAATAGTTAAACTGCTACCTGTCAAAGGATGTAGGCTTATGTGCACCTGTACAGCACCTGAGCCCCTTAGTGGACTGACACCATATATTTCTGAGAACAAGTGTTCTCATTTTACTGCTAACAGGTTCCAAAATGCCAATATCTGGTGTGGAGCACCAGCTGCTTTGTGACGTGAACAATCTTGTTACTGTACACTGTCACGTAGCTCTTGACATTGCTTGCTAGATTCAGTGATTGTCTCATATGAAAAACCTCCAAATTTCAAATAACATGAAACTTTTTTTTTTCCAAAAACATGCCTAGAATAAAATCACTGACATGCAAAATAATGTTATTTATGACTACTCTAACATATTCTGAAAATAATAATATCTGGTATACTGGGACATGTATTGACTCTGTCAAAACCCTTTAAATAAAATGAGTGAAAACACAGTTTTTTTGTTTTCCTTCTTTTTCTATCTTGATCTCTCGTCCCTTTTCTCTGTTTTACTGTGAATACATTTCCTGGAAGTCATTACAACTGCCAAAAAAATTTCATCCTCTCGCTCCCCTCTTGCCATCTCCCTTTCCCCTGTAATCTTTCATTGTTTTCTCTCTCAGTGTCTCTTCCTCCCTCCCTCCTCTCTCGTTTTCTGCAAGTTATTAGTGCTGACAAAACCCATCTCTGTATTTTTCTCGAAGTCATTAGAACTGACAAAACCTCTGCCTCTGTTTCTTCTGTAAGTCATTAGGATTGACAGAATCTCTCTGTCATATTGTTTCATGATGAAACCTCACTGGCTCTTTTGTCCAGCGTACCATTCACCACCCTAAAACACTGCAGGCCAGTTTGTCCCTGAGGTAACAAAGCTTAAAAGCCTGGATGTGAAAGCCTTCAGCTGTAGCCCCAACTGTCAAAGGTTACCATTTAACATCAGCAGGGGACTCGCCAATATGTCATCCAGACATTTTCTACTAAATGTTCAGAGTTGCTCTGTGCAGCAGAGCTGCCAATATAGGAAAGAATTGTTTGTCTTTAGCATACTGTTAGTATACAACTCTACATCATCAGGCCTTTGTCCCTTTATAAGTCAACAACATGAAGCTTCCTACTATACGATATTACAATCCTAAAGCAGGACACTGGGCTCACACACCCTCAAGCCTACAATAGAAGTTCCTCTGCCTTTTCAGCTACAGTAGCAGCATGTCTACCACTTTGGTCCAGACCTAAATCTCTCAATTACCTTTGTAGGGATTGCCATGAAATTTTGTACAGACATTCATGGCCCCCTGAAGATTTATCCTCCTGACTTTGGTGCTTCCTTGACCAACAGGTCCACATTTGTGGTTTTCAGTGAAAAGTCTATTGCAAATGGACATTTTTCTCTGGACCATCATCTTTGTTTACTCTTTCAAACACCTCCATCATCATCATCACCATCATCACCTCCATCATCACCATGGTTCTGATGTGCCTTTAGAAGTCAATGCTGTGGTTTCATCATGTACAGTCTAGAAATGAAACTATCAAGTGTTCATCTAACCATCTGAAGTCAGCACAGACCATCTGTTTTGGCTTGTAAATCCCTGAAATAACTACTAGTGTTTCTCATCACTGGTTGCACATGTCTATGGATACAGTGATGATCTACTATTCCTCTACGATTCCTCCCTCTTTATTTCTTTATTTCTTTAAATGCTGAAAGGAGTAAAATTATGCAGTAACTAACAAGCAAAAATCAAAGATTACAGAAAAGTCTAAAAAAAAATTACAACCCACATTCTGACCCTCAGGTCTTACCTTTCGACTCCATCCTGGGAGTAATAAACACCATAGGTCTGCACAGCTCCTCCGGTCTCCTCTGGGGGGCGCCAGCTGAGTCGGACAAATCGGCTGGACACTAGGACAGGGACCAGGTCGCGGGGGGCAGAGGGGAGGGCAACGCCTGGGCTGGGGGACACTGGTGGGGGATCAGAGGAGGAGGAGTAAGTCAAAGGGGTGCCAGAAGGAGCAGGAGGAGGGCGAGGAGGAGGAAGTGTGTGGGCAGGCCTAAACTGAGTGGGCGTGGCCTCTGTTAACAGTTCATTCAGGAGGGTGGGCGGAGGAAGGGGAGGGAGGGAGAAGGGAGAAGCAGGTACAAGGACAAAGGACGACAGGGGTATGTGTAGGGCAGGTGCAAGGGACAAGCAAAGGAGGTGGAGCAAAGAAAAAATGAAAGGAGCAAATGGCAGATGAGATGTGCGGATAAGGAACAGAAAAGATGTGGAAAAGACAAGAAGGAAGAAAAGGAGGAAGAGAGTGGTAAAGAAGATCACAGGCAAGAAGAAAAAGCGACAGAGCATCTGAAAAGTTTAGTTATCAGTCAACAGATATCAATCATCTGAAAGTGAAGAGTGCTGCCTGCTTTCATGATAAATCACAGCATAAAATACTGTACTGTTCTTCAAAATTAGGATTCTGTTCCTTTTAGAAGGTGATACAGGGGTTTTGCTGTAACCAAAACCTGAATCTGAGCCAATTTTAACCAGCAATATGTATCTGGATACTTCATCTGGCTAGTGACATTTTTCTATGGACTACTTGCAACGCTGGTGATGTAAACTACTGCAAGTTAGCTAGCTTTGTTCATAATTGATCACCTGCTATCTCATAACTATCAATACACCATTCCTGTTTTATGGAGCAAGGCTAAATAAAAGTTTATGTTGTAACACAGCTAACAGGCTATGATAGCTTCTTTCATTTTGGACTCCCCATTCCCTATAAACTCAGAACTATGTAGCAGACTAAATAGCAATTAGCTCTGGGTCAGTAGCACAAAATGTCAAAGTTCACTCAAGCTGAACTGCAAAAAGTTGCAGGGATTTACATCTCGGAATCCACTGATTTTAAATTATTTTGTGAATTGTAAATTTCCCCATTTGAAATGCTGGTGTGACCAGACCTTTAAACCGTGAGAAGGTAATTAGAGCCAGTGGAGATGGGTCAAGCTGATCTTGCCCTAGATGTCCCTTGGAGTCATCCAATGGGCTCTGCTACTTCCTTTGCAGAGGCAGGACAACTTGAGATAACAGAAAGAGCTGGAATTGTGTGACCTTTCAACTTTTTGAGTGGAGGTTGTTTTTTTTTCTTCTTACGATTGTGTTCAAACTGTTTAAATGTGTTTTTTTCTGATACAGGTAAGATATCCAGATACAGATCACATGTTATTACTAGGTAGAGTCACTTTACATTCTGACATGTTTTTAAACAATAAATAATTCATCATTTAATTATTTGTCTTAACTACACAAAAAGATTCCAGCCTTTAAAAGTGGTTCCTGGTCACAAAACAGGAATGATGTGCAGTGAATATGAAGGTTTTTTCTGGTTTGTAAAACACTGATGTAAAAGAATGAAAGTGAAAATAAAATGAAAAATGGTTATCTCTGGAAGTGCAGGCGGAATACTAACTTAAATTTCTTTTGTGCTTGTTCAGATTATTTCATAGTTTTGTATTCTATTTAGGATCAGCTGAAACTTGTTCTGAAAGATTCCAGTATCAATCTCCAGTTTACAGAATTCCTCCAAAAAATATCAAGGATTATGAATAATTAAGGTTTATACATCCATACAGAATCCTGCTAAGTCTGAAGTTTGTGTTCAGTGGAGTTCAATATACTGGTATCGCTGCTGCATGCTGCTGCACGTGAAATGCCATTTGTCTAACCCAAAGTCAGCTCCGAAACGTCCTTGATAAAATGGGGGCAGCAAGAACACATCTGGGCATTTGGTATGGTCCTGACTGATGACCTTTAACAAGTCCACACAAGAGACAAGAAAGACCTGTAGTCCTCAAGTGGAGTGTGTTATGTGTGTGTCAGCAATGTTTCTGTGGTGGATGCTTTTATGTTGGTACCAGTCATGGTGATGTACAGAACAATCCTCAAGGAGGAATACAACTGTAATCAATATACCGAACACACACACACACACTTGCACGCACACACACACACACACAGCTGAGAGATATCTAATTTATCCCTTGGGTCAAAGGGTATGACTCCACAGAGTCTTTAAATGCTTTTGTCTGTCGTGTCAATAAAGCTTCACTGAACACACACACATTTCACTCTTGATGACAATGATGTGATGGTGAAGTGTAAAAAGGGAGAAATGGGAGAAGATGGAGTAGAGGTAAGTAAAGGAAGAGAAAGATGGAGACACTGAGAGAGAAAAACAAGAGGAGGAAGAAAGGTGAGCAGATAGAGGAGGAAGTAAATTGAAGGAAAAAGATTGAGAAAGAAAATAAAAACAAGAAGAGGAGAGTCGGTAAGAAAAGAATAGAAATGGGTGGAGAATAGGAAAGAGATGAAGAAGCAAGAAAAAGAAAAGGATGAAGAAAAATAGGAGAGGAGGATGTAAAAGAAGAAAAGGGGAGGGAGGAAGCAAGGGTGAGAAAAGAGGAGGAGAAATGAGAAAGGAGAAGAAACAAGGAAAAAACAAAAACACAAGAAAGAGGAGAAGATGGAAGAAAGAGGACAAGGTGGAGGAGAAGAGAAGAGGATGTGGAAGGAAAGAAAAGAATGGAGAATAAGGGAGAAAAACAAGAGATGGAAAAGAAGGAGGAGGAAAAAACAAGAATGAGAGGCTGACAAGAAAACAGAAGAAGAAGAAGGAGGAAAAGAAAGAAGGAAGAGGTGGAAATGATACCGAGAAATAAAGGAGAAAAGAAAAGGGAGAAGAAGGGATAGAAGAAGGGGAGGTATAGGGAGAAAAAGAAGCTGAAACAGAGGTGTTAACACCTCCTCTCATCTCACAGATGAGATTCGAGGTGTGAAGGGGCGGATTCGTTCCTGCTCGGTGACCCGGCCAAAAAAGCCGAGCAGGCGCCTGGGCAGTAAGCGTCACTCTGCTGAAAATGAAGGCGGGTGAGCTAGATAATAGAGTCAGACACCACAGAAAAGAGCTGGAAAACAATCTGAATAAGTGCTGAAAATTACACTACAGTCTCACTTGTGACAGATCAGTACCTGCGTGTGAGGCACACACACACACAAGCCCTACAGCCCCATGTTTTTTTATCTTACTGTGTCAGGGCTACTGCAAAACACTCCTGCATTTATATTGTTTCTGCTGTGAACAATCTTTAGGGGAGTTTGGTTTTGAGCTCTGAGGTCTCTACAGTCAAAATCTGATTTTATTGTATTTTATTTCTTTAATATTAAAAATGCATGGGAAATTATAGACAAAACACTGTTTCTACTGATGCTCAAAATGTAAAATGTAAAAATATAACTATATCTATCTATCTATCTATCTATCTATCTATCTATGTATATACATATGTGTGTGTGTGTGGGTATATATATATAGATAGATGAATAAATATATAGACTCTGCTATAGATATATAGATAGAATAGGAATAGATAGGTAGACAGATAGATAGTACACTGGCCTCCAAACTCTTTTTTCCCTTTGTTCAGCTGCTCTAAACATCTCTGTGTAGAAAGCCAAACTTTGCTTAGCAAAATTTGTTTAGCACACCCTGATCCCCAGAGATATTCACACAAAACATTGTGGATGCAGTGAACAGATCACCTAAGAGCAGCCCATAAACGAAAGTCGATTCACGTCATGCTTGCCAATTTACTTTAAATCTTACTTGCTATTTCGATCATCATATATGTATAGGGCTCCTGTATGTGGATCTTATTTATAGCAATAATAAGCAAATGCAATTTACAGTAAGGTCAGAGAACAGAAAGACTATAAATCCAGAGATGTAGCACAGGATTCCTATCCCAGAGTCCTTACCTGTGGGGCCCTCAGTGGAAAACATTATAACAGGAGTGTTTGTGACATTACATGTATTAATGTGATAATACTGAAAGTGTAACATGATCTGGAATGTGCGTAACCACGTATTCATATTTTGACGTGAAATAGTCTTAAGCCAGAGCTCCAACGTACTGGAGTGGAAGAAATTGATACACAGCATTTATCTCCATTATAGTGATCCATAATACTTGTTATTAACGTGGATCTCACCATCAATCACTTTCTGCACATCCTACATAAAACAAGTTACCATTGTATTGAAACTTTCTTGGATCAGTTTGTAACTTCTTGCTTGAATTGGCGAATCTAAACATGGTCACGTAAATTTCAGTTGTCACTTCTCCCAGGTCTTAGGAACTAACATCTACCACCAGAGCTGCTACTGCCACTACTAACTGCTACTGTTTACTCTCAACTGGCAGTACTACTGTCCCTGCTTGGAGCTACTACAGCTACTGACACCTTCAACACCTGAGTCATTCTATAACTGGGAGTACATTTCACATCAACAAATTAAAATAAAATAATATACTTTCTCAACAAAACAATCAGTGGTTCCTTCAGTGTAATATATCTGATTGCAAAGAGTAACCATTAACAATTTTTTTATATATATCTTTATATATATATTTTAGTGAAAGGATGTTTTCCTTTGTAGTCACATGTTACAGGCAAACTATATACCATTTCATACTTCCAAGTAACATACACTTTAAGGGCTCTTAACCATACTGCTATTTGTACAATGATTTTAAGATTTATCAGAGCTGTTTTGTGGATTTGTAAGAATTTCCTAACTTAAACAACATATTTACTGTTAAATGTGATACTCATGTAAATATTACTTATCTTAGTATTTACAGTTTGATATATAACATTAATACAGATGATGATGGCTTTAAAGGTGTTGTTGAGCCAAGACCCACTCCAACTGAAAAAATGGACATGGCAAAATAATGATGATGATATTCTCTTGGCAATTTTACAGGCTCAATGAAACATAAAATTGCACAATATTTGGCGATATAACATCTTTTACTGTGACAGGCAAAACAATGTGATATTCTGCTGCTGGAAACTGCTACTGCTCTTACCTGCCAGTGTTTTTGCTAACTGATATTGTTTTGCCAACCACCACAGCTTTTACTATTTAGTCTAATGTCGGTTTGCTGTGGTCACAAACAACGACACAGTCAAAATAATAACAAAGTTTGGTGATGCTGTGAAGTAGCATGGGATTGTGGAAACTGTGTCTTTCATTCAGTCAAGGGCACGCTACAAACAGTACTTCAACAACAATTACGACAGGCGTGTCTTCATAACCAACACTAACATAACGTATACATTATCACAGACCCGTCACAATATAATCATTTGTAGCGTGCTCTTATTTTGAAATTCCTAGCACGTCTTTTTCTGCTTGATTACGAGCAAAAACAAAATGCAGGCTTGCGGCAGCTCAAAGAGGATTAAACGATGATATTGTCTACCCTCTGGGCAGTAAATCAGTGGTCTGAAACATTTGATTTTGGATAAGAGATGGGTCCTACTGACGTTGCATACTGTGTACAGCCATGCCACTTCAAGATAAAGTACTCAGGTTTACAATATCCTGCTTAATCTAAACAAATAAAATTATTCTTTTAGTTTTGTTTTTTATAGAATGTGAAAATTCGCTCCATATACCAAAATGCTTGGCGCTTCTGCCAAAACTGAACAAGGAGGTCTGTGTTTTATTCAAAAGGAAGATTGTTTTCATTCGTGTCTGGACAAATATCTGATATTTTAGTTGCTATTTGTGATTTGATATGAATGGAAGTGATTGTGTTAAATCATGCTAAATGATATTGTCTCATATCGATTGCTGGCTCTACATATAAGTAACGACTGTGATATCAGCAAACATCCAATCGTTGTCCATTGAATTGATATAATATCATGATGAGACTTGTGATTCCCCCCCCAACTTTTTACACACACACATGTGCAAAGGGGATGTGATGCCATTGACAGGTGACCAAATGAAAGGACCATTACTGTAATTAAAATCACAGATTCCTCGAGGTTTGAAATTGCTCTTTGGAATAATGTAAGTAATAAAATATAGCATAGTTATACATATTTTAGACATTTCCAGTCTTGGAAAGTTACATATTATACATTTAAGCTGAGCATATATTTTACTTTCTATTTCTACTTAAGCCTTATAAATACATTAAGGAGGACCTCTGATATGCAGAACAGATGCGAACTAAATCTCTCTCTCTTTATCATTTTGCCTATAAATATTCTCATTTCCTCTCTCCTAGCCCTCTTTCTCTCTTTCTTTTTAACCTCTATTTGTAGAGGAAGACTGCTGAGCTTGTTCCTTGCTTCAGTTTCACCTGCTCTCTCTCTCTCTCTCCTGCACTCAATTTCAGGGCTCATTTCAATAGCTGCTGTTAAGCCTGTACTACACACACACACACACACACACACACACACCTCCTCTCTGCCCTCTAGTTTTAAATTCCTCTAAAATGGATATTTATTCCTGTAAATCTCCACTGCTGTGGGTGAGTGAGTAAAATCTCTAACATCTTAAGTGTGTGTGGGTGCGTGAGTGTGTGTGCACTGTGTGACCTCACTGACCTGAAGGTGGAAATTTACTTCAATGGATGAAAGTTGAACAAAGGCACGTAGACACAGAAAAAAAAAGTAGACACCACAGATGGAGCAGAAAATACTACACTAGAGTAGGATAGCACTTTCTTTTGCCGTACGTATTTTTACGTATTTCCTTCCAGACACAAGTTTCTATTTTACTTGTGGTAAACAGATTCCAAATGCAGAGCCACACCAACAATGAACGTGTCCAACTCACAATACTGTGTGTATTCATACATATTATTCCTCTGTGCCATAGAGCTCCATTGTTGTCCAAAAACTATTAGAAACACATTGAAACACACTGAGTCACATGTTCCTTCATTACCATGAACGCACACACACTATAGTTTATTTTGCCTGCCCTAAATGTGGATTAAACCTCTGATAAGAATAGTCCCCAACAAATGCAGTTTTCTCCTGTTTGAGTAATATTTGTTGAAAACTACAGAGGCCTGATGTTTTAGAGAATTACCAACACTTTTAATATATTTGAGAGTTGTTTTTTTTTTTTTTTAATGTACGTCTTCACTTAAGCTGATAAGTTATTTGAGTAGAATTTGATGGCACAGTTTCACTGCCCTATTGCGTGTGTGCTAAGCTAGGCTAAACACAAGCTGCGCCTATCTTGGTAGTGGATGCACAGAAGCTGATAGCCATCCTCTGTGACTCCTGAGAAAATAGAAAACAAAATGGTAACATAAATGTGTGATTGTTCCTTTACTGTTCCAAAGGGATTCTGAGACATGGAGTGTGTGTGTGTTCTCTAATTTGTTGTGAAAGCTCTGTGTGTGTGTAGTTTTATAGCTGCTCATGGCAGTGTGTCTGTGTTTTACAGTAATTTACTGTGAAAGCTGACTGTGTGAGTGTGTACATTAATTTACTCTGAAAGCTGTGTGTGTATCTTTGCGTGTATGTGTCTATGTGTATGTGTTTGTCTGTAATTTCCACTAAAAGCGCTGTCTTACAGTGCAGTAATTCCAGGTGTTTTTTCTGTTGTGCGATGTGCAGTTCTCCATGTTTGGAGCCCTTGCGTTATTACTGTAAGCGGAAATGCAGGTCACACAACAAACTTTCAAGCAGAAAACACATACAAGAATTGTGCCACAGAGTCTGATCAGCCTGTAATGATCCTGAAATTTTAAAGTAAAAACACATCTATGCTCCAGCTTTTGCACACCATGACCTTCTTCAAATACAGGCTCAGTGCACAACTTGTAAGAAAGCATGTCTACCGAATTTTATGTATTTTGGTTGAAAGAAAGAAGACAGTGGCAATGATCCTCTTTCAGAGATAAGCCAATGAGACACCAATCCAGAAGGGTTTGGGAGTGGTCTAACACTGACCCTAGGAGGTTATCAGTGTGTGTTCTGGGTACATTTCAGTCGTTCGTGGCTCATAAAACTCATTACAAGAAAGAAAATTGCTTGAAGACTGTCTGGATGGTAAATAAAATGTTTTAAATACAGGCCTTGCAGCATTTTGATTCAGCATGACTTGTATTGACTTTAATGCTGTGGTGATTTGGGTCATTTGTGTTTTGCTACTTTAAACCTTGATATATATTTTTCCCAATTTAATAGACCTAAACAGGTCTCCTTACACTCGGTGAGTTCATATTTTCAACATTTTTGATGTTTGTATTTTTAAGCTAATGAGTACTGAAATATTTGGGTTCAGCAGGTGGTGATCCAGGACCAGGCATCATCATCCATAATAGCTCCAAGAGAGCTAGAATCTGTGATGAAAGTTGAGGTGGCTGAATTCAAATGCAGTGTTGGGGAATATCTGAGCATGCGTATTGCCTAGGAGTAGTACGGTACATGGATTAATTATTACATACTCTCTACTGGTCAACTGTGGCAGCATAAGTTATTGATCTCCTAAGACTTAAAAGCCAGATTCAAAACCACAGCACAAAACCAAAATGAATCGCTATAAGACTAGGTGATAAGCCCTCTAAAGGCCTTACCAGCAGTGGAGCTAAAAAATGTCACATTTGTTCCTCTAGCACCACCACCCGGTGCAGTGTAGACAATGTAGTTCAGATATTTTCTTTTTAGTTTCTAGCAGGCCAGAGTGGACAATGGATGAAGACAAACTCCTTATGAATGATTTTTGCTTTTACAAGGTGTAATGACTGTGAAACCAGATTTATCAGCTTTAACTCATTTCCTCTCATGTTTTGCCTCCAGACTCTCTCTATCTCAGCTTTCCAAGCGGATGTTAAGCTTTCACGTCTTATCGCACTCTACATTTTAATACCTCATGTTTGAATAATTTTACTACAAAATCTGTGGACTGACCTTTCAGATAAAAAATGAAACATAACCAGGAAGTTTGAGTTCTTGGTTGGTTGATAAAACTTTACAGAAATATTAAATTTGTCTGGTGACATTTATGCTCTACTGGTGGAGTTTGATTAAATGGGATGCATGTGTGGAGTTGGTGTGCATCAAAATTGACATATAGATGTATCAAACATTATTTTCTATAATAATATAGTGAGTGCCTTTGATTTGTGGAACACATAAAAAAGTATCTAAATAACTCTTGTATTTGATCTATTATCTAGGTGTGTGATTTTCTGGTTGGTTGACATGAAAGAAACTGTGGACTGACGTACTATTGTGGCTATTAAATAACGAGATGCTGTAATACAATTCTTTGGTATAAACATTTTTTAATAGCACATACTCTTCACCATCAACACTCCGCTGCCTTCAGGTCTTCCACTGATCAAAGCAGTACGACGATCTTCTTAGGACAGTTGTCTCCAGAACCTCTGTCATTCTTTTCAACTTATTTTAAGAATCAGAGCGTGTTCAGCGAGCACAGATTTGATCTTGGGAAAAGGAAAAGTACCTGATTAACTAGATCAGGTGAATAGGGAGAATTGATCAAGTACTGTGAGTTGTTTGGGCCAAACTGCTTTTTCCTTTTGAGCAGGAGTCAAGTTTTGGGACAACTTTAGCACACACTTTTGTCATGTTGAAATTTTCAGTCTGTCTCTTTATCAATGGAGACCATTTCTGCTCTCATTCTTATACTGATCGTCGATCATTAGAACAATTTGTTCCAATTTGTTAAATCTTTTTAAGTTTTTGATATGCATAGGCGCCCAGAATGTTTCATCGTCTTGGACATCCTCTCCTGCCTTCACTAAATCTTTGTACCATTTCAAACACCATTATGTGTCATGCAGTGTTCCCCATACAATGTCAAAATATTCAACTGCTGTTTTATTCAATTTCACCAAAAATGTCAAGTTAATCGTTGCCCAATATCATTTTTCCCTCGCCTTAAGCAAAAACATGTGCACTTTAATCAGTAGCTAGCAATGAATTTAAAGGCGTCGCTTATTGAAACTTACAGCAGTTGTGAATACCCAACCTTTGTCTATATCACTCAGTGTGACTATGAACCATGTTTTATCCTCTGCTTTGATCTCATTATTTAATAATATATAAGTAGTTGAACTGAAAGTGGGTCTGTGGACATCCAAATAATCAATTGTTTGCAATACCATCAACTGAATGTATCTTTTCAGTGTCTAAGCCTGCACTGTAACAAACACATAAACACCAAGATTACCCACATCCCTGAAGAGCTGGCTACAGTTGTCACATGAATTATCAACGAATTAAAAGCGCAGCCATCCCCAAAGGAATCATCCACTGCCCTGTGTTGCAAGCCCCAGCAGGGTGTGCAGGAATTATCAGCGCAATGCACAAAGTTGTCATCAGGAGTTATTCATATCCACAACATATCACATCTGATGTTCCATCAAAACATACCAAACTGTGACCCTAAAGACAGCTACATGCCAAAACCAGTTGTTTTGTGTACTTTTACCCCACTGTTGGCCAACAGTACAACTTACACAAACTAACTATACGCTCTTTATTCAAAGCACAGTCCAAAGTTCATCTGGCGTGTGGTTATTTCACATATATAAATGTGAAAAATCCTTCATGTTTCGGGGAGTTTTCTGTGAACAGCAGGTTCATTCATTCAACTGAAGACACACATGTGAGTTTCATTCACATACACAGAGACACACACACATGCACCGCGCGCCTTTTTCTTCCTCCTGTAATGATGAAGGGGCTCATGAGAGAGTGTTCATCACAAAGGGATCAATGTTGGAAGTGACCTTTTACACCCATACCATACACCCAACACACATACAGCATGACACATTTAGGTGTGGGCAGTGAATTTCATTACTCAACCTCCTTGCCAATCAATAGACACACACACACAAGCACACACACACACACAGACTATATGGATGACCTTCCACTTTCTCTGATCGGTAAAACTGACATCTCAGGCATCAGGCGCTTCAGGGAAAAGATAAATATTGCCTCTCCTCATCTCTCCTCTCTTCTTGGTTTGCCAGGGCTGAAGTTGGGTTTCTGGTAGAGAGAAGGCTGATCTGATGAAATCCTGAGAGAGTGGCATGGAAAGTGATTATTAATAGAGGTTTGGGTTCAGAAACAAACAATATGATGAATAATGGCGTATCTATACCCGCTTATGTATTGAAAGTTTGAGCCTATGACATTGGGCGGAGGTTGGTATACATGTCTGGATCGCCCAGTCCATCACAGGGCCAACACATACAGACAAACAACCATTCCTCACATTTCTACAGGTAATTTGATCACCAACTAACCCTATACCATGTCTTTGGACTGGGAGGAAGCTGAAGTACGGGAAGAACCCACACAGGAACAGGAAAACATCGCTCCACACAGAAAAGCCCAGGCGGACTGTGAGGCGACGAATTTTCACTGCACCATCCGCTGCCCGAGCAAATATTCTAAACAACTTCAGTTGAAAAATGAAATGTGAATTAAATTACTATACAGTCTATGTCAAATAAGTGATTTTATCTCAACTTGGTTCTTTAAAATTGTCAAAAGTTAGATTGAAATGTTTGTATGGTACAAACTGAAACAGTGTAGGCCAAACAGCAGTAATCAACTGGTTATCTCAGCTTGTACTCTCTGTGATAACAAGTAAAGAAGTGATGTTACTATAAACTGTTGGGTTATTCTGCGACTCCATGAACCAGACTGCAGAGGATTGCATTAGCAACTTTCAAAGGTAGTGAGTCATAGAATATATGCTGGTTATTCATCAGTACATTATCTATTCTATTCTACAGATACACATATACCATATATACATAGTCCTACAGATCTCAAGGCTCTATAGCTTTCTCTCCCTCCATATCAAGCAGATGTTATTGAGCTGAATTTTCATTAAATCCGTCCTCTCAGGTGCTTTGAAGCCATCTCTGGCGTCACTGGGTACGCCGTTCGCCCACTGTTCTGTGGATTGAAATGGCCTCCAGCAGACAGATCTGCAGGAGTCTCGGGTGTTTTGTTGTTTGGAGGCGGTGATCAGGCGGTACCTATCTGTCTCTAAAAAAAGTGTCTGTCAGGAGGAAGAGGACGTGAGGAGGGCCAGAGGGATGAGGAACAGGTGAAGGGAAGAAAAAGGAATAATTAGGAAGAGGGAGGAAGAAGAAGCGGTGGATGAAGGTAAACAGGGAGAAAAGACATGGAGGATGGGGGAAGAGCATGAGGAGATGAAAAAGGGGAGAGGGAGGTAGACAACCTGAAGAAGGGAGAGAGAGAAAAAGGAGACTAATGGGAAAATATGAAATTGTCAGAGGGAGAGAAAGTATAAAGGAAGAGGAGGAAAGTTTTGCACTTTGGCCGCAGTGCATTTTACTCTGGTTATTTTTCACTAATATTGTAGAAACATAATTTGCTGTTTATTTACCCAGGATTACGGTTTTCATTTTCAATGTGATTTCCATCATAGTGTAAATGATTAAACCAGCGTAAATATAATGTAAGGTAAAACATTAGAGCTAAGCAATGTTGAAGTCTTCCTGATAGATTCATCTTAAACGTAAAGATCTCATTTAACTCCCAATTTCTGTTATTCAAGCATACAACATCAATTACAAATTAGATAGAAATAAAATAATAAACATTTACATGTGTAGCTGCTCTAATCAATGTTTTGTAATGTGAAAAAGTCATGCTGAGATAATAATCTCTATTGCTAGCTCTACAGAATGTTTAGTGTCTTTCACTTTATTGTTTTAGTTTAATAACCCGACCAATGTTTGATTCACTCTGCTCTCATCAGCATTATCACCACAGCTGTTTTTCCAGTGACAGAGCTGATAACAACACTGTACGTACACTCTGCAGCAAACGGAAGAAACTTTTACACAGTTAGAACTAGCCAGTGAACACGGAGGAGCATTGCTTAGCTAGAGGCAGATGTCTTCTGGGTGATGACAGAAGACCAAAACAGGAAAAATCTTATATCAGTCACATGGCAGCAACAAACATTATCTATAACTTTGTAAGTTTTAAGGCAGGTCAGAACTTTGTGGAAAATCGTTACCAGAGGCTAATGGACAAAGTAGCTGAAGGACAAATAGCATTTTAAGCTGATATAAGTGTGTTTGTTCATGTGTTTTGTCAACTGTGAACAGTTTATCTACACATCTATCTGTGACAACAAATCAATGAATATAATTACAACTCACTAATTAACTGTAGAAATGCTTCATAGGTTTCTGCATATTGATGACAAACAAACACACAACCATTAAAGTGGGTTGTATTGAGTTGTTCCTACAGTTCTCATAAAGTGATGGAGTATAAAATAAAGTGTTGCAATTAAAGAGGTGGTGAAGGTCAAACTCCAAATCAACAGTTTACAGGAGTCAACTGGGAAGCTGTGTTCATCAGCTAACTTCCCTTTAGAATTCACTTGTCCAATACAAGCACTGAACCTGAATGCAGCATCATAGCAGGCAGTGATTAATGTGCTCTTTTAGCAAAAGGAGGACAAAGGAAAACAAATCTTTAGGTTGGACACAAATCTATCTGATTGGGCCGATGAGCAAAATCTTATTATTGTATGTTTTTTTACTAAATTAATAAAACAAACTGGCTATGCCATAGGATTAATGGATGAATGAAATTCAGAAAACTAATGGTGAAATGATATTCTCTTTTTATATTTTCGTTCAATACATTTAGTTATTTTGTGTATGTTTTAGTCAAACAGTGGCGCACAGACTGCACGCACACACACACACACACACACACACACACACACACACAGGTGTTCTTTCTTTTGCTCTCAGGCAAACACTTAATATGTATCTCTACCTGTCTCGCACACATACACACACACTCATTTGGTCCTCTCAGGATAGAGGATGGTAGAGCAGAGGAGGCTACCATCACCATGGCAACAGACAGAGACCCCCACACCATCCACCTCACATTCTCCTCCTCCACACATACTGTTGCAGAGTGGGGGCAAAGTCTGTGTGTATGTGTGTGTGTGTGTGTGTGTGTGTTGAGAGAGAGAGCGGAGGTGACGGAGTAAAAGCATTTCTCTGTGTGTGAAAGATAAAGTGTGTGTGTGTGTGTGTGCGTGTGTGTGTGATGGGTTTGCTAAGGTCAGACACTCACTGTGGAATACAAATCTGTCATGGCTGACACACTTCCTCCTCTCTCTCCACTTCTCTCTCACACTCGCCCTGCCCTTCGCTTGACCCTCCCGCCTCTTCGTTGTTTTCTCTTCATCTCTCTCCCTCTCTCTCCTCCATCCATCCATCAAGCATCATATTCTTCTCTATCTTTTCTCTTCCAGCATCTGCATATTAATGGGGCAACTGAATTTTATCTCCTATTTTCTCGTTCTGCTCCTCACCTCTTCTTCTTCTCTCTCTCTCTCTCTCTCTCTCTCTCTAAGCTTTTCCTTCATCCATTCTGATCATGCCTCTATGTCCTCTCTTCCAACAGCCTGAAACAATCTGGGATGGTTGTCTCTCTTTCTTTCTCTCTTTCTGTCTGAAATGTCACCTAATTTCAAATAAAAGCTTTAAAAGCTGAGGGGCAAAGAAAGCAATACCAGAGGAATGAAAGAAAAAGAAAACATTTAGAAATGCTAGTTATAACCAGGAGAATAAAGTAGAAAAAGAAAAACACTGTTAATCACTTTTATCATATAATTATGTCTCATCATATTTCATTTACTTCATTCACTTTCAACTTTATTGATTTGTTTTGCGGTGATTTTATTTTAGTTTGCTATTTTTGGTTTTTATACTCCGTGTTCTGTTTTTAATTATACAAAGAAGATATTTTTGTTCACAAAACTGAAGTCAAAGACAGAGATAAGAAAAAGAGAAAAAGACAAAGAAAATGACAAAAGAAACAGAGAGAAACAACGTGTCTTCCAGAACTTACATTAATATACTACAACTCTGCAACAGGAAATAATGTTGTGAGAGAAATGTAATCTACATGATTATGTTTTTATCTATTTTTGATTGATGTATCGGTTGTAAACTCATGAAAATGAATGTATCACCAAAAGCGTTCACCAGCTTCATGACATATTTCATTTGTTTTTCCTGCCATATCCACTGACTCTTAAAGAGCATGGGCGTGAGCAAAATGCTGATGCTTTGAAAACAACAGGAAGTTAGTGATTATAGTCTGCCCAGTGATTTGGCTGATTATCGCACAGACAGCAGTGACTGTGACACACAACCCTGGAGGTAGTCAAGGTACTTTAAATCTGTAAAACAAGACCAATGAACAACAACACTAAAAACTGCCATGGAACATCAGATGTGATTGTCTAAAAATGTATAATTTGAAAATACTTAAGTTTCAAGGGGTGATATCAAACATTTATATCTTTGATCATTTATTTTGATAAAAACATTTTTAAGTATTTTTATTGAACAAAGTCAGAGGACATTATCCATCCATACTGCTTATTCTTTGAGGGGTCACGTGAGGGGCTGGAATTTCCCGGCGGCACTGGGATAGGTGGGAAGTACACCAGTCTATCACAGGGCTGACATAAGAGACGACAACCATTCTTACCTTCATTTAGGTCACCATTTAACTAACCTGCATGTCTCTGGACTGTGGGAGGAAGCCAAACAAACCCTCTTCAGGCAACAGTGGTAACCACTGCACCACTATACCCAAAGAATCCATTGTTAAATGTTAAACATTGTCTAAGCATAAGCAACCATATAGAGTCATGAGTTATACACAATGGATACTGCCAGAGGAGAAGAGTGAGGAACAAAAGACTAGTTAATTGAGACAGCTTGTCCAATTGGGAGCAAAGCTGTGTCCCCAGTTGAGAAAAGCTGATTTTTGGGTCAGGGTTAAAATTTAAGATTACTTAAGGTCAGACGAGCAGTGATTTCAGTACTGTGCTATTTCCCAAAAAGCGTCTAATGTTCCTATAAGCATCTGTGAGATCATCATGTGTATGTCAGACTCACTGTTCTGTAAGCTTTAAGGTTTCCTACTCACGCACACACACACACACACACTATGTATTCTTCTTTGAGTCTCTCTCAGGACTTAGCTATTGCAAAACGTTGAACAGTCACAAACAAATAACCTCTACCTGTACTCACACAACACAAAAGCTAAACAACAACAACACACAGTGAGAGGATCACTTTCCACGAGCCATCCAAGTAAACATGAATGCATGTTTCATCCACTGCTGTTGTCCATTAGGAGCTGTTTCAAGATTGACAGGTGGCATATTTTCCAGTCGAGTGCAATTAAAGCATGGCACCAAGAAGGACACAACAATTGGCACAGTTAAACAGTCAGTCAAGCAAAATGGTAAAAACAATGTAGAAAACATGATGTCTGTGTCATATAATTGAATTCAGGAGATGTAACAATCTAATGATCACCCCACACAGATCTGATGTTCTCATCTGTTGTAATTTCCAGTCTCAGTGGAGCAAGCTTCAGTGTTTAAGTCATACTTCATGTATGTGGTGATTGATTCACTGTTCTGTTCTGTTTTCTCTCAGTGTTTTAATTTACAAGTAAAAATACTAATGGAGTGTACTGTACATGAGTAAGAACATGTAACCGTCAACCTTCCAATCACTGTGATCACTGTCCCTGCTTTACTGAAGCTTCAGACCAAACTGTGGACATGCAAGACACACTGTATTGACTATCTACAGTGTCTGTCAACACAAAGTGTAATTTCTACTGAAAGCGATGGGGACATGTCCTTAAACAATCTCTGATGGTCCAGCTATGGAAGGCATCTGGTGAAGGTGAGGCAGAGCTGATTGAAGTGTTGATGGTCCTTCGTATCACTGTGCACTCACAGCAAGCTTCTCTATGAGCGGCGGTAGGTGGTTTGCTGATGTTTATTTGCCCAGCTTTTGCCTCTGGGGCGACATACAGCCTGCTACATGTTATTGATAGGGTGGTTGGGACTGTGGCAACCTGACATAGCGACTGGCGTTGAAGACGTGAAACAGCACTACATAAGTGGTGCTAAGGTGGGAGCTATAGCTTGGCAGAGGTTTGGAAAACAAATCTTGTCTAATTACCTTTATTTGTAGCTACTGTTTCTGCATTTCCCGTGACCATTGAATTGTATCCAATTCCCGCAACCTTTATTCGCATTTTGCAATTCTGCTTTATCACAATGTAACCGATAGAAGTGGTTGCTTATAGTGATGAACCTGCAGAGAATTATCACTAGAGCAAACCTGAAGCTAAGCTTTACTGTTTTGGTTCACTATCACCCTCTTATTATTCCTCAATGTTTCCTAAAGGGAAAGAAGGGACTGACCATCAGTTAAAGATAAGGCAGTAAATGACAATTATCTGCAGTAAAAATGCAAACATTATCTATAATAACATATCAAACTGAATATGATTATAGGTTTTTATTATAGAAGTATAATTAAAAGGTTTTGTTATGCTACCATTATTAAGAAAAGCATGATAATTTCACCGAAGCTGTGTTGGTAATCAGTAATGGAGCAAATGAATCCGCCAACATGAGCCTGGTCTAACTGTCAGTCTCATCCTTGAAGCAATTTGTGGCAATCAAACAATGACATGGTGAATCAACATAACAGGCCCAGCATAAAGACAGTGTATATGAGGGATAAAAACACTGGGGAGTGGTTTTCTATCAGGACGACATGAGAATGAGAAAACCTTAACAACATCAGACTGAAAGACAGCAGGCTGAGGAGCTGCTGCAAATGAAACCATACGGTTGGAGTCATTCAAGGAGGGAGGAAGAAAGGGAGGAAAAAAGAAAATACAAATAAGGAAAGACAGAAGGAAGGATGACATTAAAGAACAAAGGAACCAATTATAGACAAAGAAAGAGAGGGAACAATTAAAGTCCTTAACATAGAAGACAACAAGGACAGATGGAAGAAAACAATTGTGAACCGAGGGACCATGTAAGAAAATACACAGAGATGAAGGGAAGAAAGACAAACAAGGAAATGATGAAAAGATGAAGGAAGTAAAGTGCAAGAGGATGGATCAGCAGATAGAAAAACTTAAAGGGTAAAAAGAGATGGGAAGTGAGATAGATAGATAGATAGATAGATAGATAGATAGATAGATAGATAGATAGATAGATAGATAGATAGATAGATAGAGTGTGTGTGTGTGTGTGTGTGCTGGTATTTTATCTGAGTGAAAGATATATGTAAGTGAGATTTAAAAAAAACATTGCAGAATTGTGTGTATGTAAATAGAGCGTGTATGTGTGTGTGTGTGTGAAGAATCACTCTAGGATCAAGAGGCCTGGTTTTGTCAAGGGTAACAAGGTGGTATGCTGACAATCACACACACATGACGTGATTTCTCATGGGAATGTCTGATTGGCCGCTGCGAGCCTGCTGGGATGCTTGGTCCCCGTGGCGATAGTAACCAAGCGATAACACCAAGCATCTGACCCTCTTAATGTCTGCGTATGTGTGAGTGTGTGTGTGTTGCCATCTGTGCAGCTGGCTCAGGGGAGAAGCAACACACTGAACAGTGATTAAAGCAGAGACAAAGAAAGACAGAAATGAAGAAAGAAGGAAAGAAAGGCATGGTATATGTAGGTTATACCTTTGGTAACTTCATGTCTGTTCCAGTCATTTTGCCTCATGGGTCTGGAGGCTGTTGCTCAGCATTAGTAATTAGTTAGGTGGGTTGGTTAGTTAATGAGTGTGACTTTAGTTTGTTAGATAACTAGTATGTTAGTATATTAACTGGTATCAGTCAGCTAGTTAGCTCTTTATTTATAAGACATTCAGTTAGCAATTTGTTATTTATGCCATGTTTGAAATTTGGGTGGGTCACAAATATAATTTCTTCTGTAAGCTAATTGGTTGGATGGTTTGTTAGTTGCTTGGCTGATTAGATTTTTAGTCAATCAATCACACAGTTATTTAGCTCATTAGTTAGTGAACCAGTATATTGACATTTTAGGTATGCCCCTGCTACATTAGTAAATCAGTTAAACAGTGAGCTACTCAGTGAGCTGTCTGTTTAGTGCATCACTGAGTTCATTAGATCAAGTTTTTAGTCAGTGCAGTGAGTCAGTCACACAGTGAGTTTGTCAGTTAGCTAAGTTGCATGTTTATCTTGCTGGGGAGATAACTAGTGTATGAAGACTGTGATCTGAAGCCCACATCAGCTGTTTACATGAGCACACACATCCCAGTTTGTGTCAGAACGATCATTACATATTCAGGGTTTCTATAACAGGATTAGGTTTCACATGCAACAGAATCCTAGTCACACAGTCCACAGTCACAGCCACAATAATATACAGTGTGAATATAACTGTTCAATGTCTCTCACCTTTTTTCATCTTCTCTCTCTCTCTCACACACACACACATACATACATCTGCTGTGGTCCATTTAGATGCAGATGTGCTGACTCAAATGTTCTGCAGACTGGCTGAGCTATTCACATCTTCATCTGTGTGTGTGTGGTGTGTGTGTCCTAGCGTGTGTGCGTGTACGCATCTGGCATGCATCCAGATGGTAGTAGCTGCTGTCGAACCACATGACCCAACACAGTTTAACTAACACAAACAACCACACAACGCAACAAACGGTGACTTTGCCAAAACCAGTGGGCTAAGTCCTGCTGTCTCAGCTGACTCAGTCTGACTGACTATAATCGATGACTGAGAAACTGAGCGTGAAGGCGTCTCCACCTGGGAAAGTCAGTGACTTTCTGCTGGTAAAGTTCAAGTTAAAACCAAAACCAAAGACCATTCATGACGTCATGGAACTAACACGGCGAGTGAAGCAGTTTTAAAACAAGACACATTTTTCTTTGTTAATTATTATGATTTTTGTAAAACTTTCAATTCTGACTTATTATATCTTGTTTGTTTCCTATAACTTGTACTTATGATTTTTCAAAATTCATGATCATGACTTCTGTATTTTTAAATTGTAGTTATGACTTCCATAACACATAAAGATTTCCATAACTCAAATTATGACTGACATAATTCATGATTTCTATCTTTAATATGCACAATTATGATTTCTATTAGAAGTAATTCTGAGTTTCGTAACATAAATTTAAATTCCTGAGACATGTAATCCCATTACTTCTGTAAGCATACTGTATTATGACTCCAAATTAAGCTGAGTTTAGACTTCAGGCTAACTCAGATTCCCTATTTTAATGTACTTCACACAATATGAAGACATGCATTACTCTAACAGGACAAAATGTTGCAAAACAATGAAAGAAAAAGATTGAAAAAAGAATAAAACCAAGTGATATCACTGGAAACACAGCAAGTTCAGAGAAATGATATCATGACCCAAATTAAGCTGACAGGTGATGATAGCATGTTGTGTGTTAATCAATGTGCAGCAACAGGGACATGTGTGTGTATGTGTGTTCTGGCTCGGGCAACAGCTGAGCCATCGCCTGCGAGCTGCCGGCTGAGTTTTCAAGCGACACACTGATAAAATCCTTCATCAGCTTCACCAAACCCAAAATCTGCAGGTTACTGCCCGTCCTGAACATCAACAACAAACACAAACATCATGTCAATAAAAACAATTAAACCCTCCACATACAAAGTCTGGCTCAAACCATTATACAAACGTGTTTATAAAACCAACAAAAATTGTGTACCAGAAAGTGAGTGTGTGTGTGTGTATGTTTGTGTCATCGATTTACAGAAGATTATGGGATTATAGATCATGAATGATATCCGTATTGTAAGATTATGAAAGTACATCAACAGAATTATGTCATACCCCCACTGTGCTACTCTTTCTTTATCTTTTTTACACAACATACTAATTGAACTCAACACTTCTATCAATTAATTCAGACATGTTTGATAGTCTGAACTGGTTTCCTCCCGATGGAAACAAACACATTTTAAAGTCCTGTGTTTTGTCATCTCACCCGTTAATTCTTTACTCGATGTCACCAGAGTCATCTGACTTTTGCTCCTGTCATAATTGCGATGGAAACTAGAGGTTGTCTCATTACAAAACATAATTATGGGTCATAATGAGCTGCTTGGATAACCAACCTATAGTCAGGTTTTCAGGGGAGTACAGTGTTGATGATATGTACCGTCTGACTTGCTGGAAAGTGTAGTTTACCCTTTCTGAAGCATAATTATGGGAGTGATGACAACTGATAACATCCATTGAATGGGGTGACAATATTCAAAGTGGGTGGTACCAAAACAAACATGGACAGCAGCCAGCAGCTTGCATTGTTAATATGCAGTGACATTTGCACTGAAAAGGCCAAAAAAGGATAAAAAAAATCACAGAGGTTGGGTGAGATGCTGGATGGAGAGGGGTGTATGACTGTAGAGTCTACAGAGGGAAGCAGAGCTGAGTGAACTAAAACAAAGCTAACTTTAGGAAAAGTTGTTCATTTACCGGTATGTGTTCCTCCAGAGACACAAATGATATCATCAGTTGCCATTAGACATTAATGTAAATCGTGTTTTAAAAAGGTTCATGAGAAAGACTGAAAGCAACTGGATCTGAAGACTTTACATATAATTTATCTGCCGACTGTTATACCAACTGACCCAGATTAAACAGACCCGGTTCAACTTGTATTGTGGTTATGACGTTCCAATATTACAAAAATGTTCAAAAATAAATAATTTCCACCATTTAGATGCATGGATACAGCATGTGTATAGGTTTCTAGGTTATGTTTGACTCACCACAATCTGGAAGTAGTCGCTGGGGATGACTTCCTCTCCATTCTTCATCCAGCGGACTGTTGGTGGTGGGTTTCCTGTCACAGCACACTCCAACTCGATGTCGGTGGACTCATAGGCATACGTGTTGGTCGGGTAGTTCAGGAACTGAGGAGGCACTACAGAAATACACAAGACAATACTGAATCAGCAGCAGTGTCATTACTGTATCTGCGGTTCGGTGTTTTTCAGCACCTTTACTTGCTTTCCTTAAGGATTGTTTTTCACATAAGTGAGTTTCTGTAATGACCTCAGTTATTTAAAAACTAATTAACACAATTACAAACTCCTCAGTTGCAGTTTATTGAAGAGCTGAATGTGTTTGATCTCATTACCCTCCATGGATCATTACACACTCGTCTCCTCATGGTCAGCAGCAAATTCATTTGACATTTTCAGATATTAGTCTGTGGGTTGTTGCTAATTTTGCACACAGGATGCCTATATTTAAACCTTGGCTGAAAGGTTAACACAGCAGTGACAGATTATAGTAGATTAACCAGGTAGTTTGGTTTTTGGTTGATCATCGGGGGGCGGCTGTGGAGGTAGAGTGGGTCGCCCACTAA
Source organism: Lates japonicus (assembly GCA_033238685.1). Lineage (NCBI taxonomy): Eukaryota > Metazoa > Chordata > Actinopteri > Centropomidae > Lates > Lates japonicus. Next base: position 7,610,653 of record BRZM01000011.1, read on the forward strand.
TCGGAAGGTCAGTGGTTTGATTCCCGGCTCCTCCAGTCCGTGCCTAAGTATCCTTGGGCAAGATACTGAACCCCACGTTGCCCCCGATGTTTGTAACATCGGTGTGTGAATGTGCTAGAGCGTTTTGTAGTAGTGCAAGCGCTGTGTGAATGTGTGTGTGAATGGGTGAATGTGATGCGTAGTGTAAAGCGCCTTGAGTGGTCGATATGACTAGAAAAGCACTATATAAGTACAGTCCATTTACCATTTACCATCAAGTCAGGACATGGAAGGTCAGGAATCCATATAATCACTGTGTCTGTTTACTGTACACTCCTGATACACTGATACACACTGATCTCAAAGGGACTCATTACAACTCATTACAAAGTTATTTTGTGCAGCTAAACCCAAGGTTTCCAATGATACCAAAATGTCAGGTTGAATATCAAAGAAGCATGTATAAAATGAGGCACAAGACATCTGGAAGTGTCTTTGACTGATATTCATCAGAATTATCATTGGAGAACAGGAACTGTAAATAGATCCAGAAAAATTAAGTCGCCAATATCTTCACAGTATGTCTGTGAAGGTTCTCAGTCGTCCAGGTCATCCAGGTCACGGTACAAGATCTTCATATCATCCCTACAACACCAGCAGTCGGTTTGTAACCTCTGAGGTGAAACCAAGAGCGAGAAAGTCCACAAAGCACTCACCCCACTACTCTCTGCTGCCCATTGCTGTGAACACATGGTAATAACTGAAAGTGACTCAACATCTGTCATCTGGACAATGGAGGTAAGAGGACAACGTCCTGAGAGACCTTAGTAAGATAAGCTGAAACAATAAAAGTAAGGGGGCGAAAACAGGATTTCCCCACCAATGTTCCCTCTAAGCTGCGCGCCTGCGCAATCGCGCACTGCTCCCGCTTTCTCCGCGCACGGCAAAACTATGTAGCGCATAAAATTACAGTGTGCGACAGTGTGCACGTCTGATGTTGCTCACAGTGGTCCAAGGAATTCTCAGGGAGTTTGTGTGTATGCTCAGACACATGAAAAATTAGGGGGAACATTGTTCCCCACTGGAATGTATACCCTAAAAAAGACCACCTATAGTCATAGTTCTGGTTTTAAAACCACAACATTACTTTTTAGTTCCACTCTTAGTGTTCTAACACTCCCCCAAACAACAGACAGACAAAGTTGGCCACTACCTGGTCAACAGTGGAACATTTAGCTGCTAAGGAGCCAGACATTTCCTTAGGGGTTGGTAGATTGAAAAAAAGACTGATGTATAATTAATGTATGAATGACTGCTTACATGCCATATCAGCTTTATAAGGTAACCTATGTTATTGTTGCAGAGTTGCAGTTTATTGTGGAGTTACATGGCATTGTATCATGATATGTTTTCACATTTTTAACATTACAAGCTTATTCTAAGGTACATTTTCAGCATGTTATAATTTTCTCAATTGCATTGCATAGCCATTATAGTCTACAGTTATACCATTGTCTAACAACAAAAACCCCTGATACAATGTGTTATTTACTGAGCTTTAGAAGTGCTGATAGACCTTACCTTTGGACAGAAGCAGACTGTCTGCTTCCCCTCTTCTCAGTCTTTGTGGTAAGCTAAGCTAACCACCTGCTGTAGCTTCACAGATATGAGAGTGATCTCATCTAACTCTCAGTAAGAAAGGTAATAAGCATATTTCCCAAAATATCCCTTTAAACTTGAAAACCTAAACCTGAAAATGTCAAACTCAACCTTTTGACCGAGCCAGCAGTCTAGATTCAGTCTAATCAGTGGCAGAAATTTAAGTTGTTGGGATGTGAAGTGATGGAGTCAAACATGTTCAGATACAAGCTCATGTGACTGTTGGTAAACTGTCTACAGGCTCACAGATAATAAACAGATAAGCAGGAGGGTGAGGCAGCTGCCATGTCTCAGCTCTGTTGTCGTTGAATGTGGTCTTTGAAAATGCTGCGGCAGCTCATGGCTGTGAGAGTAGAGATGTGAGACAGAAGCCATTTTGAGCCTCAACAGAGACGAGGACGAAGCCTGAAGGGTCTCATGTAGCACTGAGCGCCACGACAATGCTGTCAGCGCTCCAAGACAACAAACATTCTCCCTGTCGGCAAACACACACACACACACACAGGAATGTCCTGTAACTGTCAACAAAGACACTTATATTCACAATGTCATGGTTTCCTGAGCACTGTTTATATAACACACAAAACACTATACACAGCCAGAAGTGTGTGGACAGCAGAGCACTACACCTGTATGTAAGTGTTGAACATGTCTGAAAAAGAAGGGATGGGAAGGGAGATTTGACAAAAAAAGAAAGAAAGAAAAACGTAGGAAGGAAGGAGCAAATGAAAGAGACAAAGGACGGAGAAAGAGATAATACGGAGAGGACTAAAAATTTTGAACACTGTGAAATATAACTTAAAAATATGACTGAAACAGCTGCATTAATATTTTAGGTCAAATAAAAAAATCGTTCTTTTAACACCACCAAATGTTATTTTGATTAAATGTTACACGTTGAGTTTTAGTTTGATTGATTTAGATTTGTTCATTTATTGAACTGCTTGGTGTAGTTGTTTGAACTTGCAAATCTAGTTCAGTTTCATTAAAACTGAAAGTTGTGTGTAAACCTTTGTCTTGTTATTTGATTTAAATTTCAAATTTCCATTTCAACATAACTAATGTAGTCTATTGTGTGAAGTTTGTCTTGGTGTATTTTCACAGGTTTTGTTTTTTTTAATTTCGTGTCAGAATCTGTTTAAGACAACATGCAAGGCTGTTGCCAGTGACTTTGTTAAATTCTAGTTTTACAGCTTTCATCGTTGTTTGTACTGTTTTCACTATTATGAAAAGAAACGACCATGATTTATGTTCATTTGTGTTGCGTTTCCATCATGCTTGTTTTCTTCAAAATTCAAAAAAATTTCAACTCTCAGACAATACATGCTGGGAAGTCTGTGTAGGGGATTTTAATTACTGGCCATCAGCAATGTATAAAAATAATTACATAAAGCGGGCTAATAGGATTTAATTTACATTAAATCCACCTCAGGAGCACCATCCTAAATAGGAACAGATTCTCTGAGTCAGTCTCATAAAGTATTCTTAAGTACATAAAGTATATATTAGTTTGGAACCTTGATTAATAACTAATTTAATAACTACAACAAAAAGTACCCTATCAATAGTTAGTAAAAAGGATTTGGAGTTCTGCAGCATAGAGGCTGGAAATATTCAGTCTTATACCACAGGAATATATTCAACATTCAAATGTATTTATTTAGGACTGACCATATGGCCTTTGGGGGAGGTTAAAAAGGCTTCTTTGTTAATGGAGGAGGGAATACAGACCAAGAAAGAAATAGAGGATGGCAGAAGAGTAAAGGGAGGTAAGGAAAAAGGAGCAAGAAAATAGGAGAGGAAAGCGACAGAGAGTAACAGAGACATGAAGTGAAAAGAGAAAAGAGGAGGGGAAGGAAAGAGAGAAAGCAGGAAAACGAGAGTAACAGTGAATATGGAAAGAAATGAAAGAAGAAGAAATAAAAGAGAACAAGATAGGAGGAGAGGAAAAGTAGAAAGTTAGTGGAGGAGGTGAGTTGCGTATGCGTTCCTCCCATCGATACATCATTATCTGGAGGTGTAACTTTATCACGGCAGTAATGCTCTAATTAAGAGCTAACGATTTCCTTTAAACTCTGAGCTGCTGCAGCTTCACCACACCAACATCTACACACTGATGCACAAATAACACAGACTACTACACATGCCCAAGAATTAGTCTAAGACACTAAACACGAGAGACCCAGGAGAACAGATCTAAACCTATCAGCAGCCACCACATCTATTTCAGAGCTAAAGCCCATTCAACTGCACTTCCTCTAATGGCCACTAAATGTTGCTGTGGTAAAATGCAAATGCAAATACAAAGTCATTTCATCCACCCACTCCCAAGTTTGACTTTCTACAGTGATGCCAGCTGTTAGCTTCAATAATTATCTTATTTGTACAATAATCAGTGCTTTGTGCAATGTGTGATCAATAATTCTAACAAACCCTAAATGTAGGATTTGTTCTACTGGAGTAAAATAGTGTAGAGCTGATAAGGAACCAGCCTGATTATTCATCATACACTTACAATGTCAGTAATCTATTATGGAAAACTGCCCATTAAATTGCCATTCATGATCTAATCTCACCATAATCTCTTGTAAACTCTGTTACTGTCTTTCACAAGTCCATGGTTGGACCATACCTTGGTTTCGTCTGGGGCTGTCCCCTAAAAGTGCATCAGTCAGGAGGACCCTGATTCGACTGAGTCAGTCGATGACTTGTAACACAATTTTTTGCCCACCTCACAGTTCACACACAGATCACTGCAGGAGCAGCAATGTGTCAGGCTGTCAACTTTACAAGTCTTGTCTTAAAATGACCAAAGCACAAAACTAACTGCGATCAAAGTAAAGACATGAAAGAACTTCACACAAAGGATCAGTAAAATATTCTGATTCTGATGAAATTCTGATCAATTCTGTCTGCCGAGAGCAGGACCATCGCAGGAATGCACACAGACAAAGCAGAAACTACTGGTGAATTGGCAAATTAAAACTGGCTAACACTGTCAGCAGCCAGAGATACTCCATGGTGTGGTAGGATTTCATAACAGAGCTATGACAATGACGCCAAGTGTTTCCACTATACATTTTGTGGCGGCAGCCCATCATGGGAAAATAATTTCAGCTGCTGCAAAGTTATGAAGTTATAATTACATGACTCTCACAGTTACAGGAAGAGCCTACACCATCAGGGGCAAAACATTAGCAAAACCAACCTTCCAGTTGGTGGATGTTTAAGACTAGCCCTAAACCATGTTTTGCTCAAGCAAACCATACACACACATTTTTATGACAATATTTTCCTCTACTTTATGACCCCCGGCAGACTCCATAGTTTGCTTCTGTGTATAAAATTATTATAAATTAATAAATAAATTTATAAAATTAATAAATTTATAATAATATATATTATAAATTGTGGAAGGGATAATACCTAATGAGTTATATGTTCCATGATTGTTGATCTCCTTGGCTCTTTTCTGCTATGGAGCCAATGAAAACAAATGTGTGACTGAAGGGTGATCATTTGTTTCTTATTTCCCTGCAGCAAATATGGTGATAATCTGTTTTTATAACACAGATTATCTCTAATCTGTTCTATCTCTAATCTCTAAAACCTTTGGCTGTTTGAAACAAATTCTCAAAAGTTAAAATAAAGATGAAAAGTTTCAGTTTCTTGCTCTCAAGCAACCTTCCTCATTACAATGGACAACTGCTTGCGAACTGGTTAGCTTTTGTTGAGAATTCCCAAAGCGTCTGTTGAGTGTTTTTTGTTTGTTTTTTTCCTGCAGAGATGCAAGTTTAACACTGATTACCTGGTCATCTGAGAAGACATGTTTACAAAAGCGTTTGTGTTTCCAGGTGGGTTCTTTGTGATCTGAATGACAACAGGCAGGATGCCCCGTTGATATGATTCTACTTCTTGCTGGAAGCAGCTGAGAGCAACCATTCATATGGTAATCTGATGCATCAACAACCAGCTGACCTCTATCAGACACATCTGACTCTACTTTGCCTCGATACACACACTCTCACCTGGACTGTCATTTCTAACTGACATTATGACTGACACAAAATTTTAGAATGTTAGGTTAATGTAATCTGAAAATATTAAAACAATTTTAAAACAGAGAGGAAGGAATGTGCTGTTGTGATCTCTCACTCACTCACTCACTCACACACATACACACACACACACACACACACACACAGTATCAGTGATGCTGCCTCTCTATAGCTGCACCATAATAACTTCCACTCAGCATTCAAATGGAAATCTACTCCATCATTCATTTCAATGAACATCTGCTGTGTGTGCATGTGTGTGTGTGTGTGATGATAGTACTCAGTGCAGGACACTCCCACACACACACATGCGAGAGTTAAACTCTCTTTGCATGAAGAGAAACTCGTTAGCAACCTCTTTCAATCTGTTCTTAACCACCTATTATCTGTCATTAAATACACCCACAGAAATTAACTACACGCACACACACACACACCCCTTATTGTTTACACTGTGGACATGATGTCTGAAATAGTTAACAGGCTGTCAAGCCACCATCATCCACGAGTGAAGGGCTAACATTACTGTTAAATTTGTACTATCTAAACACACGCTGAGATAACACTGATGACATCACTGTGACATAATCAAGACTATTCTTTCAGATTTGGCAAAGCTGCAGGCCAAGGACCACAGAAAAAGTGAAAGATGAATGGAATGCACCTTCAAAGTTTTATGTTTATTTATTATATAGTATTAAATACCATCCCATATAAGTATATATCTCTCAGTCTCAGTCTCAGTCTCATCCGCTTATCCGAAGTCGGGTCGCGGTGGCAACAGGCTAAGCAGGGCTTTCCAGACATCCCTCTCCCCAGCAACGTTTTCCAGCTCTTCCTGGGGGATTCCAAGGCGTTCCCAGGCCAGATGAGATATATAGTCTCTCCAGCGCATTCTGGGTCTACCCCGGGGTCTATATGAAATCCATAATTAGACATATGAATTGTATACTTTATGTACAATATAGACACAAAAGGTGCAAAGTGAAATTGATAGGGTAAAGTTTAAAGCTGTATGTGTCGGAGATTTTCCTCAAGCTGTGAGCAGCAATGTAAGTAAAACCAAAGAAATCTGTCTGTTGCTGATTACTGTGACTATTATATTCAAAGACTGCTGTTTCATCTGGTAACACAGCTCCATATGTGATGACCAACATTACAAATGCAAATGAGGTCATCCCATTGCAACTCTCAAATATTAAAAAGTATTCAGAAGCTTTCCTCACAGTAAACAGAAGTAGTACTGCATTCAGAAATTTACTTGAGTTTAAGTAATACAGTATTATTAGCCAAATGTAAATAAAGTACAAAAATTGTAATTACTCATCATGTTAAATGGCCCATATCAACGTTATATTCTAAGCTTTAGCACTTTCATTTTATAACTACCTGAGGTTATTCTACTTATTTTACATGCCACCAAACCAGGAGCTCTGGCTGTCAGATAAATGTAGTGAAGTAAAACATGCAATATTCCTTTGTTTAAATGTAGCAGAATGGCAACCTTGTGCTTTGAGATACAATAAAAGGACAGTTCACCTTTACCTCAGAGTCCTGAAAAAGGAATGACTATATATATATATATATTTTTTTTATTTTTTTTTTGACGTACAACAAATATGTCAAATAAGCCAACTTCAACCAGATTACATTTTCTATTAACATAATGAGGATATGCTGTTACTCTACATGCAAGTGGCAAATGTGTTGATACTGAACGCATCAGTAAAATGTTCACAGTTGGTGTATTTGTTTGTCACCGAAAATATCAGAACTTGCTCTACAATATCCACCTGTAGCAACTACAGCATTAGACTTGTTTTATGTTTTGATTGTTTTTGGTTAAGGTTAGGAAAAGATCTGGTCTGGTTTACAGAAAAGGCTGACAGTGACTTCAGACAACCTGTTTCTTTGCACTTTAAGTAGAGTACCTGAATAAATGCAGTGAGTTACTTTCCACCACCTGCCAATTGCCTAAAACCAGCTTATGAAGTTTTCTGCAGTGGAGGAAACCAGGAAAAGTTTTCTCCTCATAAGTGAAAATTGACAGTGTGAAAACTGACTGAAAACAAACAAGTGACTATTAAACTGAGGCACTGTGCTGCCTTCATGTCTCAGCAGAGTCAGACCGAACAGATTCATTTCAACACAGACAGAAGATGTTTCATTGCAGGAATCAAATGCAGAGCTGCTGATGTAGCTCTCTGTGTGTTTTTTACAGAAACATTTATTTTGACACAACCACTGAGTGAGAGCAAAACAAACCTGAATGGTAATAAAACTGCACTGATGGTGCCAACATAACTAAGCTGTCAGTATTTTGTTAGCTCTGTCCAAAAACGCAAGTACACAGAGAGTCATTTTCAGAACAGACTGATAATAACACTGAACTTGAAACTGTCTAGTTAGCAATTAGTGCCTTGCTCAAGGAAGCTGCAGTAGAACATGACAAAACTCAAAACTGAAAAAACAGACTTTTAAGATATTTATGGTATTTATATTTAGCATGGATATTTGTGAGCGCTGTTCCTCTGATTCTCTTCTGACACACAATTCACACACACACACACACACAAATAAGTAAATAAATATAAACAAGTCAAATCTCCAAAAGAAATTCAAAAGAATTCAAGCCAGGAATTTGAGTCCATCCCAGACCTCCCTAAACCACCAGACTACTAATTTTGTGGGTTAAAAATTTGCTGATGTAATGGTACCAGACTTATACATACTTTTGGTCTTATAGTCTACATTAAAATATTTGTACACTAGGTGTCCAACCTTAATTATTCTATATTTGTTTTGTTTTTAAATTGCAGGTTTTTAAATTACCTGCAGGTTTCCCTGTAATTACCAAAGATCATATCTCTGTGCTGACATCTTTTTGTTTGTGGTGAGCAGCACAGGGACATAATGCAAATCCTATCCTGGAAGCAGCGGGTAGGACCTGATCTTCCTCTCTCATTTCCATCATCCTCTCTCATTCTATTTCTATCAGTCTTCCCATCTTGGCCTATATCTCTTCCATTACCAAGGCTGAGCTTGGGTTGATGCTGAGCTTTTCATTTTCATCTGTGTCACTGAAGAAAGTAAATAGGGTCAACTGATATTTATATGTAAACGTAAGTTATCTGCCTCTGCTAAGATCATCTTACAATGAAAATAAAAACATATAGTGGTACCTCATCTTAAAACATGTTTCAGTGACCTAGCTAGCTAGGTAATTCACTCAACTAGCCAACATCATGATGGATGGCCATTGTTAAATGTAACATGATCAAAGAATGACCATGCTGAGTAAAGATAGTTCACTCCACCCACACACACACAAGCAATGACGCAGGTGATCAGATGAGACATCAGATATCTTGAAGTTTGCACAATATCTTTGCAACATGATGTTACAGTTATTTTAGGCAATTATTTACTGACTTTTATTACATACACCTTGAGACCGCAGCAGTACGTACAGCCATGCAGCAGGCCAAAACAACCCTAAGGCCACCGGGAAATGTCACAGTGCTCCTGACGGTCTGTCTGCCACTGCTCTCTCATGTGTACCTGTTCACTGATTCCATCAGCACAACAGCAGGATCATGTCACACTCACGACCCTCACCATTCAGTCTATTAAGTCAGGTCTGTTTTTAACTTAAAGAGTGCTTTCACTTGCACATTAATTCTAATATCTTCTGTAGCTTCCCGCTTTTACTGCAGTGAAAGACTTTTAATGTAAATTAAAAGGCTCAGGCCCCTGGTTGGCTGTTAACATGAAAGATCTGCAGCATGTTTCATAAACAGAGGCTTAACAATGATCAAAAAAAAATGACAGAATAAAAGCAATAAGAAATAACCAAATGTACATATATACCAAAGTTATATCAGATATGTTATGGTCAGTATGTTCATTTCAACATATTCTGCAGCATCATGTAATATGACTGGCTGTGGGTAGGGTTTTTTGAGCATTAACGCTGGTAAGCGAGTGTCAGAAAAGCGAGTAAGAAAGAAGATGTGAAATAATCATGATCAAACTCACATTTGTAAATTATATCTCTGTAGACAGCAGAGCATGTCATACTGAAGATTAGTGAAAAGCAGCATGTGTTGGCACTATAAAAGGTTCAGTAAATATTGATACAGTAGCCTAATTAGTCTTGATTTTTGTGACCACGAAGGACATTCTGCATTAACCAGACAGTGCTCCAGGATAAAGAAACAAACTGTTTAGAGTTCCAACTAAACTAGGGAATTGTATCTATAAACACAGGGTGCTATCCTACAGGAGAACATTTCAAAAAGGATTCCATACACATGCAGGTGATGCAGGTAAATCCCAATTTTTTTTTAACTAAGGCTTTGTTAGCAACCAGCCTTTATTTGTATCTGTGGCATTATATAGGTTATGCATTTGCTACCTCCACCACTGTTTCTGCTGTTTTTAATGCTGATACCTTGTATGACTGATCATCCTCTGCCACACAGAAGTGAGGGACAGTTGTGCTTTTTGGGGATTTCTTCCTCAGCCGCAGCTCACAGCAGGACGACAGACTTCCAGCTGGTTGTCATGGCAGCAGTTTAATGGCAGCGGGGGTGGTCATTGTGGCGGGATGACACAGAGGATATTTACAACATCTAATTAGTTCAGCCGGGCTTTCGCTGTCCGACAGCCCTGACCCAAATCCTGTCAGATCTGTACAGTCGTGTTCCCGCTGAGAGATGCAGCCAGGCCGAGACAAACAAGGCCAACCTCACCTGTCCGTCCCAGTCGGAGCTGTCTGTCCAGATACACGGGTGAAACCGGCGTGAAAGTAATTGCTGCAGACAAATAGGTGGAAGGAGGGAGGAAGATGCTGACAAACTGACGTCATGGCAAGGAAGAAACCAACACAGACTGAGAGAGAGCAGCACAAGGTCAAAGGTAAAGCAAGCTGCTGAGTGTAGGTACAAACTGCAGCCTTAAACCGGATGGTTTGGGCGAGGAAAGAAAGAGGGAGAGAGTCACGATTTCACTTCAGATCACAAAAACTGAAGAATAAATCAAAATGACCTTCAGTTCACTAATAACTTCCAACCACCACAACAAAAAACACACAGATGGTAGGATTATGGATGGCAAACAAAAAGGAAATGGACGACCATTTGACCAGTTAGTAGGAGTAAGAATCTCCCAAGAATCATCACAATCACCCAAACAATCTGTATCACTGACAGAGACGACAACAGATGGTGAAAATGAACAGATGTCTCTAACTGATCACCTCACACTTTTCACTTTAATGAGGTGTTTCTTCTCTCTGAGACAAGCTGACGAAGACACCTCTCCACAAGGTCAGATGAGGTGAGTCATTTCTGATAATCACTTGCTGATTTTTAAACAGACCATGATGCGTAATAAACAGCCAGGTCAGTCTTGTCAGGGTCAGGCCACTGAGAGGTCATGTTAAGTCTTTTTCTTTTTCCTCCCTGTGATTGAGTTCAAATCCTGGATTATGAAGCTTAAGAAACAAAGACGGGTCAGGTTGATTTGATTCATCGGCGACGTCAACTCAGCAAGCGGATTAAAAACCTGCGATCACGCAGAAAGAAATGAACAGCAGCGGTACACTGGACAGACTAAGATTACAACATTATAACATTAAAGAGTCTGAACATATGTGACTGAAGAGTCTGCGGCGCTGTAATCTGTAGCACCAGACAAAAATGCTTATTAAGTGAGGACAGGGTGGGGTACTGAGAAAGCAAGACAGATTTGGGGACAGGAAAGAATGAATTCTATTGTAATTGTTTAAGCCGCTATATACGGTCTACAGCAGTGTTACATCATGCACATTTACCACAACATGCAGCTGTTGACTGCACCTTTTGTGAACCTGCACAGGAGTTGGTAGATAGCTAAGATTAAAAATAAAAAGAGACATGTATTAGATTGATTTTACAAAGACTGGGCTCTTATGAAGTGTATACCAGGTTTGTGCAGATCAGTGTGCACTGTCTGACTGAGATAACTGGTTTCACTGACATGCTACTATATCTATGGACCTGCTGATGCTATTTACCTATGGCTAAGAACTAACCAGGCCATAGGTAATTATAGGAGGAGATCCAGTTAAAAACAAAGTTCATTTCAATTGTATGTGAGGCTTAGAAGCTGTTCTGGCCATTTTGTGTACACTTCTCTTTTGTCAAGGGGTGTGGCAGGCTTCAATAATAGATCATACTAGATCATGAGTTAACGCTGCACAGCACCAATGATATAGTGAAAACTGAAATATGAAATGAATGTGTCCCAGCTTAAACAGATCCATCTGTGCTCTAGCAGTCTCTGGATCTATATCTATGCTGAATTTCATCTGGTAGAATCATTACTTTAAAGTGAGCTAATATAGCCCTAACTTTTAGGATATGCTTTATATTACTATTATTATTATTGATGTGTTTACTGCCAAATTAACCTACTTAAGATAGCAGTTAGATTTAAGAGATATTTATTACTCTGGTTCCTCCTCCACCTTCCCCTGATACTTCAAATGAAATTGAAGTTATTTTTGTATTAAAACATTGCTTCCAGGAAACTGTGTTTTTATCCAATATGAAGTCCCAGAGGAAGAACTCCAAAATATCTGCGAGGAGCAGTTTTGGCAGTTTATTTATTTTGACCAGGTGAAAACTAGTCCTAGTCTTGGCTGGACTTGTGGACATACTGATGGACTTAAATACTCCATATGAATTAGTGACAACTTCTCTCTACAGGAGGTCTGAGACCCCACCGCCTCTCTCTCTCTCTCTCCTCTCTCTCTTTCATGTCTTTCAGTCAGCTGCTCAGCCTTTTTGGGCCCGCGGCAGCAGGCCTGCCGGTGGATCAGCGGGGGAGTTTGGCAGCTTGTTAAATGTTTTCTAAAACACCCACAGTAATTCACAGAGCCTGTAATTAATCAGGAGAGGAGCCCCGCAGGCCACAACCATGAGGGTGTGTGTGTTATTGTGTGTATGCCGTCTTTGCTGGAGAGGGACTTCCTGATTCCATAGCAAAAGTGAGACAATCACCGCAAACCACAGAGACTAAACCGATCCGTGTTTACTGCTGTGAATAAGTCTGAGTATATGTGTGAGTGAGTGTGTGTCTGGTTGACTGCAGTAAATTTTTAGCTGCATTAGCAATTTCAATTAACATCGAGCCACTGTTTATTTTAAATACAAACACGTAAAGCTTCAGTGAAGATGTGGTTGTGTCACACAACGGACTAATTTCAGGTTAGTCTCCTGCAACAGAGGATGAGTCTCCAAAGATCAACAACACGCTTAATAATTGTTTTACACTATACACCTGATCACATAGATTCTAATTGGCATTAAATGTTAATACAGGGGATTTGTTTGTACCTGTGCTTGGATTTGAAAGTTTCCACCTGTCAACGGAAGTAAATGTGACATGGACAGAGAATCTGGTAGTACCTTCTTATGGCTGGTTTTCAGATCTATGTCACTGTTCGTGCTACACTTAGTGGTTGTCAGTGGTTGTCAGTCAGCTTCTCCCTATCCCCTGACCTTCCACAGTACACACTAAGTTACTAAGTTGCCTCCTGTAGTTGTTGATCCTTCACTCTTCTGTTTCATTTTTTAAATATGCTGGGAGAGTGGCTTCTAGCAGAATTTGAGGATGTAGTTACCCTTTAAAACTGTTACATTCGATACTCTGGAGGACACAAATACCCCCAAGGACCCCAAGGTCTATATCCGCTAAAATTAAGCAGATTGAATCTGATCTCCTTTCTTTACTGTACTCTACTGTGTTATGTCAACCTTAGCCTGCTTGTGTTGCAGTGCTGCTCTCCTTTACAAAAGCCAGTCAGCTCCACAGTATGAGCACTCCATTACATATGTGAGTGAAAATGAGTGTGTGTGAATGTGAACGTATGTCTTTGCATCAGGGCAAGTGACTCTGAGTTCACACAGAGATTCACTAACTTGTGACTCTAAGTCACTTTTTCTTTTTAGCAAAGAGCACCACACAAACCATTCAGGTAGCAGCTTCTCATTTTTAGCCCTAAAAGTTAAAAACATTGCAGATGCAGGTCATATCAGCTGTTGCTAATAAATCCCCCTTCCCCTAACACCTTTCCAATGTCAGATAAGGAAGGGAGAGTGTGCCTGTTCATTTCTGTAACTTTTCAAAACTGAGGAGGTAACATTCATACCTATTTAACACTGTGATTTACCAGCTGTGTTGAGGTGGGAGCCTGGGATATAACATACCTCTCTAGTTCTCTTTTTTCATTCGTCGTACAACTGAGTGCAACACCATAAATATCAAGGAGAGACCGTCTGAAATAATCCCCCATTTCAAAACAAATTCCATGTCATGCCCCTCTGAAGGCTTTTCACCTCACCTTCCAGTGTGGCCATCTGGAAAAACTATGAATAAGTCTGATTTTGGACCTGGTCGGACAGCTTGTGAACCAGTTCTGAGAGACCATAAACCAGCCCATACTGTAAGAACACCATGCCATAACAACACTCTATTACCCTTATCACTGTAATCAGAATCAGATTAATCAGAGCTGGAATGAACTGCCACCATGCCTCTGTCCTTTCTAAAGTTATTTTACTCTTGTTATTATATGCATGTTATACTATAACATCAGTACATCATAATAGCACAAAAGCATTGTAAAAACACTATACAGCACTATACAACACTATAACAGCACTACAACAAACTATACTGCTGCAACACCTCTGTAACTATACGAGGACACATCTATAACAACACTAAAACAGCACTATAACACCATTTTATCAAATCTATAAAACCCTTAAAACAAAATAGTGACACCCTTATAACAATGCTATAACCATTGTAATGATGTACCAACATTATAACACCAGTACATCTTGTAGAGTAAAGAGGCATGGTGGCAGTTCATTAAAGCTTTCGGTTTCACTTTGAAGCCATCATCAGGAGCAGGCAGAGGTGCCAAGCAAACAACAGCGAATAAAAAACAGGTGTGCCGACACAAATGAACAAACATGCTCCCAACATTATGCAAACAATTTTACCTCTTTGGAGGATTTGAAATCACTGTTCAAATAATGTTTATATCTGTTGAAAGCAAAATCTCACAAGCTGTGTTGGCCTGTGACATCATCAGCCTTACTGATGTAACTGAAAAAAATCATCAACATGTTGGTTACAGGATTGGGGGTTAGGGTTATGGGATAGTCTCCCGTTCACCCTGTATTAATTTGTTTTCCATTACCACCAGTGCTAACCTCAGCAGGCTGTGCTGACAGCAGCACAGTGAAAATGACTGATAGCTGCAGTGTTGGTCTGTTTCTCATTGCTTTCATTAAGCCGCTAACAGGAACCAGCTAACGAGCCAGGCTGCACTCATTATTATGGGAAACAACACAAACATTCGTTATCCTAATCATCTAATCATGGTCACTGCCCTGTGGAGTCAGAACACACACATCTCCATACATCACTATGCTGTGGATATTCATCAGTTTTCTAACTGCCTCCGTTTGGAAAAACAAAGTGTAATGGGGCATATTAGCACTTCTTTATTAGTTTAATGCAAATTCAGGACAGACAGTGGAGAAGTCAGCTTGTCACGTCTGCAGCCAGCTTCCATTAAATTTCATTTTTCATTTTATCCATGGGGCTTGTATGAGCTTTTATGTGTAATACTAAAACACTGACTGGTGATAAATACTGCTGAACCCTTTTGCATGACCTTAGTAGACCATTTCCCACACAGAGGGCATGAATAGTGGGATTTAATCCCAAAATCCTTAAAACTAATGAGAAGATAAAAATGAGTTTATGAACAAGTAAAATAAATATATACAGCATGTAATCAAAAGGCAGTACTGCAGGTTAAAGGAGGGTGATCAGGTGATCATTGCCAAAGGAGGTTTGAATTTATGTATGTAAAGAAAAAAGAAACTAGGTAAAAATTAAACTCCACCACAGAGGAGTGATGTTTGTAATGAATCTAGAAAATGTATGAAAAGTCGCTTTTTGAATTACGCCTTTCCAGTGGTGTCCTACCTGAATCAACCCACCTCTTAATACCATCAATATGATGTCACAGCTATAGAGTATAACAGAACTTTACACAGACAGGCATGTCATGTAGCCAGAATAAATAAAAACCCAATTAACACAATTCAACAGGTCTCCAAACACTGCAGCCACAGCTGAGCCACACACATCACCTCCAGCAGAAGCATCAATATTAACTCATAAAATAACAAAGACATAAACAATAAAATATAGGTGAAATGTATTTTACTCACCGAAACTGCTGATTATTTGTAGACAAATAAAAAAACTGCTTCTGTCGAGCAGACATTCTCAGCCCTAAAGCCAATTAAAACATGCAAGAAGTACAAGTGCGCAGACTCGACTTTCAGCGTTAGCCTCCATAGTGACAGAAAAGGACTTATAGTTGGAACTGAGACTCACAGATAACCTCTACAACAGAGTCATTGAACTCCTCCTTGTCGTCCAGCCATTGTGGGTTAAAAAACAGCTGTTAAATCTATACTAACGTGTTTTAGCTTGCACTAGTAGCTATAGATGCGGTTTGTTAGCCCTGACCAGTACCAGGGCCTCCACTGTTGATTCTGAAGGGCCCAGGACAGATTTCTGTTAACTTGGCAACACGGGGCTGAAATCTGATTGAATAGCCCTCACGGTTTCTCATTTTACACAAGTCCTTTTTTCATTTACTCCTTATTTGTACTTGCTTCTACTTTGCTGTTTTGTAAATACTGTTAACCCACCAACAATGACAACCGGCTGCAGATGTGTTGCATTAAAAGCCCACCAGAAAAAGGAGGTTTCATGCCCTTTGAGATTTTGTAAGGCTTTTAATGTGAAATAACTAAGCAGGAAGTGTCAAGCTCAATTGACAGTACCCTTACAGCGACTGAAAAATTGAAAAATAGATGTTATTGGAAATAATTAGTAAAATGAAAAAAAAATATATTTATGAAAGTATAAAATGAGAAACCAGAGTAGCAGAGTGGTGAGTATGACATTGACAGTACGGAAACTTTTAGCATTTCCTCTACATGTGTGTCTGTATGTCTCTAATCCCTGCAAAAAGTCCATAAATATGCAGGGAAAGTGTGGCATGTAAGTATATCAAATATATTTAATTTGAGAGAGAGAGCGATAAAAGGCAGACAGATGGAGGGATGAATAAATAAACCAAGAGTGTATTCACAGATAGCTGCAGGCTCGTCTTGATAAGAAAATCTCAGTTTAAATCCTCATCTCCTTCAGCTCTGAAATGTATTATCAAAGACCATTTAAAGGGAAGAAATGACAGAAAAACAGATTAAAATATGCAATGTGGAGAAAATCTACTGCATCAGCCTCCATGTGTTTATCATAAATGTTGAAATTACTCAGAGGGATCATCCTGAGCACGTCAGCTTCACATCAGCTTTGAATTTTGGATTTCTTGTAATTGATTTCTTTCCTCCTTTATTTTTCTCCTTTCTTTTCATCCTGTCTTTCTTATTTTGTGTTTTTCTTCCTTGCATCCCTTTTTATCATCTTTTCTTTCTTTTCTGTAGTCGCTGACAAACAATGTCTTGATCTGAACAACTACTAGGAGTTTAGGAAAAAGGCTGGTGATTTGGGTCTTGTCAGTTCTTCTCTGTGGGAAGCCAAAGAACACACTGTTCACTCTGGACAGATACTAACTGAGTTTGATGTTTGGTAGAAAATGTAATGTTTGTTTAATGTATTGAGAGATGTATGTTTATCAGAATTTAATGTGTGTATGTATAATGTGTAGATTAATTGTTTATTATAATCTAACAGTTTTGAAAATGTTGCTTTGGTTTGTGTTTTTTCAAACAGAATTTTTAATGTGTAAGTTTTGGTGATTTGTAGTGACTGCTGAGAATAGTAAGGATTATGTTTTTGTTTAGCTCATCTCTGCCCACCTCATTTCCTCATGGTCTGTACAATAAAATAGCTGGGAGGACAGATTATGAGGGTGGATTGAAGGACAAAAAACCTGTGTTTTATGTATGCCTTGCACATCCAGGCCGCCTGGACATGTGTCATCTTGGTAAGAGAATTAACTTTCCATTTTTCCCTGCGTCAAGTGTCCAGAAAAGCAGCAATTTTATAGCAGAACAGCACAGCCTGTCGAATGTCTGATGTGTGCTATGGGAGTGAAATGATGTGTCACTAGATTACACAAATGTGTGTTGCACTTAACTCTTTCCTTTCTTTGCATGATTTTTTAAATGCACATTTTGTTGTTGTTTGTGCTACTTGCTGATTTTAAACATTTTTAGTCAAAATTCTAAGAGAGATCAATAAAAGGAGGGTGGTATTGTAACTTTTCTATTGTCAGAAGACCAAGTAGTCTGACTTATTTTTTATTTATTGTCAAATTGTCAGTGAGGAAACCTAATCTTGCATCTATGTGTCACTTAAAGTTAGCCTATAATAGAAATTCAATATCAAATGTTGCCAACTCACTCCAGAAATCAAAGTGAAATGACTGTTTATACTCTACAACAATGTTTAGGTGGGTGGTACATGTCAAAGTAACATCTGGGCTCAAACGTTCCCAGCAGAGCATGGTATTATACTGAGATGATCAATGTTATTCACTTCACCTGTCAGTGGTTTTAATGTTGTGGCTGATCAGGACCTTTATAGTTTCGATAATTGGTTTGTTATTGTGCACATGTTTTCTTATGAAAATGGGAAAGTTATTATTCTATTGACATATTCTGGTTTAAATCAATGCTCCTGAGATTCCTTATGGTTGATCTGTTTTAGGTATTAGTAGTGAGACAAGTTGTACCAACTCATTACTGTTGAATTATTTTTACATATTGGACATATATGTTTTCGTTCATTTAAGTCAAGGGCAGGGTTCAAAGAAGAAATAAATACTAATGGGGAAAGCTTTTGTTTCTTTTAAATGCGCTCCCTCAGGGTGTTTTAGGTTTGAGTACTTTTGAGAAACATCCAAGATGCCCTAAAAGAGCAATACATATTTTTGGGGAACCATGGCAGTAATGTTTACATGTCAGAATACAACACTTTATGATCAGATCCCAGACGTGACGTCTTGTTTATTGTTAACATCATGTGATGTTTGCAGGCAGTGACTGGTGAGAGCAGAGAGTAAACAGAATACGAATGTGATGTGAACACAGAGACAGACTCAGAGGGAGCGCTGAGACAAAGACATGAAAGAACAGAGACAAGCAGTGAGGCCCAGCTGGAAGGAGACTGAAAACACCCGAAGGTTAATTTGCAGATTTTCTCCTGAGAGTCAAACAAACAACAGCTGCTTCTGTTTGATGTTAACTCTCTGCTCGAAGAAAAAAGATGCATCATTGTTAGATTTGCTATTAAACCAGCATTACGAGCACAAATGACCATGAATGTATTACTTAGAGAACTGAATACATTTCAGAGAGCGTTACTCAGTGTTAGAAGAAGTTAAGAAAAGTTTTCTTGGCTGATTTTAGAGCCCATAGAGCATGAGAATTAGGCCATGCTCAGACAGACTTTAGCCTTGAGTGAGAAAATGAAGCTCCCTTATTTATTTGAATGAGACTATTCCTCCAACACAGTGGGGATGCCAACACAGAGGACTCCCACAAGAGATCTGATCTTTCCTCTGGGTCAGAAGAGACATGTAAGTATCATCCCTGCATAAATCTACACATGTGCTGCTTTTTTGGTGGTTAGTTTTTGTTTTTTTTTGTTTTTTTTTTTGGGATAAATAAAAGTAACAAAACAGTAGAAGAAGAAGTCTTAATATTTAAGATAATCTTTCTCTTATAAAATTTTGAAAAGTTCTTCAATTTGTTTTGCAAATCCAATAAGATTACAGCAAAAATATATTTTATGGTGTTTGCTTCTAACCATACCAACAATCAGATGCTGCTCAAGTGTCTGAATGCATGAGCAGCTTCAATGTGAATCCACAAGCAGCTGAGGAGCAGTCAGACAATGAATACAAACATATTTTATTTATGAAAACCTCCTGAAGCAAACAGACGGCTGCGATTTTATATTTCATGACTGCATTTGATTCTGGATGTGATTCTCTGTCCCTGAGAGTGTCTGCAGACAGGGTGGTTTTTGTCAGTGGAGTGATATGGACAGTTTTTTTTATTCTACTTTATTTATTTTTATTGTTTTTGGGGAGGCTGTTAACAGTTTCCAGTCAGGATTTTTTTATTTCTTCCCTTGGGAGCTTTGAGAAGTGACATGGCTTCATTCTTTTTTCTCCACACAACAGTGAGCATGTGAAGTGTGTGTGTTCTTGTATTCCTGTATATGTGAGGACCTGTGTGAGGTTTGAACAGAGTAAGACCCCTGCTAGAGGTATAAAAGTGTTTTAGAATGTTAACCATGTAATTGCAACATCAAGTGTGTCATCTCCTCTCCTCTCTTCATTTTGTGTCATCTTTCTGAAGATGAAAATCCCCCCCCCCCCCCCCCCCCAAAAAAAACCAGCGTTATTTCTTACCCAGCACGCTGAGCTCTGTGTGCGCAGTGATGTTGTGGTTCTTATTGGTGGCTGTACAGCTGTAGCTGCCAGAGTCGTCGTCAGTGACACTCCTGATGATCAGATTACTGCCCGCCAGCAAGGAGTACTTCTTATTCCTACAGTGACAAGGAGAGTAAGGTAGTTTTGTATTAGTTGTTGATAAAGGATAAGTCTGGTTAATTTCATATTTTGTAACTGAAATCAAATCCTTGGAAAAGACAAAAACCAACATGGTGTCAGTGCATCTTCCTTACTCTGCACGCCTCGAGCACACTGGCTCCTACTGATGATCTACAGAAATCTTTAAAAACTAAGAACAAATATTTTATAAATAGTGCATTTTTAGGGCCTAGTGGCGGATTAATCCACATTCCTTGCTCTGTGAGTATTTCTAGCAGCATGTCAGTATTTGAAACTGACTAAATAAACTACGGGGTGTATTTTCATGGTTATGAAGGAACCTGTCATCCAGTGCAACAGTATGGTTTACTGACATGTTTTAGTAGTTTTTGGACAACAGAGCTCATGATAAATGCAGGGATGGTTTGACTCTGCACATGGGATTTGTTGACAAGAAATAAAAGTAAATATGGGTTAACTCAGGCCAATGTGTAATATAAACCCAGTCTTTTTGAACACTAAATCAGACGCACCAGGTCTGGATCAATTCCTCTCCTCTCCTCCACTGGATGCTTGGAGTTGGGTATCCAGAGGCAGAACATTCCAGAATGGCGTCCGTTCCCAGCAAAGCCATTACTCTGGATGGACGCTGGAGGAACTGGAGGTTCCTGGTCACCCCAGGTTCTGAGAGAGAGAGAGCAAAACAGAGAGAAGGGAGTGAAAAGCTGAAACATGGTCCATATTCTGAGTTACACTACACAGAAAAATGTACATGGACACCTGATCCTTCTGGCCATTAGTGTTGACTGAAGCTGTTATTCCAAAACCATGGGCCTTGCTCTACTGTTTTAACAGCCTGCAGTGTTCAGGACTGGCTTTAAGATTTCACAGCCTGGCTGAAGTGATTTGCTCCCATTCAGCCACAGCAGCATTAGTGAGGTCCAACACTAATGTTAGGCAATACGGCGTAAATGACATTCCAGCTCATACCAAAGGTGTTGGATGGGGTTGAGGTCAGGATTCTGTGCAGGCCATTCAAGTTCTTCAGCACCACAACTCAACTGTCACACTGTCATGTTGAAACAGGGAAGAATCTTCTCCAAGCTGCTGCCACAAAGTCAGAAGTGTGCTATTGCCTAAAATATTATTGCATGCTGTGGCACAGATACACTTCTGTTTGACTCTGAGAGATGCAAATGTGTCAGGCTTCAATGTTTTTATTCCCTTTCTTGTCTACCTAGTGAAAAGTAACCCCAACAGACAGCTATTAAATTCACACAGATTTCCAGCTTTCTTTATGCTGTGAACTGACGAGACTTTACCTACAACAATCAATCAAGATCCCCAGCCTCACTGTGTGCTTTCAGTATAATAATTAATTCATAAATGAAAACAACACCTGATTTCTCTCTTCAATTAATTTAATTAGCATGTAGTTTATTAAAATCTGTTGGCCCATTTAACAGGAATATAAAGTTTTGGTGTATCTCTGTTAGAAATTTGCCTGGTGAGGACAGTTGATATGGTGAAAATGTAATAATGGCCCATGGGTGGTGTCAGGGTGGTGTCTTTGGCGTAAGTGTCAAGAAATGAGTGTGGCAGTATTGTAGTTTATTTGTGTCAGAAGACCCAATGAGGAATCTGGAAAAACCCCACAAAGTCCCTGAAAGTATGTGAATACACTGCAGAGAAATGATCTTGATTTCAAGACTGATGTAGCAGTTACTCCTCTGACTGGCAGATCAGATGTTGTCACACTGTCTTTAATATACTGACATAGATGATTGTGAGTTTTGGCGCTTGCAAAAGCTGACATAGGCCAAAACTTTCATGTTTTCAGACACAGATTTTCTATCAGATCTCATCTTACAAAAAGCCTGAGGACACACACACACACACACACACACACACACTCCTGCAGTGGGTCAGGTTGTGTTCGCCCTCAGGTTGGCCCGAGGGCTAAAAAGTTCTCAAAGAGGGACGAGACAATTTCCTTCACGAGAGAAGAAGTTACATCAACACACCCCATGGCACTGACACACACACACACACACACACAATTTTGTTTCACTATCCCCATGGGGACACTCATTGACATAATGCATTCCCTTGCCCTTTACCATCCCAAATTAATGCCTTAACCTTAACCCTCATCCTAACCTGAACCATGAAACCAAGTCTTAAGTGTCACAAAGCAATCAGTTTTGTCCCCACTGTGATAGATATCCCTGGGTTAGTGGGCATTCAACACAGCAAAATCAGCAGTGTTAATTCAACACCTATCAAGTTAAATTCAACACTTTGGAAGTGTTTATATTGGTCCATACTACATAGAGTTAAAACTACACTTTTGAAAGTGTTAAATACTTCACACTATGAAGTATTTGCTGCAACTCTCCCAATAGTTAATATTCTTTTGTAACATTGAATACTTACTGCCATATTAACACTGTAGAGGATGTAAAATTGAACTCAATATTTAACTCTTTGTAGAGTTGATCTGTATTTTAAAAACACCATCCATTATCCATTAAGGGTCGCATATCCCAGCTGTCATTGGGCGAGAGGCAGGGTACACCCTGTACAGATCGCCAGTCCATCGCAGGGCCAACACATAGAGACAAACACCCATTCACACTCTCATTCACACCTATAGGCAATTTAGAGTCACCACTTAACCTGCATGAGTTTGGACTGTGGGAGGAAGCTGGAGTACCTGGAGAGGTTTTAAAAACATCATAGGGAGTCAATTTATAGGGTATCAATTTATAATCCCCATATCCAACCCATTACACTACACAATATTATTCCCTACAGCAATGAAAGAGGGAAACAAAACAAGACCATACAAAATATGTTTGGATTTCAAGCAAAAATATATTTTCTGTCACACCACATATTGACAGCACTGGTTTTACAGTAACATTGTCCTAACAATGGACAGCAGTCCTCAATAGTACAGGTCACACAAAATGGCAATGTGGCACTATGTGTGTAAACATGATAGCAGAAATGCTAATCCACATACTTTCTGAAGAAAAACTATCTTGTAGTTGAATTAGACGTTAACAAGAGTTGAAATGACTCTATATTTTTACTTTCAACTCCAACACTGAAAATCTAACACTTTTGATTTTGCTGTGAAGTCCCCACCAGGACATGAAAACAAGCCCCCCACACATGCACACACACACACACAAAGACACACAGTCGACATGATGTAAAGGTGTAAGACCTAAGTACGGACATGAATACAAAAGAAACTGATACAGTAAACAAGATCATCAGCAGAAACCTAAGTGGTGAAGACACAGACAAAGGAAGAAGCAAGGGAAATGTCCACACAGCAGATTTTGTTGGTTACAGAGATGAGTTAAAGAAGAAGAAAAAGAGTGGGGGATCACAGAGATAATCACTGAACAACATGGTGACATCTTTAATGTTTTCATGGACACGCTGCTTAAGGTGGCTGTCAGCAAATCGGATGACACATCGACACCGCTTGCATCACAACGATGCACCCAATACACACAGACTACAGACTCTATTCCAGACAAAGACAGAACAACAAGCCATTTATGCTTTATCTTGTCTCATTTTTCTACAACCCTGACTCCTAGAAATTCTGTTTCCATTTAATTTACCTGCAACAGCAAATATGTTTTGTAGGAAACATAATCCAGCTGGATTAGGTTCAAGGGCAATGTTTCTTTTGAACAAATGAAGCTGCACACAGGGTGGATGGCAGATGTAGAAAGTGTGTGATAGTAACACCAGACACAGGAGTTCACATTTAGAGTCCTGTCTGTGGTTTAGGCAACAAAAGCACTTTGGTTATATCATATTATTCTGTGTCTGACCTTGTCTACCTTATTTTATTTTTCAGTGTGGCTGTGTAAACCATGTTGTGTGCACAGTCAAACTAGACTTTATAAATAAAGGCAGCAGACTGGACTGTGAGAGTTCTTCAACAAGATTTACAGAGGCTTTTCCAGTAATGACCTGTGCATAAACAATATCAACTATGCTATTCTATGGGTCACGAATAAGACCTGGGAACAAATCATGATGCCATGGTTAGTGGATTCATCCTAAACTGATCCTGAATCTGAAAGTGAACCAATGTAAACTACTGAATGTTTTCTGAAGTCTCTGAAGTGTAATCTCCTATAATGTTGAGCAGAAGACAGTTTCACATTTTTTCAAGCTTATTTCAAAACACTCAGCAAACAACATCAGTTTTTGGTCATTGCTCCTGTACATAGTGGCCACACAGTACGGTGCAAATGCCTCATATTTCAGCGAAAGTTTAGGGCTACAGAACTACAGAGTTTGTTCCTCATCTCTTGCCTTAGAATCAAGGTAAATAGGGAACTCTTCACAGCCTGTATGGAGGAAGAGAGGAACAACCATATCCAAAAACCACTCCATTGTACATAATGGACACATGAGAACAGATGTGAAAAGGGTGAACCCAGCTAAGAAATACTGCAGTACATAACCCCAAGTATCATGATGTTTATATACTTTGTGTTTTGTACAAATTAAACAAGATATAGCATGTTACTCAGTGAGCTTTAGAGGTGCTGGTAGGTGGACTTTGATACCTCTGAAAAGATCCAGACTACATGTCTCCTAACCTCACTAGCTGCTGGCACTAGCTTCATATTTATCATAAAGACATGAGTGGTATCAATCACTCATCCAACTCAAGAAAGAAATATTTCCGCAAAAAGTATTTCTTTGAACTCTGTGACTGGATGTTTGTCACTGAAAAGAAAAATATATTTTCCAACAGTTACTCATCTTTTGTACTGATGAGAGAGAGTGTGTCACATCCATCCAAACCTTAAGGAGCCCCAGTTGACAGAAATGAGCTCATCACAATTCACTAAATCTTGTAAAACTGACCAACAGAGTGTCTGAACACACCTATGAAAACTGATTATTATACTGGTTGTACATAAGTACACTGGAGCTTTACGTCTTATCTCTGGTGATTAATCTGATTGGTTTATCCAGACAGGAACAGAGCAGAAAGTAGGTCACACAGACATGCATTATCTAGAGATGACACATGAGAATGAAAGGGTTCCACCTGATAATCTCTGACCTTTTGACCTCTGAGTCCCCGTGATGGCTCCATCTAATAAAAACTTTATAGTCAAAGTCAAAGTTAATTAAATCTTAATGGAGTCAAAATCATTAAAGCTTAATCCATTTCATCAATTAAAAGTTCATATAAATCAGCAGGAAAAGGGAAAGTCTTTTGTGTTTTTTTTTTCATTTCTAAGTGTATTAATATATTAACATTATCTTAATTTTACTATTCATTCCACTTACTACGGTATATGAACTTATTGGGGTTTTTTCCCCTGTAGTAGGTGCTACTGGTGTTCAGGCACAAACCAATTAAATAACTTTCCGTTTTTTCATTCTTTTTATAGACATAAAATATCATTTGCATATCAGTGGTAGCTATTGATGCTTAGTTGGAAGCTACAATTATAATCTGAAAGTGGCAGCAGCAAGGCAGAGTGACATCACAGAGTAGTGCAGTCTTATCATGTGATGGGGGGAGAGTCGACTGACAAGACGAGCAGAGAAGTTGGTGTCAAAGCCAAAAGCAAAAGCACCTATTTGGAAATGTTTTGGATTTAAAACCAGTGCCAAATGGAACCTGGTGCCATTACTGAGGAAATCTGCAAACTTGAAGGCGATGAAGGTTGCAGCATCTGGAGGTAACACTTACAATCTACACGCACATCATGTTGAGCTGATACGTCTTCTCTTGAGTCTGTTGTAATTATAACACTGATGTTGTCATGAGTTTATTACCTAGTGGGAAAATTTACTGTGGCATCCCTATTGTACAGTATTGGTGAGCTTTGAGGTTGAACAATGACTGAAATTTGACTCCTCTGAGCTTTTGTTCTAAATTTTGCCTTCAGGCTGCTTGGTCAGATGAGGATTAGCTGCTGAGAACCTGTTAAAGCATTTTCAGTTGTGTGTGTGTGTGCCTGTGCCTGTGTATTTGTGTGTGTGCATGTGTGTGTTTGTGTGTGGGGTTGTAATGAAAAGCAGGAGGGGAAGTTTGAAATGCAAAGTACATGTGATTATCCCACTGAAGGTCGATGCCCGGGCTCCAGGGACACCCTGCTGGGAACCAGCACAGGAACACTTCATGAGCCTAAGTCAAAGTGGTGTTTAACCAGGAGGAGAGTGAGCCAACCTCAGCTGTAATCTCAGTGATGAAGTGGCTGGTGTATGGACTCGTATAATTGGTCGGTGTGGAGTGTGCAGACCATCAGCTGCTGACAGACTCCCTGCAGGAGAAGCTGCTTCCTCTCAGCCCACAGACACATTATTAAATTCATATTTTACACTATATATATTCATTACATCACATTTCATTTTAAAATCAGACATGCAGTGTCTGTGAGGAAATGAACAGAAATTACTACCTGACAAAATGATGACTGCAGGAAAAGTATAACTCACTATTAAGTAAAACTGCTGGTGCAGTACTTCATTATAACAAGACAGAAAATCTAAATCAGTCCTTTGAAGGTTGATAAAACAAATAATATATAGATGTGTTTCACTTTTCTTACCACAGATTCCAAGTTAGGTTTGTTAGGCAGAAATGTCACAAGAGAGATAGATTAGTAGATTAAACTAATTTGGCTCAGTAGCTCTTTAAGGCAGGTAGTCCTATTGAAAAATTGACTGAAAACATGTGGACCTCACATAAACAGATGTGGTACCTAATGGATCAATAAACCAAGCAGCCATGTGTTTACAATAAATCACTTCTCATCTCTTTGTCAGTCACCTGGGAGCACTCGCAGCTCAGCGTCTGTCCCCGTCCTGGTGCTGCCAGGGTTGTCAGCCAGACAGCGGTACGTGGCTGAGTCCGGCGGCTGGACACGGCTCACCTGCAGTGAGCCTGATGGCAGCACTGCCAGGCGGGAGTCAGGGTCAAGAGTCACCACCAGGTCCTCCCGATTTTTCTGCCAGCGGATGACGGGTGTCGGGTCACCAGAGACCTCACAGCGCAGCAGGGCCGTGTCGCCAAGATATGAGGAGACGGACTCTGTGGGGACAACCACCTTCAGCGGACCTGGAACGAGACGGGAGGGGGAGGGATTTATGACAAAACAGAAAAGTGGAGTATTTATAGATCTAAATATTCTATTGATTGTTTCTTTGGTTGTCGCCTAAAACTTCCCGTTTCCCTGCATGGAGTCATTTTTCTTTTTCACGCTTTCAGTTGTAAGAGTGGAAACTGAAAACTACACAACAAACAGGAAACGGCTGACCCATTACAACAGCAACAACAACAGCAACACAAGTGGATCAGGAACTGAAGAACACTCAGTTCAGGTTAGATCAGAACTGTACTAACATTCATTGAGTTGTACTGCACTGGGTTGTACTAAAGTGAAGGGAACTGAACTATACTGTCCTGAGCTGCAGTGAACAGGACTCTACTGAACTGTACTTATCTAAACAGTAGTGAATTGTATTGGACTATTCTTTACTGCAATGTCCTCACTTTATTCAACTGTACTGAACTCTGAACTGTAGTGTACTATGCTGAACTACTGTGCTGAACTGTACTAACTTGTGCTGTACTAAACTGCACTGACCTGAACTGGACAATAGTCATACAGTAGTCATGTAAACTGTACATAACTGCACTCAATTGTTCTGCACTTAACTGTGCTGAACTGAACTAAATTGTACTACTCTGGGCTGCACTGAAGTGAAGTGAGCTGTAGTGTGGGTCTATAGAGACACATTTTCCAAGTGTTGAAATTAACTCTGATGGTAGTAATTGTCTGTTGTCTGGTTTTTCTGTGTGCTGTACTAACAGTACTAACAGTACAGTACTGTATTCTTCTGAACAATGATACTGTTATCAGAATCATAACACACAGTAAATACCACCACTACTTTGATTACTACAATACTAGTGCAGCTGCTATCATCATTGCTAAACCAGCTATTTGTACACCTATATAAACAAAAACGAAAACTGCAGTCAGTGCTGCTGCAATTATTATTAATGGAGCTTGTGTGTTAGAAACCAAAGACACAGCAGCAGCAGGGGTGGAGAAGAAGAAGAGGTGAACTGACAGTAAAGGTTTTTCAGGTCGACAAGAAGAACAGAATAATAAAGACACCAATGGAACAGGAAGGGAAGTGAGACACAGCAGGTGCTGATGTGTGAGAGAGAGAGAGTTAGACTCCAAACAGCAGGAGGAAAGATGAAAGTCAGACGGAAAGACAGAGAGACAGGGACAGTGTGGACGGGCAGTGTCCAGCCTGCTGTGTTTAGGATGCATGCCGTTTCCTGTCTGATCAGATTCACTTCGACAACAAACAGCCTGTAGCTACATAAACATGCGACCCTACTGACTGCCAGCCTCACTCTGGTCTCACACTGAAAACACTTGTTATTTTATTATCTGAAGCTCATGTATGGCTGTTTTAATTTCAACATGGCTGCTGGGGCCTCTGGGCAGATTAACTAGAGTCTCCAGGAATGTCAGGAACTCAATAAAGAGAAGTTTATTTTCTTCTCTGTATTGATTGTTGCTCTGGGATTTACAGTTGAGTTTAAACAGGTTTAATGAGAATATTTTCATGCCAGAATATTCAAGATATTCTGTTATTCTTGCCACGCTCATTGGAGCCTTCTAACACAGCATTTAGAAATTTGTGGGTAACTGTAAGTGTTTGGTCTTTGAGATAGGATTACTTGGGAGGGGTTTACATGGGCCCATTTTTCTAAGGAGTCAATGGGAACATTAACAATACAGTGCAAACTGTACTGATGGCAATGGTTTATTCATCCTTCTGTGCAGTGTCTCTGCTGCTACCTGTCAAACTCATGGTGACAATAAGAGTCCAAGGAAGTCATTACTCCTGACAGGTGGCAACAAATATTTCTGGCACATAGATCATGATTGGATTAGATACATTATTAATCCCCAGAGGGGAAACTAGTTTACAGACACAATAAACAGAGGCAAGTTAGACAGGTCACAGCAGAACACACATACCCCACTTTCTACTTACTTTCTGTTTGTGTATGAATTAAATAGCCAACAAACAGGAAACAAATTAGAGAGCTTTAGAGGTGCTAGTAGGCATAATTCTTTGCTTTGGACAGAGCCAGGCTATGTTTTCATCCCTACCTCTAGTAACACTATGAAGCTGTTTTTTCATGACTGGGTAAACATTATGCCAATGCGTCAGCAAGGAAAACTGCAAGCTAGTGAACCTGTATGTAAATACTGGGTTTAAAATACTTTAAAAATGTCTTTGCAAATGTTTTATTAGGAAGCAAACACATTTGTTACAGCTCAAGGATACACATACTGTGTTTGGTGAGTAACATTGGTGATTCTATTTCATTCTTTCTCTCTCTTCTGACAGACAGTTGTCCAAAGTTGTTTCTTTGTTTTATTTTTTGGGGTATTTCATGCCCATAAAAATAGTAGCCAGTAGAGAGTACTGGAAATCAGGGAGACAGAAAGAGATGCAGTGAAGCTTCCCATCTGCATATAGTTCCCTTCAGGTGTCTCACACTTTGGATCAAATAGTGGGCCTATAAGAAGATAATTTACTGTCCCCTATGCAGTAATTTAGTGTTTTGTTTTTTGTTTTTATTTCAAGAAAAGGTACATTTTATAAGCACATTATGTGTCTTTCAACACATTTAAAATAATATTTTGTTGTGTGCTTTGTGAAAAAAGCTTTTGACAGACAAGCAATGTTTATTTTCTTATTGTTACTCATGTAATTTAAAATTTAAAGTGCCATTTTGAACAAGTTTCCAAATCCCAAGAGCCCTAAATTTCTGTCAGCATATGAATCTTTATGAAGGCTTTTCATCTGCAGAGGAGAGAGAAAAATAAATTCAGTATGGTGTCTGGTGGTATATGTTTTTCTTGCAGCTTGTGTTGTTTTGTTTTCATGGTGGTTTGAATCTGTTTCTCTTCCCTCTGTTTTACCTCAGCACACAAACAGCCAGGGAAACTTTAACTCTGACACAAAGGCAAACTTTCTCTTTCTGTTGTTCTGTAACATTAGAAAAGCTTCAGTTTGAATCTTGAGTGAGGATGAGCTGCAGCTGAATGCAGGTTTGTGCATCTTTGCAGCGGAGGGGACTTGAGCTGGTGTGACATCGAAGGCGATGGGAACACTGATGTGGATTTGGATTGTGTGTCTTATATAAGTTGCTGCTGTCTGTTCCTGTGTGGATCACACTGCTGCCTGCAGCTGCTCATGCACCAAAAAACCCCCAAAATAAATAAATAAATAAAAACATACATACACACAGAGAGACAATCTCTTGTTTTTATTGCTTATGAGGACACCATATTGATTTGGATTTCATTCTTGGATGTTTATCCCAGAATATTTTAAGGCCATTGTCAACCCTGTTCCATATTATTATGGTTGGTTTACTGGTTTACATTGTGGGAACCTGCCCCCCACATATTTTGGCACCATGGGAATATATGTCATGGAGTATTCATGCTGTACAAATTCGTACAACATCACAGGATGGCTCAACTTCCTGTGATGCCCTTCTCTGTGGCCCCAATAAAAACTCTTATTTAAATAATAAAATATAGTAGATTGATAGCCAGGGAGCTTATTTTTAGTTTTCCGTATAGCTGGTCACATTTGATGTCATATGGACTTGTAAATACTGTCACATCAACATCTGAGTATTTCATCTTTAATCTCTAATTTTATCACAAATGTATCTTTCTGTTGCAGTTTTTCTTGTTATTTTATTAACCACATTGGCAACATGTTTCTTTTTAATTGGAAATGATCTGAGCCTGAATTAGATAAAACAGAGTGAACAGCTTCATGAATGTAAAGTACAGAGAGTTTACAGTGATGCTCAGTCAGAGAAATTCTGATCACACAGAATAGGAAAAGGGAAACAGCAGAGAGGCAGAGTCAGAGAGGAAGGGAAATGGGTCATACCATCTGGAGGAGAGAAGAAGAGAGGAGGAATTGCTATTAATGCTATTAAGAAAAAGACGGATCTTGACCCTGAACTCAGCATGCTGCCACTGCAACTTCCTATCTTAGGAGTCAAACCAGCAACCTCAACATCCTTCTAAAAAAACAAAACAACAAAAACATAAAAACAAAAAAACATATCATCCATTTCTATTGCAATGGTAGCTGTTGTCTCCCTGTTGTTTTCATCCTCATTAGACAAATGAGGCAAAATAACTCTAACAGATAATAACATGCAAATCACAGCAAATAGGCGAGGGCAGTGGAGGGATTAGGGAATGCTCCTGCTCTGAATCTCTGCCATGGGAATGATTATTATCTGCTTCTGTGGGCTGTACCTCACTCCTCCTCAACCCCATCAATTGGGAATTGTCAAAATCCTCAGAGTCAATATAACAAGTACCATTAACATTAATTTCATAATGTTACTCTTGTAGCTTATCTTTCTAAAAATCTTGGTGTGTTGGCCTGCCTGTGTTTGTGGTTTGTTCCAGATGTTTTCTTGCTGCTTTTTGTCCAACTTTCAGTGAAACTGTAGATGTATATAGTACTTAGTACTTATAGTATATAGCACAGAACCAAGCAACTAAAAAGACCTTCACAGCAGATATTCTGACTTGCTAGAACACACAGGTGTTGTTAATAATATCGACAATGGCATAAACCATCTGTATCAATGTAATAATGATAATCACTCTCTCACTCTGCTCACCTTCTGTCTCTCTTTATTCCTGTTTCTTCTTTTCTCAGTCTTACAGTCTCTCTCGCCCACTCTATCTCAGTGTTCAGTGTTTCTAATTAATTCCCAGTTTACAGTCATCTCTACACACACACACACACACACACACACACACACACACACACACAGCCAGACTTCTAATTGAATTTTTAAGCCTCTGCTGTTCATTAGCATTTTGCCTTGTAATGTGTTGTGTGCCGCCTGTGTATCTGTGTGTGTGTGAGTATGTGTGTGTGAATGACATGCAGGCAGAAGTGATTCATATTTTAATGTTGTACTGGAATCTGGGTGAATTGTTTTTGATTGCATGTGCATGTGTGTGTTTATGTTAAAATTCCTCAGCTCAGCTTTGGGTAAGGCTTCAAAAATCACACCAACCAGTTGAACAAAGAAGCGACAGCTGACTTCACATCTACAAGCTCACTTAGTGACAAAGTGCATGTCCTGCACATGAAGGCTCATGATGTTGTGATGCTAAAATAAGTTTCAGGAACTTTCACAGGTCTCCAGCGCTGTCAACCTGGTGTTATCAATCAGTAGCGATGTAATATCACAACATGGATGACTACAGCAAAGACTGTTGTTCCATTTTCTATTATCTCATCCAATGAGTGTTTTGACTCAGACTCATTTTGTGGGTGTTTTTCTCTAATGTAGATCTTTTGGTTGTTTTCACTTGGATTCATCTCAGCCTTGTGGTTGTTTTGACTTCGAAAATTACATTCTACAGAACTGAACTGCAACAGAAAATATATTTTGTATGAAATATAATTTTCAAACTGATTATATTAACGTAACGAGGATATGGAGTGAGTTTACACATTTGACAAGCCACAAATGTGTTGATACTGAGTGTTCCAGTAAACTCTTCAGAGACAACATATTAAGTGACTTACAGCTGAACCTGTTTATTTCCATCTAACCAAAACCACCATCTTTCTCTAACATTTCTATAAACCACAGACAGGACTGTGGATGTGAATCCTGGTCTCTGGTGGGAAAGTAAGTCTGCACTTCTTTGCTGCATGTCATACAAGTGTCACGTTTCAAGATAATCTCTACACTAGACTCAGTCTTGACTCAGTTTCGATCCTGCAAAGACTCTGACTTGTCTCAGTGTAAACTTAGTGACCTTGACTACAGCCCCAGTTTAAAAGTCTAAGTTATGGGAAGCTCCAGGGAATGAGCTATTTAAGTCCTGCAGTGGAAAAGATTTAGAATATGGTCAGAGTGATAAACCCTGAAACCACAGACACCAAAGACAGGTCTCTCTCTCATGCTCACTCACACACACACACACACACATACGCTCCCTCCCTCACCTCCCTATGAGCTGCAGCTGCTGGTCTCCTGTCTCTTTAATCGCTCTAATTGACTGGGCGGATGGAGAGTCACTCCAGAGACCAAAATGCTCAAACGCAAAGAGCTGAGTGAGCTATAGAGACAACCAGCTGATACACACACTGTGATATTGAATGTGTGTGTGTGTGTTATCCACAACCTCATTATCAGAGTCTAAGAAATGATCAGCATGTTGGCTGAAGGACAAACTCCCTCACCTCACATTTAGAGTTCAATCCTCAGCTTTTCTATGTGAATAAAGCCAACATTAGCAAGGATCAATGTTCATGATGATTGACATTGTAACATAAAACACTCTCACCTGTCTGTCTACAGCTGTATTTTATATGCCTGCAGATTATTTTTGCCCAGTCAGAATAATAACACAGTCTAATAAAAATACATATTGGAAAATTATCCCAGGAAATGTTTTCAAAGCGCTTTTTTTTGCTTCGCTCGATCAATAAGTTGTTTAAAACACGTAACAAGAGGACTCTTTTATTAATATGTTAGTTTTGTCTGCAGTACTTTCACCGAACATTAGTTTCTCCAATGTGAAGATTTTCTGCTTTTTTCTGTTTCATCTCATTGCAAATACAATTTCAGTGTATTTCCGAACTGCTGGTCAAACAATTTTGTCTTCATTTACTGAAATTGTATTTATAATAATCAGATACAAATGTGAGGGGGTAATTCTAGACATTATCGTGGATATTCTTTAAACCACTGGTGATGAGTTTCAGTTGAAGCAACAGCAGTGAATGTTCTCACAAAACCATGATTTAATCTGGAAGAGCACATCATCAGAGGAGTGGTGATGAAAGGGTTTGATTCAGTTGGAATGTCATCTTCTAGCAGGATTTCAGACCGACTGTGGAGCAGCTCCCAAAGGGAGGCTGTTTGGGTCCAGTTTTATTAAATAAATCATCATAAATCATATGTCATTAAACAACATCTTTTTCTT
The DNA here is from genome assembly GCA_033238685.1 of Lates japonicus. Classification (NCBI taxonomy): domain Eukaryota; kingdom Metazoa; phylum Chordata; class Actinopteri; family Centropomidae; genus Lates; species Lates japonicus. Next base: position 7,645,122 of record BRZM01000011.1, read on the forward strand.
CATCGTCAAAGTAAACATAGAATTGAGATGCTTCAAACGTGTGCAGTATATTTTACTACAGTGCAGTACAGTGTTGGTAAAGGTGATGCACTTAAGCCTCTGTGCCGCTCTGTCTACTAATGTCTTTCATAAACTGTATTGATCTTAAGCCATATTCCACTAAATTACATTACTGGTGAATTACTTTGGTTCTCTTAAATAAATATGAACAGTAAAATGAAGGAGCTGAGTGATATTAAGTCTCTGTGTATATGTGTGTGTGTCCACCATAACTGTCAAGGACAGGTCAAGGTGTTGCAGAAACATTAATCTGAATGAGGGAATCCCCTCCTCCTCCCTCTCCTCTCCTCTTCCCTTTGAGATTGTTTTCTGTCTTTTTTTCTCTGTCTCTTTCTCTATTCTCATCTCCCATGTTTTTATGTTTTTTAAAATTTGATTATTTTTATTCATTTTCACTTTTGTTTTTATTTCTGATGCCCAAGATCACTGTGTTTACATGACTAATTCTGGCTGAGACATCATACAGTCAATAGGTGAATCCATGACTGAGGTAAGCACTGGTCGTATAGTGACATTTTTAGTGCGTAACATTTGCATAACAATGAAACACATCAGACTTTTTTCTGATAAAGATGATAAAGTGAACTGTTTACACACAGAAAAAGATGAGGACTTAAAGCTGAGCCCTGTGGCACATAGCAACTAAAATCTCCAGGTGAGAGGGTGGAGTTAATCATTACGCTGAGATCTGAATCAATCAAGGGCCAAACCTCAGACATCACCACAGAACAGAGGAGAGCAGTCTCTTACCGGCCACAGTCACCCTGGCAGTCCGGCTCACGATGCTCCCCAGTCCTTCCAGTGTCGCAAGGCACTGGTATTCCCCCTCGTCGGGCCGGTGGTGCCGTGAGTGCACTATGTTTTGCACCAGCAGTGAGCCATTAGTCAGCTGCTGCCGTCGCTCGTCCACCACGGCGCTCAGCAGCACGCCATCCTTACGCCATGTGATGGTGAGAGGTCCTGCCACCGCGTCAGACTGGGCCTGGCAGTCAAGCTGCAGCACTCCCCCTCGCACTGTCACCGCGTCCTGAGGCTCCTGGGTGAAAGTGAAGTCCACGAAACCTCCAAGACTAGATGAGGAGGAGAATGAGGAAGTGTCTGAAGCTGAGGGAGGAAAAGAGAAAAGGAAGCTTAGAAACATGCGGTCAGCAATAGGACAGTGATATGTTAATGCAAATACTCTCCATCACAGAAATTGGCAACAGAGCTGCAACTTAACACAGGTGTGTTCCATAACAGTGATGAAATACAACAGAGTGTCCAGTGACAAAGGTGTCATATTCAATACATGAAACAATAAATCAAACTAAAATAAATAAATCAGTAAGCCTGGAGGTAAAAAACACGTCATCATCACAACTAGGCAAAATGGGCAACTGCCCAACACCCTTAGGAGCCCCAGAAGCCCCATATTCATTCTGTGTTAGCAGAATCTGATTAATTGTAAATGTGTTTAGGAATACACACCCCTAGCATCATTTTAATTGACACAATAAGACCCTTAAGGTGTGTGTTGCATTATTAACTGTCTAAATAAGACATTGGGGGCCAACAGCTAATATTTGCCCCAGGGCCCCCTAGTGTAGGTATGCATCCTATAACCTGTAACGGCAGTGGAATATAAGCAGACTGTCAGACAACAGAGACAAATTCCTCCGATCGACTCCTCTTTCAAATGACACAGTAGAATGTTACTTTTATCCCAGTGATCTCCACAGGATTAACCAATCAGATGTCAGGCCAAGCTGTACGATAAGGGAAACACACAATGGCAGTGTAAGATGCAGGTAAAAATGTCCTGTGATGTTTACTGAAAGGAATGTTATAGAATTTAACTTGTGGTACTCAATGTAAATGATACTTAACTGGGTTGTACTTGGTGGGTTTTTTTCACAATGTGTCTGGCATAGCTGAAAGTTTCTTAGATACAACTATCTCATGTGGAACAGCCACAGTCAATATTAAGGAATACAATTCTTATTTATTTTCTCAGGCTTTTATCTATTTATTCATTTATTCATGTTTTGGTTGATGTATTTACTCATATTTGTCATTAGTTTCGTCAGATGTGTCTCTCAACAGCAGAGAACATTGCTATCTTTAACCTCTAATCTGTAGTGTCTTGCTCTGCATGATAACTCATCCTCATTATCAAAGGCACATCAACCTGTTGTATTCTTTGTTTTTACGTTTTTATATGTTGTTTAATCTTGTGAAAGGCTCTGACAGCGGAGAGCGCCGGTGTCTCCTCTTGTCTTTGAAGTCGACGCTGTTAAAAAGTCTTTCATCCTGATCAGAGAGGCAGTTTGTTCAGTCAAAGCTGCCATTGAGTGTCTGTGTCTTTCCTGGAAAGTCTGAACGGAGGCTCAGAACAACCACAAGTCACGTCGATACAGTGCGAAGTCAACTTTGAAGCACAGCAGAAATTCTTTTTTTTTTTTTTGGTTTTTGATTTTACTGACGTTCCTTTTAAACCCTCACAGTTTCTCCTGCAGGAAAACTCCGATTATCAGTGAATGAAAACTAAAAGCTCTCTGCCTGTTCTCAGCTGGGACAAGAAAATAAATGTTAATCACTAATCACTGGGTTATTTTTTGTTCAGCATAGCTTTTTCTCTTAACCAGCATTTAATAGAACACAGTACTTTAACAGTACTAACTATGTCTTTATGTAGCTGTTCAATTACACTTTATGTAGGTTTCATCTGAAAAATAACAAGCACTTATAAACTAAAACAAACCTTTTAAAAAGTTGTTCATAACTTTGTCTCTACTTTATTAGTATCAGATTAAATAGTACTAATTCAAGGAAACTTACCTATAGGAAATTGTTTGGGAATGACAGAGCAGTTTTGTACCTCTTGCTATATGGAGCATGAAATATGATCTATCCATAAATAAACAAGAGTAAAATTTCAAAAAGTTCAAATCAAATGGGATTTAAACAGGGAAGTAACTATTTCAAGAGTAACTATACCTAAGAATAAAACGTTCTGAGTAATAAAGTTCAATGTACAGTATTTCTCATTAGAGGTAGAGTAAAACAATACTTATTACGTTACGTTATTTTGTCAATAGTTATGTATATGCATTGCTGGCAATACACTGGAGGCAAGAATTGAGTGAGTATGCTTAAAAACAAAGTAAACAAAATAGAATTAATAGTAATAATAATAATAATAAATATATTTCCCAATTTAAAAGTCTAAATCTTTCTCACATTACCAGGACTTTAACTGTGGTGGAGAAATGCAGAATTCCATTTTCCATTAGCCTACATGTAGTCTAAAATATTGACATCAGCCTAGGAAAAATATTTGTTGAACTGTGTATAAATCTCCAGATTAATAAAACCCAAAGTTTCCAGCAGAGGGACAGTGAATGTGACACATTTGTCCTCAGCTGTATCTAATGCAGTTAAGCAGAGTGAAATCAGAATCTGTGAAATCTAAACAGTACTGTGATGAACTGTCGATACCTCCCTGTCTTCCATTATTTTTGCTTCTATATTTACATTTTCCCTTTCTCACATTTTTTCATTCCTACACTCCATCCCTCACTTTCTTTCCTTGTTTCACTTTGTCCATGTTTCTCTCCTTCCTTCCTCCCTTCCTCTCATTTCTTCTTTCTCTCTCTCTTTTGTGTCCTTTACGGTTTCCTTCTTATTGATTCCCCTTCAGCAGTCAAACCCCCCTCTCTCTATCAGTAAATCACGATCTTGACAGCTCTATCTGTACTCACTCCCACTGGTCACACACACACACACACAGTTCATCAGTGTGTCCTTGTCCTTGCTGTCCTGCAGGTTGATGCTGTCACTCTGATCTCCCTCCCATCTCTACTCTCTTCTTCTCTCTTTTCACTCTCAATTTTTCTTCATATTTCATCATGACATGAAGTTGGTCTTCACTTCCATATTTGTGAACACAAACGCTTAATTTTTCTTGTCATTTCAGAATTGGTTCCTAGTAACTTCTAGGACATTTCCTGGAAAGGACTGTGCATTTTGATACAGACTCTACATCCAGTATTCAATTACTGCACTTCCAAATAATGAATCCAGCCTAGACAGTCTTTTAGTCAGAGCACAGGAAGTTAGCTGAACAAGTCTGTCTACCGCTGAGTGCACAGTTCAACTTACATGGACCATTTCCAATAATGAATGAGTTATAACTGAATGTTTACTTGGGTTTAAATTGAGCTTTCTCTGATATTCCTATTCTCCAAGTTGTTTTTGCCAAATTGAATTTTTTATTTAAAATGTATTATTACATAGTTCTTTTCAGGAAGCTAGTGGGGAAAATTAGGAAAATACACATCCACACAATTAAGTGTTACTACACCAACCTCAGAGAAGAAGCCCAGGAAATGTTGTTGTGTGAATTGTATTTCATCAAGCGACAGGTTGTCTGTAATTCTGACAAAAATCCAACATGAAACAATGAAACTGTCATGAAAAAATTCTCAGAAAATACTGGTTCTGAAATGATTAGTTCATTCATTCATTCTTATAGCTGATTAAGCATTTCAGTTATTTTTTTTAAGCACAAAGGACATTAATTCTCTGTTTGCAGCTTTTCAGAGTTGAGTCAGCTGGGCACTAAGAATGTACATGTGAGCATTTTTCACTATTTCTGACACATTAGACCAACAATTAACTGACAATGTTTCAGTGCAAGTTGGATCAAGTTTGACCTGGTTTGAATTGCACAGGAATTTTGAATTTATTCTGTGGCTTGGAGTCAGAGTGTAGTATTTTTTAGTTGATGCTACTCTTTAAATAAACTTGCACCTACATGATGTGTGTATGATTGTGCTCCATCAAAAACATAATAGAGGACAGTAGAGAATCAAACCCAGAGGACCAAAAATCATCAGAATACATCATCAGACAACTAAAAAACCAAAGAAGTAGACATACGGAGACTGTAAAGTTGTGAAACCAAAACCATATACTTTTTCTGGGACTTGCAGGGTGGTTTTGACAGTTCCAAAAGTTTAGACCCAAACTTGACAAAAAATGACAGAAATGGATATGTGGACCAAACCTGGCATGCATAAGCTGATTTTCAAAAAAAACAGACCTGATTTGAAAGGGTGATCTAAAATGCTGTGGCACAAACAGAGCCTAGAGAAGGAACACCAACACAGGCAGGAGCATGGTGCTCAATCAGTTAACAAGCAGCAGTGGTGGGAAAGACCGGTTTTACATGTCCTAAGTCAGCAAGACTGCAGAAGGCCTGATTAGACTGACAATAATTTGGATCAACTGAACTTGCGTCCAGGGTCAGATCTCAGCCACTGGGAACCAAGCAGCCCCACAAAGACTTCTACAGCAGACACTACCAGTCAGACATTTGCCGCAGTGTTAAGTAAGTCGACCCTCGACGGTTGAACGCCACACACCGAGAAACTCTGAGACCCACTTTTATAATGGAGGTGGAGAGGTACAGGAATATAAAGCCATCCAGGAGTTTAACTGATAAGATGAGACTTGGTGACAGGGAGGTGGACCATAGCCAAGACCATCTGAACACACACATACACATACACACATCACAGTGGCTGACACCATGGGTAGTGTCTGAAAAGAAGACTGCATTAAGACTCTGGGCAGCATCCAAAAACTGAGTGTGAGTGTATGTGTGCTTGTGTGCTAAAAGTCTGTGCCAGCTTCTGCCTGCCAGCTGGAGAAACCATCTTCACCGAAAGGAGGGGCAGAAGAGAATCTATGAGAAAAACAGGAAAAAATAGAAACATCAATCCAAAATACAAAACCTCAATCTGTCACAGCGACATGATGAAATTCAGCAGCATGTCAGGAAATGAACTACCTGCATGTTTGTAAGTAATCTACTGAGTGGTGCAAAAAAGACTAGGAAAGTGTAGTATTTCCTGACTAAATATGTGTGATTATGAAAGCTGAAAGTTTTAAGCTGATGTTTAAAAGTCAGGAGAGCAGCCGGAGGAATAAGGTAGGGAAGAGAATGAGAAGAAGAAGAAGTGCTAAAGAAGCAGGAAACAGGAAATTGAGAGCAGGAAAAGAAAAGTTTGAAAGCAGAGTGGAGGGCAGCCTTTAAACACTGATGACTTAATTACCAGTCAAGGACCCTCTGATTCAAAACCCCACGCGGTCAGTTATACTTTTATGTATTTATCTTTTTTATTAACATATACAGGGCGACAGTGTGGTGCACTGTTGTTCTCGAATAGCAAGAAGGTTCTGGGTTTGAACCTTGGGATGAAGTTTTATAGAAATTAACCTACAGTTAGGTTTCCTCTCAGTACAATATTAAACACGGTACACACGCAGCACAAACAATCAACAACCCCTCAACAAACAATTCAAGGCTCGTGGTTTATATTTAGTGTACATGTTTCACTACAGTGTGTGTGTGTGTGTGTGTGTGTGTGTTTTGGGGGTTGGTGGCTGTCAATCAGACTCAGTGGAGCATGTAGATGGAGGAGGGGCGTTGCCATGGGGATGATGGATATTCCCTCCTTCCTTCTTTTCCTGCCTCCTTTCATTCTTCCCCTTCATCCTCCCCCTTTACTTCTTTTATTTTATATACCTTTCCTGTCCTGCTTTCTCCTTCCCACTTTTTTCTATCTTTTATATTTCATTCAATTTCTTTTATTTTTTTAAATAAATTTATTTTTGTTTGATATCATTATTTTTATTTCAGTGCATTGTAAATATATACATATATTTTATATTACAATATATAAATTCTTGCTGCCCATTTTTTACTCTTAATGTTCATTTTTATTTATTTCTATTGCTTTCATCTTCTATTACTTTAATAAATATAGTAAGAAAACAAATACCGACTTACATTACTACTGAAATAAACACAGTCAATAATAAAAAACAAAACAATAAAAATTGTACAAGTTGAGTAAACTATGAAGTTTCAGAGAAATAAAGCGCTCTAGCCTGTACTGTCTGTCCTGCAGCTGAATGGACCAATCACAGCCTCTGTTTGTTTGGTTTGGACCAGTTTCAATGAATTTAATCCAGTTTAACTCAGACCAGTCTACTTCCAGTCTCTCCCTCTGCTTCTCCCTCTCCCCCCCAAGCAGACTGAATATTAATACACACACACTCACACACACACCCTGCAGCATACGTTCAGGGGTCAACACGCCAACGCCGGCCACAGTCCTGCAGGGGATTATGGGTAGGCTGAGCAGTAGCTGTCAGCAATGAAGGCCTCACTATCTAACACAAACACACACACACACACACTTACCCAGAATGTCTCTGGAGTTTTATGTATGGGATCATCTTCAAGTTTATCCTGTCCCTGAAGAGAAAGAGAGAGAGCGTATGTGTGCTGTGTGTGTGTGTGTGTGTGTGTGCGCAGCAGACAGTGACCACACACACACACACAGAATGGAACATTTTTTGTCAAACATTTAATGAGAATATTCAAAATCTTCCCTAACAGCATTTTTAATTTCTATCTATACAATATCAAAAAAATCCAGTCAACTCAGATTTAAAGCACAAAACATGATGTGCTTTTCAAAATTTTGCCAATTCCACTGTCCTTTCTTAAACCTGTTTCACCAATCTAAACCTAAAAAACAAGTGAAATCTATGACTTCCTAAACTTTCTGTTTCTTAAACAGTGCAGCCTGGAAAATATTACCAATGAACATAACTAAAGCCGTCGCATAAAATACTGTGTTTTGTCAATGCCTCTCTAGAATGTATAAGTGTTTTCCAAAAGCAGCATTATTTTTAACAACCACTGTGGATGCTGAAGCCTCAGGAGGTGAAGTTTGAATGTGGTTATAGATGAGACAAAGAAGAAGAGGGAGTAAATCTACTGTTCAGTAACAAACGAGCCCAGCACTCAAGGAAGCAAAGCACACACTATGGTCCATATATTGGCTTTGTCTCATACCTCAGAATGTATAAACCACTACAAATCCACACAGAGAAAAAACACAATATCTGTAGGGATCCTCATTCATTCTATACAGCACACAGGTGACAGAAGACAGGATAAATAAAAGCATTCAGTAATTATAGATTGCATGTTGTTTTCACGCCCACATCTGCTAGCTGGTACTTACTAGCCAGCTAGCTGTGATTGAGGTGTGCCCGTGTGAACAAGGTTAAACAGGATATGAAACTACGGAGTCTGTAGGATGTTAAAGGTCTCTGAAGACCGTGGTGATAATGTCGCATTGATGATGTCTTGCACATCTGACATAACACTGATGATAATAATATGGAGGAAATGTAATTCTAGAACAAGGACTAAAATGGAAATGTGATTTAAAATGATAGTGAATTAGCAGGACTTTGGTTGTAGAAGAAGAAAAATACCTACAGTAACCCAAGATCAGGTACTGCTCAGCCAGTCAGGATCAGAAGAACCAGAAACGGGAATGACGATTACAGTATATCACTCAGTATTACTGACTTTAATAATGAAGTCTTGGAGTCTGTATATAGAATCACACCAGTTCAGCAGCAATCTGTGGACACTGTGTGGCATGCAGGTGATAATATACATTTTCTCAGACAAAAAAGAGGTATTTTAGATATTTTATCTTAGAAATAGTGAGATTTTATAGAAGTGTTTTATGAGTTCTTAAATATTTCTAAATTCTGTCTGTACAATGTGGTAAATAATTATCTCACTATTTGTCTCTACTTTTAGCTTTTGTTTTGTAACTTCCCTTGCTCTTAGCTTAATTGAGCCTTCCTGGTTTTTAGTATTGTTTTATTTGTGTGCTTGATGTAGTATTGTCCTCCTAAGACACTTAAATAAAGTGTTCTTAAAGTATGCCAAACAGAAAAGGGACCTTAAGTATAAAGATATTCTCTATGGATGGATACCACCCCTTCGATGCACTTCTCATTCATTCTCATTAATTTGGTTTATGGACCAAATTTAGTGTTATTCATGTCCATTAATGGACATAACCCTGCCTCTGTGCTAGTTTGAAATTGGTTGTCATACATATATTTCTCAGTTGAATAGTTTTTTGTTTCTTATCCGTCTTATTCAAAAGTTTATTCGGTTGGTTGGTCAGTTGGTCCATCCATCGATCCATGAGCTATGCCAAAGGTTTGAATCTGGAACCTTCTTGCTGTGAGATGGCCATCATCATTAAACTCACTGATTGAATTATTTCTAAGACAGGTATATCTGAAAGTATCTCTAAGAAAGTACATGTGGATCTGCTGCCATACCTTCTTATAAAACAAGCTTAAAGGTGTTTGCCAGATCTGGACATTTTCCTGAGTTTCCTACTCACACAGGACAGTTTTCCATGTGACTGAGTTATTGCTTATTATCATTGTTATTATGATTCAGTTGCCCTTGAAATACTCTTTGACTAGGAAAAAAACCCAGAGGTTTGTTGGTATTTTAAATTCTACAAGGCCTCCTGCTATGAATTCCTGACTGGATGGTTTCTCCAGGTTAAGCAAGCATTTATTCATGTTTTAACAGTCAAACCAACTATGCATCACTTGGACCAGTCAGGACTGATTTCCTGCTCTGACATGCTTCAGTAATACAGACCACATTATTTCTGTAAGTGTATTTAGACATGAGTGACTGTGATGGATTATATTAACTACAGCTTTCATTTGACATAAAAGTCAGTGTGTCATTACATTTGTTCCGTGTGTCTGTGTGTTCATGCTGTCTTACACTGTAAATAAGCGGTGTGTGAGTGAGAGAGTGTGTGTGTTTGAGCTGTATGTAGGTCAGAAGCTGCCAGGAAATCTGTGTTTTCTGCTCCTGCAAAGTGAAACCGCCTGGTTCCTGTGTGTTCAGGTCACACTCGTTTGTCGGCCCACCAAGAAACAGGCTCATTAGGCTAATTAGTCAGATTAATGCAGAGGTGACCCGCATGGCGGAAGGGCCCCGGGGCTGAACAGATGGGACAGTAACACCACCAACCTGTCAGTGCTGAGCTCACAGTCACTGAGTCAACAGTTCAACACTGAAAACGACACAACACCACCACTAAGGTGACACTAAGGTTTCAACCCGTTTTTAGATATTTGAGCTTAGATGTACAGAAATGATATGAGGTGACAGAGGACAATTACAGCACAGCAGTGATGATACTGAGAGTGAAACACTGTTGGTTAGGATGAACACAATGTCACACTGAATAATAACTGGAAACATAATGGCTGGGGTTTAGGTGCAACACCTTAGACATTAACTACTGCCTGCAAATTATAGTATGTAGACATCACACTCTACTAGTAGGAGTTATAAGTGCAGCTGTAAAGACATGATCCCACAAAATAGTCTGATGCAGACCAAACAACCAGGCCGAGACCACCTGGAAGGAGGGTCTCAGGCCACTTCCAAGACGTCTCTGGTGCAGTTTGTTCATGGTGTGAGAGAAAAATAAACAGTGGATGATTTTTGCAGGAAATCAACAGATAAACTACTATTAAATCCATAAGCTGATCATCAACAATATTATAAGTGATCTGCATAAGCAACATAAATATTTATACAAGGTCATTTGGCAGCCACAGTTACAGTTATGCACATCGCTACTGATAAGCAGTATAATGATTCAAGGATTCAAGGTTATATTTGTCACATGAGTGAAAAACCTGTGTGATGAAATGCAGTGTGCCATTAAGGTTGTAAAAGTGCTGTAAAAAGTAAGAATCCTAAAAATGAAAAAAGAAGTAAAAACAAACTACAAAACGAAAAAAAAAGTTAATATCCATAAAATAGTTGTGTGTATTTTTACAGTTCCTCATTTAAAAAACTGAATAACCCCTGAATTAAAAAAAGTTTGTTTTATTTTATTTTATTTTGTGACCATGCATTACTATGTAATGGTGAACATGTTTCTATATTACATCAAACTTACCATATGCATTAAGCTAATATTGGTCTAGCGCCAATGAATACCCATGTTTTTTTCCTCCTTGTTGTGCATTAGTATATTTTTCCCTGGACCCAATGACACATAATTTACATGCATAAAATGTACGTATTTACTGCTGCCATTTTAATATTGGTTAGTCATACAATGTCCACATGTGCTGAGTGTACTCTGGTTGAGGTTGTTCAGTCTCACCGTCTTAATTAATGTAACAGAAAAATAGTGGTCATGGTCTATAACCGTCAAACCCAGGATGCTGGAAACTGGGTCACACCAGGAGGTAAGTGGTTAAAAATGTAAATTGTAAACATGTTTGCAGTATATACGCTGACATCAGAGATTCACCAGCTGTGACTCTGAAAACACATCAAACTACTGCAACATTACCACAGTGCAGTCATTCCTGTCTCCAAGCCCAGGAAAAGCTCTCTCTCTCTGTCACACACACACACACATACACAGTATTCATTTCCAATAATAGATGCAGGAGCAACATGACAAGGACATGGTGATTCAGAGGAGAAAACAAACATGTAAACAACTCTGTGAGGTTGATGTTTGCCCTGTTATTGAGAGGAGGAAACACACAGTACATACCACAATGAATTCTGGGTAATTACAGTTCTCATGTCAAAGTAATTTCATGATGATAAAACATTTCAAGGTCATTTCTATAGGTATTATCCTGCTGCTTTCATGGTCCAGTCTACAGCTTATTTACCTGTTTGCACAAATAAGTTACCTAGTGGTACACAGTATTATAGCCACCTGTAAACCAAAATAGAGTTGTTGTTTTTTATAATACATATAGAGCTTTTTCCCTGTAAACAGTTGTTGGCTGCTGCTGGACACAGTACTCATAAGAAGAGAGAATGACAGAATAACCAAAACATTGATCTAAAAGAGACTAAACATCTCTGTAGAAGTGAAGGGAATGACAGAGTCAAACTCTCTTTGGGTTTGACACTACAAGCATCACCTTTCACATCATACATAACTAGTTGACCCACTGTTGATCTTAGCAGCTTTTAAAAAAATGCTCACATGGTTACATTTCAGTAAGTGTTTGATGCTCAGGAGGTCAATTTAACCATTATTAAACAAAAAAACAGAATAAAATTTCTGTATCAGAACTGTGTTTTTTCTTTCTTCCTTCCCATTAATTATCTCACAACTTCCAAGATACACCTATCTTCTGATGTGTTCGAGGGGCCAAACCCCTAGGTGTGGAACTACTGGACTAAACTACAAAACTAGTATCACCTCAACCAGCTACAACAATGAAATACTGCTAATACATTGCTGAATCAGTATCAACAAACACGGATCCAACTCTTCCTCTGATCGGTCGATGTTCCAGTGCTGCAGTGATTTGGTGAAAATGCAAAATAAAACCTGGACATGTGTGACTGTTTTCAAACATCAGGTAACAGCAGGTTCAGAGGGATAAATATTATTCTGCCTTGCTAAATCTGACTTCACCACTCACTGTGAGCTTGTCTCAGAATAATAATGCCAACAAAAATCACTGTCACTTCACCGATCAGACACGAGGCTCCTTCAAATACCACTGAGATGTGTGAGCCACTTCCTCCTGGTCCACTTGTCAACTTCAATTTTCTTAAATATGTTTTTAAAAATCCCTCATGGGCTTTCTCAGTCTCTGCAGCACATGTTCTACTTTTCTTCTGAGGTTTCAGTATTTGCAGTTTTTGATAAACTAAAGTGAAAACTTCACTGCAGCAGGAAATTAACCAGCTCCCAGTTTGACTCTACTTGTCTTTGTGTAAGAACACGACAGAACAGTGCTGTCAGATTGTTAATAGGGCTGAGGAGGAGGATGGTTGACTGCTTTCAGAATAGATACCTTCTGTCGGCCTTCAGACGGACACAGTAGCCTCCTGACATCAGTCATCATAGTCGTCATCAGTGCTTTGTCTTTCTGATAGTAAATATTACTTCCTGCCTTTCATGTAGCTGATATCACAGCAGTAATGTTCAACAACACACACAGAGGATACATAAAAGTTAGGAATAAGAACCTAAACTTTAAAATTAGAATATCACCTGTCTGTTCTGACCCATTGAATTTGTGTTAAAAAAGGAAGCTAGAGTACCCAGAGGGAACCCAAGCGGGCACAGGGAGAACATGCAAACGCCACAATAAGACTGACCTGGGGCTCAAACCTGGAACCGTCTTGGTGTGAGGTGACAGTGCTAACCACTGGACCACTGTGCAACCCTGTTCAACATAAGCCAGGGGAAATGTGACGTAAAACTGAAAGTTCAGGAGGTTTAAAGTCTAATTGTTTGGGTTTATCAGCAGCTACATGCTAATGCAAACATGCTAACAAGCTCACAACAACAATGCATGGGGATGAATAGCAGGTTCACCATGTAAGTGCAGTCTGTTAGTATGCTTTACTGAGGCTGACAGGGATGTCATTGTCATTGACATTTGTAACTTCTGATAACTTAAAATCCGGCCTCAGGACAGAACATTTCTCAGCAGTGTGTTGTGTGGCTCATTTCATGTGTTTAAAAAAATCATCATTTATTTTGTATTTCTGTTTTTTAGTGGCCTGCAAAAACTCAATTTCCCATAAGCCCTGGACAAACAAGAGCTAAATGTCACAGCAAAACAGAAGTGGCAAGTCCATGAGAAGCTACTATTAAAGAGGCTAGTGGAACAGAAGCTAGCAACAATGTAATGTGGTGACACTGGCTCTTTAGTTTTGAATATATTTGGTCATAAACTAAAGTATTGGACAATGTTTTTACCTGTTGGTGGTGCTAGAGGAAACATCTGGGGAGTCAAGTTATTAGAAATTATTCTGTGGGAAATCTCAACACGTAGCATGGTGGTCCAGTTTTCAGTTAAAATACAGATATTTCCAAAAATGCTGGTGCCTCAGGAAAAATCAGGGGATCACTGAAGTCAGTTAGATGTTTATTCTGTGTAGAACACAATCGCTATCATGGCAGTCCATCCAACGGCTGCTCTTTCAGTCTGGACTGTGACATGGACATTGATGTATTATCCAAGGACATGGAGCAAGCAGCTGGCCACTGAACACTGCCATACCTAGAGTCATACCACGACTGTGGCTAAAAAAGTCAGCTAAAAAAATCTTTCTGTTATACATGTGATCTGTTTAACCCCTAATTTGCAAACTGCAGCTGAGATAAATAAACACAGTTTTTATCTGTTAAAGTGTTTTTTCTGTCAGAGACAAGAATAATAGAGCACATAACTCATGCAAAATATGCAAAAAATAAATAATAATAACTAAGCTGTACACAGTACTGACAGCTAACATGAATCAACAGCTTTGATCACTGCTGCTGCTGGAGAGAGGACTATTTAAAGCAGTTCAAAGTAAAAAGATGTCTGACAAGACATGGAACAGTAATAACAGATAATTTACATGTCACAGAAACTGTGAACAGGAGTTAAAGGTTTAGCATGCAGCTAAAACTGAAGAATCAGGGCTGTGAATGTTTGATCTGACCTGAATCAGCAGCAAAGAAGAAGATGTGTATTGAGAGGTCATTGAGGGCAATGAGATAAATCAGGAAAGAACTTCCTGCTTCAGGGAGTAACAGACCATCAGAATTGCAGCCAAGCTTCCTGTCGTACCTCAGACCATGTTGAATAAAAACACATATCTGTCCATCTGTCCACGTCTGACTCATTAAGCAAGTATACAGGAAAAAAAGTAAGGTAATTTTATAATGCATCTGTTAACAAGCTGCAATTTCTTCTTTATTTCTGTTCAGTCTCTGAAGTGTTTTCATTGTTTGAGATTAGTTTTTAGACTGGTCTGTAGCGTTAGGCCAGTCCAACATTTGTAGGGAGTGCAGGAACCTGCCAGCTCAGCACTGCACTGAGATTTCTTTGGTAGGAGCTGTGTTTTGTATTGTTACATTCTTCACTGAATTTTTCAGTAAAATGTCCTTTTAACTGTTGAATTCTTACAGAAGGCAAGTGTTTTCTGTGTGAGTGAAATTCTATCTTGAGTGAAAGTCTATCTTTGTGAAACTAGACTGTGGAGCATGAAGACATTTTGACTGTTTCTGTCACTCTCTCTGTTTACATCTGCCTATAGTCTCTTTCCCTCTGTGTGTGTCACAGATTTTAGTCGTCCTCCAACCTAAACAACCATATAGGCCACTTGTCCCTACCCTCTGATACTACCCAAAGGAGAGTACCAGAAGCATGTGTGCCCAATCTTCATCATAATGGTAACCATAATAAACATGGTCAAGGTTGTGGAATTGTCACAGCTTGTTTAGGTTTAGGCACAAACACTACTTCCTGACAGAAGAACAGTCTCAATTTTTCAACCTGCTTTCTCCAGACAATACATTTATGATGCAATGAATCATGTACAGAGGTTCTGTATAACTCTAACTCTGTCTCAAACCCTAATTCCATTTACTCCTCCCATGTTTTTTCCCTTACAGAAGAGGACTTACTTACATACAATTTTCAAATGACCAATTTCTGCACATATTTTATTCTATCTGTGCAAAACCTCAGTGCAGTCCATTAGTAAAAAAGGGACAAACTATTCAGTGCCAAAAAGGGGAAGCAAATCCTTAGATAAATATCCCCCTGCACACACTAGCTAAGAACACTGAATTTCTGCTGTTCATGCCTCAAGGTAAAGTACAGCTCCACACAGCATCAAACAATCAAGCAGACTTATCTCAGTGCGTACTCCAGAAGAAATAGCATCAGGGAATATAAAGCATTCATTGGGTTTTTTGGTTGCTCCACCTGAAAATAGTTTCCCTGCCATTTTGACTCTGGTTAGATTATGACACCACAGTTCCCCTTTATTCCCTGACGCTCATGAAAATGTCAAAGATAATGACAGAGAGTACAGTAAAAGAAAACTGCTTTCAAACAGAGACAGAGAGAGGATGGTGCAGCAGGATGCTGGTCTGTGCTGTGAAAAATATTTAGATCCTTGAAGTGGCAATATATTTGTGTTAAAGTATACACTAAGCCTGGTAATAAATCCCATAACAACAATGAATGCATCCTCCTAACAAGTATTGTGCATGTCTCCAAAGCCTAATATATCTCATTCCTCTATGTCATAGGCTCCATTGTTATCTAAAAAAACGTTTTAAAAAATCACTGAGTGACATGTTCTGTCATTATTGTGAACACACACTGTGGTTTATTTTGACTGAACCCAAC